>SNVD02012978.1:0-600000 GCA_013180625.2 Boswellia sacra
TAGTGATGGGGGTACACATTTTTGTAACAAACCATTTGAAACTTTAATGAAGAAATATGGAATAACCTATAAAATTTCTACACTTTATCACCCACAAACAAGTGGACAAGTTGAACTTGCTAATAGGAAGATAAAACAGATTTTAGAAAAAATGGTTAACCCAAATCGTAAAGATTGGTCCTTAAGACTTAATGATGCACAAACTTGAATGATGCTTGCAAGTTACGTAAACTCCAACTGAGTGAACTCGAAGAAATCAGGAATGAGGCTTATGAAAATTCTAAAATCTACAAAGAAAAAATGAAGGTTTTTCATGACAAATTTATTGTTAGAAAATCTTTTGAACCTTCACAAAAAGTTCTTTTGTATGATTCAAGATTACACTTATTTCCTGGTAAACTTCGATCACTTTGGACTGGGTCTTTCATTGTTAAAAATGTTTTTCCTCATGGAGCAGTTGAAATTGAGAATGGTAATGTGTTTAAAGTTAATGGTCAACGGTTAAAACCATTCTTTGAAAATTTTGACCAAAATGAAGAGTCCATCGCTTTAATCGATCCTTTTTAAGTATTGATTTTTCCCGGTCAAGTGGCGGATACGGTACTCCGTGGCTTTTAAAGTCGGTTTTTCAGTTCCCTAAAAATTGTTGCTCACCTTGCATTCATTTTCCTTTCTTTTCTCGCATTTTCACATTGACACCATTCTCTCAAATCTACACAAACATTTTCCCTCTCTTCCTCCAAATGATTTGCTTAAAATTTACAAAGCTCGCGCAGAAAGAGTAAGGATGTTGATGCGTAAGGGTATGCCTGTCGAAGTAAGATGGTTAATTGAAGCCAAGGTTCGATTTTCTTATGAATTTTCAGATAATCTTGTTTCCACATACCAGGTATGGGAAAAATCTCTTACGCCAAAAAGCAAAGAGTGAAAAGGTTAAAGTTTGTCCCAAATGTGCAAGATGGACTTGTAACCAGCGTTGCCGCTCCTTGGGATATTTGTCTAATAATTGAGAGGATAAAATACAGTTCATCAAGAATAGACTGAATAAGGAGTCTTTGGATGATATCCGAGTGACTCTTAAGATGCATTCTTGTGGACTTGTGCAGCGTGAAATTTTTAATTTGTGGACACAATTCCGAGATGAGCAGGAACACTATAATCTTGGGAATCTGACTCAAAATGACCATGTTTGCTAGTTTATAAGAAAACTGGATAGGAAGCATATCCCCAACTCATAGAGGGTGTTTAAGCCGTTTCTGGACGTAAAACCAGAGGAAGATGTGAGCCACAGTCATAACTACCTGTACATATGCATGCGTGCCATCATTAATGTCTTATAGCTGTTATTTTTGAATTTGTATCTTTTGTTTGACTTATGGTGTTTCACTTCATCATCTTTTTGAGTTTTTATGCATTATTGTCAACTTTTTCAATAAACAACCGAGCTACCTATATAGATGTAATCATTAGCATACCTTTTTTGCACTCTATAAATACCACATCTCTTGTTCTCTTCTTCACACATAGTTAGAGAGTTGCATAAACATGGAGGAAACTTCAAAACATCGAATCCAAAAGATATGTGTATTCTGTGGATCTCGACCAGGTAAAAGTGAAGAGTTTGTCAAGACAGCAAATTATCTTGGTAGACTACTGGCTGAAAGAAAGATTCATGTGGTTTATGGGGGAGGTAGCCTCGGGTTAATGGGTTGTGTGTCAAGAGCTGCACATGTAGGAGGTAGTCAAGTTTTAGGAGTTATTCCTAAAGCTTTGGCTATAGAAAGCATTGTTGGAAAAACGGTTGGACATGAGTTACAAGTCTCCTCTATGCATGAACGCAAGGCACATATGCTCATCAATTTAGATGCTTTTATTGCTTTACCAGGTGGCTTTGGTACTCTCGAAGAAATTTTTCAAATTGCCTCCTGGGCCCAACTGAATCTCATTCAAAAACCCATAGGTTTGTTGAATGTTAACAATTTCTTTGATCATTTAATAAGTTTTGTTGATGCAGCTGTGGAATAAAATTTTATCCCTCATTCAGCGAGACAGATCCTTGTTTCTGCCACTTCTGCTGACGAGTTACTTGACAAATTACAAGAAGTTGAGTATGAACCTGACCCAGCTGGTACTCAAATTAATTGGGCAGGAGGGCAAAACAAAAAGTGCAAATTGGATCTAAATCTCCGTTTGTAATGTTTTCTTGTGCTTTATTTTATTTTATTTTATGAATCTTTCAGGTCATATCTCTTTAATAATAGACGCTTCAGGTAATGTCTTCTATACTTTATCTCTCTACATTTAAACGTTGAGGACAATGTTTCATTTAGTTGGGAGGGGGAAGAATAGTAGACGTAAGTGTGTCTTGATTTTTTTTCTTAAAAAAAAAAAAGCGAGTTAGTAATTAGATTCAGAGTGCGATGTAAGGAGTTCAAATCCTCTTGAGACGCATTTTGGGTCAGGAATGGTAGAGTATGGAGGACCAGTTTGAACTCTTGAAACCCATTCTAACTAATTTGTCATTTTTTTTTTTTTTGCATTTTTGAAGACTTATTTGATATTATTTAATTTTGATTTTTGAAATTTTATAACAAGGAGGTCTTATTCATTTCACTTTGAATTATTCAAATCTATGAACTCTCACAACATTATCATTTAATAAACTGTGTGCTTATGTACTCGTTAAGCAAGTATTCATGAACCTTTCTTCACACACACACATACCTTGATGCATGATTGTGGGTGGCGAAATGAAATGTTGCAATATTTGAGTTCTTTTGTTTTTTTTAAGATAACAACAAAAGGAAGGGGAAAGTAAAAAATAAAATAAAATAAAAAAATAAAGAGAGAGCAATTGTGGATAAGTTTGGTCTCGTAGCCTCCTTAATTTGAGCAATTAAGCCTGAGGGGTGCCTCAACACCTAATACCCTAAGACCAACTAGTTTGAGAGCTATTGGCCCAAAGCTCGCTACATGGATTAAGGAGAAAGCTTAATGGGATTGAACATTGCACTATCCACAAGCTTCTAAGCAAAAATAAAGCATCGGCAACCCGAGTCGTTAAGCTCATAGGGGTGTCTTAACACCTAATGCCCTAAGGCCATCTGGTCTGGGAGTCATTAGCCTAAGGCTCGCTACATAGGTTAAAGATGCATTCTTTAAAAAAAAGAGAAAAAGAAAAAAAAGAGAAAAAAATATATATATATAATAAATGAATACCCCTCACCTAAGGTTGTTAGCCTTAACAAATATTAGAACTGATATGGCTTTTTTCTGATAAGCCCCATAATCATGTGTCGAACTGAGCACAAAAGGAAGGTTTATTGATATCTTGACTGAAGGGTACATGAGTCATTTAAAAAAAATCGGTTGAAAGCTTGTTTATTTAGATAAAATCAAGGAGAGTGCAATAATGACCACCTTGGATGTAAAATTCTATAAATCACTTCTAAATAATAACGCTTTAATTGCTAGGGACTAGCAATAAGCTAGTTGGGGGGTGTGATGAACACTTAAATATATATGCTTAATGAGAGCTTAATTCATCATATTGCATTAATAGTGTCATTAAATTCCTCAACTTAAGCATATTTGTAGTCTTTGCATCCTTTGAATTAACTTTCTCTTAATTTTGGTTTTGTTACAGGTTCGGTAAAATGGGCATAACTCTCTATTTATAGATCAGAATGGTGCAAATCTTAATGTTTTGGAAAGCTGATTAAATTATCTACAAGATTGTATTTTAGAAGCATCATCAAATTGCCCGTGAATGTATCTATAAATAGAGGTGCCTTGTGACCCATTAGGGCATCTTGGCCTTTGCTGGGATCTTGTATTATGTTTCTCTCTTGTGTTTTAATGTTATTAATGAATTTTCTTTTCTTGCATTTTGTGTTCTTTCTCTTATAATGTCTTGCTAATTTCTCTCTTGCTAAGGTGAAAGGGTGAAACCCTTGATATGAGAGTAAGGATTCTCTAACCCTTAATATGTGCTTAATAATCATAATCTTATGTTGTTTATATGATTTATATTTATTTTCTTAATCAATCTTGACACCACTCGTAAAGTGGAGGTCTTGATCCATTGTCGACAATCCTTGACATCAAATGCTTGGATCCTTTCTAGATGTCGTATGGTTCTTCCTTACCGACACGAATCTAGTTAGGAACCTTGATTTGTTGTAGACATATGGTGATTGGCACATTGGATGCTTGAACCCATTTACAAGAAGTGGTATAACTATTGGTAACGAAGCAAATATAATTCATATAACTAAAATGGGTTGTTTATCCTTATTCAAAATATCAAGGGCAGATCCCCTAACCTTAGCTTTCGTTATTATTGTGTTAATTTCTCTTGTGTTATTCTCATTTATTATTTACGAACTTGTTCTTTACTCATACTTGTTGATATTATCTTGCCATCCCTTGGAATCATCCACATCATATTTGCTTACTTATAGTTTGTAGCGCTAAAATCTCCTTTCTATTGGATCGACCCCGGTTTCACCGGGTTTATTACTTCGACACTCCTATACTTGGGAGACAATCCTTTTTTCGGATGTGTCATATATATATATATATATATATATATATATATATATATATATATATATATCTTGATTCATAAAGGATCTTAAAATCCCTGTTTTTGGAGACTTTGCTTCTACTTTTGATATAGAAAATATCTAAAATATACTCCCTAGAAAAATAAAATTACAAAATTCCTTCATTTTTTTAAATTATACTTAATAAATAATCATCAATTCTTAATTATTTATTTTAATTTAAAACATTAAAACTATCGTTGGAGGGGTCATCGGACCACTGCCAGAGGTGGTCATTGATGACAACTTTAGAGGCGTGTCCGACAACGCCACTGGCACCAGCATGATTGTCAGTGTGCAATCTATCTATCTAGAGTGGTTGTAATTGCAAAATGTATGGTATTTTGTAGTAAAAGACAATGAGGTTTAGTTAGAAAGTTTGCGTTACAACCACTGTGGATGGATAGATTACCCTCCAATGATCATGTTAGTACAGGTGATGTTGTCAAATGTGCCTCTGAAGTTGTAGCCAGTGACCACCTCTGGCGGTGGTCCGATGACCCTCCAACAAATGTTAAATTTTTTTTAGGGAAAATTCCAAGTTACCCTCTGAGATAAGGTCTAAATAAAACAGAATCTTGATTTTTAAAAATTCCAATTTACCACATGAGGCTTCGATTTGGTCGTTAACTTAAACGGATGAAGGGCAAAAATGGTAATCATATATATAAATAACACAATAAAACCAAATAAAATTATAATATACAGTAAAATAATTATAAGTTATAAAATTTAATTTAATTTAAATTAATCGAATTAAATTTCAATTGAAAAAATAAAAATATTTAACCGTGATCTACCTAATCTAATCGAACGCCTTCTGTAAGCACGAAATTTTGTTAGAAAAAGCATTGAAATTTGACAAAAATCCTTAACACACAAAGCCCAATGGCACAAAAACAACCTAAAACAAAAAAGCCCACGTATAAAGGAGTTGGACTGCGCACGTGGCAAGTTGTTTGCGCTTGAAAGAAATTATTTGCGTGTGTAGCCTACATGCACGCGTGCGTACTACCTACACGTGCGCATAACTTACATGCATGCATGTGTAAAAATCTGCCACACTTGAAAGAAGTTCACTGTGCCTGAAGCAGCCAGACTAGACCTAAAATAATTGCATTGCACATGTAGAAGGATGGCTTGTGCATGAAGAAAACATCTTGACTCGAAAAGAATGAATTGGCGCCTAAAAGAGAAGCATGAGGAGAGGAGCACGTGTAGCCACACGTGTGCGTGTGTAGGCTACATGCACAAGTGTGGAGTCACACACGCACACACTCGCCCACTCTTATTAATTTGGGCCTCGATTTCATTTTTGGGGTAAGTTTCATTCTTTTTGAATTATGTGCCTTGCACAAACAGTTGCCATTTCAGCCCTCTTAACACATTTTCTTCACATTTTCTCATATTCAACCTATTTCTTACCTATTTCCAACCCATTTTTCAACCAAAAATATTCAAGAATCCCTTCTATTGAGTGTTTTGTAAGATCTCGATAGTGTTGTCCACACAAGATACTACCATTTCGTAGTATTTGGTAAAGCCTAATAGCAAATCACCATCTTTCCCTTCATATTCATCACTTTTACCTCTTCTTTTTTATTTGGCATTGCATGATTTTATATTCATTTATGCTTGATATGGAGATCAATTTAATTGAGTGGTGGTGGATCGATATTGCTTGAAGGGAAGCCACCACTCTAAATTCCATCTCCCCCTAGTCTCCTATTAAGTATTATCCTTATTATTACTTTCATTGCTATTTACTTTTGTTGCCTTTCACTATTTTGCTTTTTTTTTTTAATTATTCACATTATTATTGTCTTTACTTTCAGTGCACTTTAATTTTTATGCCCTTTGTTTATCGTCATTTTTCTTTTATGGTATTTTACTTGTTATGCTTATTTAATTATTGCCTTTTTACTTTATTGCACCTTACTTTCTATGCCCGTTTAATTAGTGCCTTTTTACTTTATCACACTTTATTTTTATAATTATTTTAATTGCTGTCTTTTATTTTTATCGCTCTTTATTTTCATGTCTATTCTAATTATCATCTTTTATTTTTACAGCATTTTACTTTATGTTCATTTAATTATCGTCCTCATTCTTTATTTTCAAATTATAGATGCCATCGACATCATGGATGGTCATCTCATTTTCCTTCACTTTAGGATGCCATTGAATCATGAGTGCCTATCCCATTTTTAATTATGAACACCATCCATGAATTGGATGGTTTTTCATTTCACCTTTATTTTGGCTATTGCCCATACTATAAGTGATTGTCCCATTCTTCAAACCTTGGATGCTGTCTAAACTCTAGGCAGTTGCTCTATTTTTAGTCAGTTGAAATGTGAAGGACACCATTTAGCTCGTAAATGGGTGTCCTAATCTCTCTGACCGTATGATAAGCAATGCCACCAAATTCATAAGTGACATCCATTATTTGCTTCATTCTTATGTTCCTTGTTTTACTTTACTACTATTCTAACCTTTATTTCCATGTTTACTTTACTCTTGAATTTTTTCTTATGCTTTTGAGATGACATGGTGTCAATTGAACCGGGTAGACCTACATTGATGAAAGGGAACTCGTTTTTGAGATGTAGTCGAGAAGATGGTTAGGTAGATCTGTGTTGATGGTAGCAAACCCATTTATGAAGATTTAGATTGTGAAGTTGTTAGAGATCTGCCCTAAGAGTATGGATATTTTCTTATAATATGTAAACATTATTGTTATAAATGACTAAAAGTTATTATTTATAAATTATCCAAGTGTGACTATATCAGTGACTAAAGGTTCCAGAGCTTGTACATTGACAAAGTTTTTGTACAAATTTGAGACAAGATATATCTGAGACATAGAAATTTATCATAGCTCAAAAATAGTTCATGACCTATAAACAAAAATTGGTCACTTTGTTTGAATAAGGTTTTTATATCGTTAGTCTTCAATAAGGAAATGGTGAGTCTCTAACCATTTGAAGTGGAGACTTCAGGACAAAAACACTTATGCACTATGAATGCATTAAACATAGACCACATAAAAATTATCCATTTGTTAGAAATACCGTGACCGAATGTGAATTTCTACACCTGAGCACTAAAAGTATTCCTACCTTAATCTTGAGTGGGTAGTATACCTCTAGTATATAGGATATGATCTTTGACTAAAATAAAAAGTGAAATCTAAAAGAGGAAGGTCAATAACTTGACCAGCTGGGATTGTAAGATTTGTATTTACACAGACACTATATCATAGATATGGAATTCATGACTCTGAAAGAATTGTAGAATACCACCTTGATGGTTTTATAATGTTTTATTTGAGAGAATCTTGGCCGAGTGTTAAATGAAAGTTGTTCATTAAACTAAGAATTATTTTAATAAATCTCAACTCATTTAAATGTTGCAAAACTGGTATCAAGGGTTTAAGATGTAATTGGAGGGATAACAGGGTAAATCATACCTAGCTCTAATTATTAGTATTCCATAACGGATAGTTATGTAAACCTGATATTCAATGGATAGGGCTTAAAGAAATAATTTAATCAGATTAAATTATTAAGTTTTATGTAAAGAGTATTTAATTCAAGAGCGCAGCTTTGGACCTATAGTGGAATGAATTAAAGTTAATAAGTGAGGCCGACTATAATTATAAGATAACAAGATACTAGGTCAAACTTATTGGAACTTGTAATTAAATATGTCCATTAAAGTCCTCTAGGTGGCTGATATAAATTGTCTAAACAAGGATAGGACTTGAGAAATTATTTATTTAATTTAATTAGGTTTACTAGAGAATAAAGCTTGTGTATTAAATTAAATATATTTGACTAATAAATGGGCTGATTATTTAATTAATTTGATAATTAATTAATGGAGTATTTGGGTCAATTTTAATTAATTTGATTAATGGACTTATAATTAATGTGATTAATTAAAAGTCTGTACAAAATTGAGTTGCACCTAATAAAGTGTTAAAAACCCAATTAAAGACTTAATGAGATTAAATTCTTATATAATTAGGACAACTTGTCCTAGAGCCCAAAAAATTAGTTAGACTAAGTCTAATATGATTAGGTTTACTAGTCAAAATGGGACAAGGATTAACAGAGGCATAAAAAGGATGAATGAGGTCAGTATCGAGAGTTTTTTCTAGTGAACAAGGAACAAGTTGTCACTATACATTGGTTATTGTTCACACAATTACTGTCCACTAGTACTGTTTACGAAATACTATTCATAAATTATTGTTCATGAAGACATTTTTCATATGTCACCGTTCATCTAACATAATCCAGTGATTTGAAGACACTCACACGTCTCGTTCAGGCAGTTTTCATACATGAATAGGAACTGAACTGGTAAGAAAGAAAATCAATATTTTAAACTTGTGTTCATAATATCTTGGTCCTAAAGGCTATTTCGTAGTCTTAAAGTGTTCATATATGACACCGGGTTCCTACAGAAGTATTGTTAGAGGGTAGACTCACAATTGGTGGTGAGAAACCCGGTTTTAGGAGTATGAAGGATGAATTAATTATTACCGAGAGGATGATTAATTGTGAGTGGATGGAGTCATAGTGCATCGTGATGGATCCATTTCCCAATAGGAGGCCTATTGTGTTTATTAGAGAATAGAAGTGTTAACTTGATCTTCTAAACTTTACTTTCCTGCATTTTTACTTTTATTGCATCAATTTGTGATTAAATGGTTAAAATCCCCATCTCGTTTCCCTATGTTTGAATGCTCTTGTACTCTATTTCTATTTCGTTTTCTATAGGTGAATATAAATTGTCTCACTTCACATGCAATAAACATGATAAAATTGATGTTGTGCATAAAATAAACTTGGGATCAAGATAGAAGACAAATTAATAGATTAAAACTTGAACTCGATTACAACACCCCTGATCGTCACGTATCCATTGCATGACCAATTTAATCACTACAAAACTTTAGATCCATTTTTTTTAATTACATGATCAAAACCACATCAAAATATCCTGAATAATATGCTTCAGGTGATATTATGTACTTATCCATTACAATAATAATACAATACTTTATGTTAATCAACTAGCTAGCAAGCATACCACCATCTAGAAGCGTCAACCTAATCTTTACTTTGAATCTTATACAAAACTATCCCTTCAATTGATCACTCAAGTCTATACAAACTTCAATAATTCCATGTCCAATCTTTCTAACCCTGCCACTAAATTCACTCTGCAAAAATATTGGTGACAAGGGGTGAGTCATTAACTCAGTAAGCATAATCAATCTTAGTATGCTCTTGTATTAAAAACCTATATGCAATGTAGATCTTTCATAGTCATAATTTTACATAATGACATAATCCAATGCTTGAAGAATATAATTGCCAAAACATTGTATCAGAGATCATATCAAAGAATCAACAATAATATAAACTGCTAAATTAATAAATCATACCCACATCAGTGCTATAAAGAGAAAACATAATTAAATATTGGATTTACAATAACAAAATATCATATCAATTTTCATATAATCAGATTTACAAACAAAATATCATATCCATATCCATAAAGCATATAGAATAACATAATTAATTCAAAATATTGTAATTCAAACAAAAGCATTAAATTATTATCAGAAAACACAGTTTCATAATAGAGACTAGCATGTGACACTTTTTACTATATATGAAATTTTGTGGTCCTCATAAACCCTGGAGAGGTGGCCCCCTGCTTATGAAAACATAATTTCATAGTAGCTCATGGCACACAGCCAGATTTTATCATAGGATCGATTCACGATCAAACATATCATATCATATCTATGCACATCAAAACATATATCAAACTAGAACCATAACATATCATATCATTCACATGTGACACATTGTATTATGGGTGGCACCTCGTAATCCCTACACAGTCTCAAAAAGTGGCCCTCATGTAGCCATATCATAATGCATAGGGTTGCTACAGGCAATGAGCTCAAATTCTTTGCTTATTATAACTTACTATGCAGAATATTGATTTCAGAAATCTCATAAATCTCAAAATACTTAAAATAATCCTTTACTTAATAATTTTCATATATAAACTTTATTTCTTGAATAAATCATTCCTTAGAAAATATTTGAAACCAAGATGATTGATTTGTAAAACTTCTTGAGAAAGAGTGAAGTATAACGTTTTGTAAATCTTAGCTTTTCGATAAAAGTTAAATAATTAGATGATGTAAACTTTTACAAAACAACTTACTTTGTTAAATATTTAGTTAAAAGAAAACTAAAAAGATACTTTGCTATTTAAAAGCTAGATTTATAGAAAACTATTTTCTATGTATGAAAAACTATAAAACTTAATTTCTGAATTGTAACGGTTTTCACATATATCTAATAAAGCACACTAATGAGAATATCACTAACTTAAACCTAATTTCAAAATCATTTAACAATTAATAAGAACTTTTATTTTCGATGAAAGTTATGCTTTATATGTAAATAGATGTGTTTATATTTATAAAGTATGTGTATGCATAAAACATTTATTTGAAGCTATCAAAGACTTTTATGTATTTAAAAAAAAAACTATTGAAAACATCAAATTACATAAAACATATAATAAGTTTTGAACATATGGTTTTCAATTCTCATAACAAAAAAACATATCTTATAAAACATACTTAAATATCATAAGAATCATTTATATTTCCAAATAGTTCAAAAATAATAACTTTTCATAAGAAAGCATACCTTTAATCATGCATGTAAGCTGATCATATTAAGAGTGATTATACTTATCTCAAACTAGCAAACCATATGTCATTTATCATTTAGCCACCCATCCAACATCTCTCAATCATCTAATAAGAATGAAAGATAATTCAGCCATGTTAATGTCCCTCACGAATTATCATCAAGTACAAAACTCTCATGCTAACTCAAATTTCCAATGAACCAAAGATCTCATCATTATTACCCCCAAATCAGCATAATAAAATGCCAAAATTTATCTTACATAATCTTATAAGTTTATCATCTCCAAAATAGTGTTTCCTATTGCAATACATCCACCTTTAAATCAAAAAAATGAACATTCTCCCACTTTTTTTTATAAATAATCTACAACTCCAAAGTTTTGAATATCTCATTGAGGCATAGTAGACATATGTATCTTAAACCACAAAAGGTATCAAAATGTTTTGGATTCGAAAAATCATTTAAAGAAATCATAATTTAAGGAATATCAATTATGTTTGTTAGATTCCATGACTAACATCCTTTATTTTGTAAATACGAAACAATTTGCCATAAATTTATAAAATAATGGAAACTTCCAAAATAGAAGCTAACATGAAAAAAAAGAATTATTTAACAGCGCATAATTTTCTAAAAATTATAATCAACTCAAATCAAATTCATACTTCTAACATTTTGTTGAGAATAGTATTTTCCAAAATTTCAGAGTCTTTTTTCAAAAATGATTAAAAATAAAAGACTTGAACTTTTTTAGTGAAACTAATTTTACAATAAATCCTTGCATGTCTATTATAAAATATAAAATATCAAAACAAGAATCAAGTTCAAACCATACTTGTAATTTTTAAAAATTCAAATGGTGAGTTAAAAACAGAGATTTTCATAATTTTGTTGTCAAATTTAAAAATTTATGAAAAATCACATCTTTCGTATTTTTCTCTGAAATAAATTTTAAAAGAATCCTTGAGACAAATATTGTAGTATATCAAAAACATACATCAAAATGAAATTCAAATTAAACTTGTATACTTCATAACAGTCTACTATCTCATAAGTCAAGTTCCTAAGTATCCAACTCCAACAACTTATCAATATAACAACTCTAATGCAGTTGAATATTAAAATATAAAATTAACTATCAACCTTATGTTAACATATAAATCATCATGTCATAAACATCAGATTTAACCCAATTAATCCAAAAAAAAAATGAATTCCTAAACTCAACTCCAATCTTAGCACTTCAAACTAGAACAAAAACATTAGCGACTCAACTCCAATCTCAGATTTTTAATTCTCCAAATAAAAATCAAAATCCTCTCAAATTTTACAATAGTGTGCTACACATGCGTGGGATATTCCACAAATTTTACCATGAACTTTAAATGACAAAAACATTTTCAACCATATTTATAATTTGGGTATAAAAATTCTGTCAAACACTGACAGTGAGTCAAGCTAGTTCAAAGATTTTTATAAATTTTATACTAATCAAAACGTCATAAACATTTCTAAAATAAATATAAATATATGGAGGATTTGAAATATAAAATTTCATAATTTTTGGGCATATTTTGTACAGGTAAATAAATATCGAAAATTGTTATTTAGTAAAAATGTTTGGTTTTCGAGATAACAGTGGTGTTTCGAAAATTAATTAAAAATCGAATTATAAATCATTTTCATTGAAATAAATTTCATATGAAACATGTACATGTCTACTTTTGATGATAAAATTTTTCGAGTAAAATCACAATGCAAGAAATCGTGAAAATTCGTGGAACAGAGGGTTATCATAAACAACTCAGTCAATGAACACTTAATAAGCCAAGGGATTAGAAACATTGTTGTTGGAGAACCAACTTCCCTATCAACTTCTCCAGTTGATAATAAGCTGCAGTAAAGAAACTGACCAAAAGAAGTTGGAGAAATCAATCCCAGACTTGTTCGCTTCCATGACCTGGGATGATCAACCAGAGGAAAACCAGGTTCCAGAAGAGAATCAGAAGAACAGCCTTCATCTTCTCGACCATCTCTGGAAAACCGTTACAGGCCTTCGAGCCAACAAAAAGTCCAGTGTCATGGAGTGAGTAACTGGGTGGTCATTAGTTAAAATGATAGGTAAGCCACTTGATACTCTAATGAACGTCATCATACTTAACTTTCTCGATAAAATTCCGTGGCTTAGGGGCACCTTCAATAATTTGCCCAACATACTTACCATTGAGGACCTCAAGGAAGCAGGGATTGGGTTAAAGCTCAATACAATAGGTACTTTAACAGATGTTAAATTCAGTCATGGAACTTTACACCTCCCTGCCATCGTTGTGAACAATGAAACAACATTCAAGTTCTTGAATTTGAATTTGATGGCTTATGAAATTGGTAGACCTAACACATTGCATAAGTATGAGGTCTGCTCCTATATTGTCTTCCTTGCTTCACTTATTGACCAACCTGAAGATGTGAAGGAACTACTACTCAAAGGAATACTCCAAAATCACCTTGACAGTGATCAAGAGGTAGTTCAACTTTTCAAGTTGATGAAAATTGATTACTTGGAGGTAGATTTTGTATACAAGTATGACGAGATCTTAGACAAAATCCGTAAGCACTACAACGAGAGAAGGTACCGTGTCTGGATGGCTCAATTTAAGACAAGATATTTCAAAAGTCCCTGGAGTGCGATTGCTTTGTTTGCAGCGATCATGATGCTTGTTTTGAATTTTCTTTAGATTTATTACTCAATTTTGAGTTATCAAAACGACAATAACTAAGAGAATAAATTAATATCTTAGGTACCTACATTTCTATACCTCGATGCCCTCCCCAGTCCAATTACCAAAGGATCGAAGGTACCCAATTTCTTGCCGTAATTTATGTCGTGCATGTGGCTTTAATGTTTTTCACATTCTGAGTATATTTGTATATGATGCTTCCATTTTTTCTACTCTTTTTTCTTTTTTGTTGTTTGATTTAAAAGCCTTTGCTTTTTGATTAATACCACTTGTCTTGTCATCTACAAGTAACAGAACTTACAAGTACTTGATTTTGGGTTTTGCTATAATTTTCCAAAATTTTAAATGGATTCTGTACATGAATGTAAAATCATTATACATTAGTAGATGAAAATTGTAAATTGTATACTGGTATAACTTTTATATAGTCATGTACAAAATTTTTATACTTATAAACTAAATTTATACAACTTTTTGTAAAAAAATGTACAGTTACCTGAATGTATAGTAGATTTGCCCTTAATTTTATGCTTTTCTCACAGTTGAGACCAGACTAGCTAATTTATCAGAACATAAAATTGATCTTTCCCCACTGGAACAAGAGTTCTTTCCAATTGTGTTAAACATGTATGAAAGGAGAATGGAAATAAATTCCACTGTCTAGAGCCAATAAATGCCTAGAGGGCCATAAAAATTATTTTGATTTGCTATTCAAGGGAAACTCTCTGTTGATTACCCTTTCTTTGTTATAAAGATTCCATTTTAGATATTCTGTTGATAATTAATAGTCAACAAAGTTGAGTAAAAGAATAAATAGAAAAGCAATTTTTGACAGCACAAGAATGCCTGTTCTTTGTATTTGCTGAATTTATAGAAGGATACAAGCTTTTAGGACTTTTGACACTTGAACATCTAGAAATGAGCTGATTCAACTTTTGTCTGCAAAAGCATTGATGCTGCAAAGGAGGTATGGCCATTTTGACAATAGGTTAGTTCTTGGTCTTTTGTTGTTAAGTACGGACCTATTCTATTTGATAGAGTGTGAGGTAGATCCTCAAGTTAGGGTGTTTTGCAGTTGTTGTTTTTGTGGTGGAACCTCTCACTTGTGGTGGTGCACCTCTCACTTGTGGTGGTGCACTGATGTTACTCGTAAGCTTATAAGAATTGGATTTATTACTCTATTTTAACCCTTGGTCTTTGCTCTTTAGTTAACTATAATACAGCAAAATTAGTTCAACTTAAAAACTAACTGTAATATTTCTTTTGTAGGCCACAGAAAGTTAAACCTTTGCTAAAGACTATTCAACCAAAATTAGTTCTGGTATCTATCCAACTTGTTTATTCATATACTTTTAAGATTTTAAAAATTTGCAACAAAAACTAATGAAGGTTGCCTTTGGCAGGGGAGGAAGAACTCCACTAAGTACAACTCCTGTGAGTACAAGCAGTGAGGTTGAGTCAAGGTAATTCATTTTCTTGTTTCTATGTACTTAGAAAGACTTCACTTAAATAAAGGCTTATATTTATCTGGATATCCCACATATCCATTGAGTTTGAGTGGCATGGCTACTTAGTTTAAGCTTTGGGGTTAGATTTTCTAATGTAGTGCCAGATCTAACTTGGTTTTCATGTCTGTGTTTCTATTTTTCTCTTTTTGTTCTGGTTAATGAGTTGCCACTTATATTGTCCAAAGCCATATAGCACTGATAAATGCATTGCCACATATGCCATTTTATATACTTTGACTACAAATCCTAGTTGATTCCTTTGTCTATTATTTCTCTGTTGAGTTTTATGTATTATTGCTTATTTGGTTTCTTGTATACTTATTCATGAGTTTTATGTACTTTTTAAAATAAAAATAATAATACTTGTCAGGATGAGCCCATCCTGACATGTATTATATATTTTTAAAATGTACGTGTCGGCCAAAAACCGACACATAAAGGTTCACGAAAAAATGTAATATGTGTCACTTAGTAACGAAATATATGTCGGCCAAAGAATGACACGTATTAAATATTTTTAAATATAAGTGTCGGCCAAAAACCGACACATAAAATTTCACGAAAAAGTGGAATATGTGTCACTTAGTGAACGAAGTACATGTCGGCCAGAGAATGACACATATTAAATATTTTTAAATATAAGTGTCGGCCAAAAACCGACACATCAAGGTTACACGAAAATATGGAATATGTGTCACTTAGTAAAGAATTATGTGTCGATGAGAGAATGACACATATGTTTCAGGAGTACATTTGTGTCGGTCATACCTTGATAAGCAAATGTCGTTCCTTGACCGACACATAATATGTGTCGATCACGGAATGACACTAGTATGTCGTTTTTTGACCGACACAAAATATGTGTCGCTTAATAACTGACACATATTTGATAAAATCCGTTTCTATGTGACACATATTTGTTAATACATGTCTGTTTGTGAACGACACATATTCTTGTGTCGGTTTGACCAAGTGACACGTATAGAATACGTGTCAGGGCCATTTATGTCGTGCAAAAACCGACATGTATTTTGATATGTGTCATTTTTCAGCCGACACAAAAAAACCTTTTTTGTTGTAGTGAAGCTAAAATCTTTGTATTATGCCTTGATCGAGAACACAACAGGGTGATGAACGATCTAACAAACCAACGATATACCAATGGTTCCAAAAGAGCTGACAAACAAAGTTCATGGCGATTTCTTTCAACCAATAGTGGTGTCAATTGGTCTCTACCGCCTCAATACAAGTCTATCCAGTCGGGTGGAGGAAGGGAGGAAGATCAAATTAGCTGCAAGGTTCAAAAAGAATATGAGGTCATAAGGAAGATCTATATTGCCAAATTAAAATGGCGATTGAACATTTGAGGAATTGCTATGATCAGGTGGATGCTATACGGGACTACAATAAAGATGGTCTTGCATGGAGGTTTCTTATAGATGGGTGTTTTCTGCTCCATTTCATATATGTTATAATTTATGGGTATAATATTGAGAGTCGGAAGTAAAAGGGATTAGAAACATTGTTGTTGGAGAACCAACTTCCCTATCAACTTCTCCAGTTGATAATAAGCTCCAGCAAAGAAATTGACCGAAAGAAGTTGGAGAAATCAATCCGAGACTTGTTCGCTTCCATGACCTGGGATGATCAACCAGAGGAAAACCAGGCTCCAGAAGAGAATCAGAAGAACCCCCTTCATCTTCTCGACCTTTTCTGGAAAACCGTTACATGCCTCCGAACCAAAAAAAAAAGTCCAGCGTCATGGAGTGGGTAACTGGGTGGTCATTAGCCAAAATGATAGGTAAGCCAGTTGATACTACTCTAATGAACTTCATGATACTTAACTTTCTCGATAAAATTCCGTGGCGTAGGGGCACCTTCAATAATTTGCCCAACATACGTAGTATTGAGGAAAGGAAGCAGGGTTGGGTGAAAGCTCAATACTACAGGTACTTTAACAGATGTTAAATTCAGTCATGGAACTTTACACCTCTCTGCTATCATTGTGAACAATGAAACAACATTCAAGTTCTTGAATTTGAATTTGATGGCTTATGAAATTGGTAGACCTAACACATTACATAAGTATGAGGTCTGCTCTTATATTGTCTTCCTTGCTTCACTTATCGACCAACCCGAAGATGTGAAGGAACTACGAGTCAAAGGAATACTCCAAAATCACCTTGACAGTGATCAAGAGGTAGTTCAACTCTTCAAGTTAATGAAAATTCATTACTTGGAGGTAGATTTTGTATACAAGTGCGATGAGATCTTAGACAAAATCCGTAAGCACTACAACGAGAGAAGGTACCGTGTCTGGATGGCTCAATTTAAGACAAGATATTTCAAAAGTCCCTGGAGTGCGATTGCTTTGTTTGGAGTGATCATGATGCTTGTTTTGAATTTTCTTTAGACTTATTACTCGATTTTGAGTTATTAAAACGACAATAACTAAGAGAATAAATTAATATCTTACGTACCTGCATTTCTATACCTCGTTGCCCTCCCCAGTCCAATGACCAAAGGATCGAAGGTACCCAATTTCTTGCCGTAATTTATGTCGTCCATGTGGCTTTAATGTTTTTCACATGTTGAGCATATTTGTATATGGTGCTTCCATTTTTTCTACTCCTTTTTGTTGTTTGATTTAAAAGCCTTTGCTCTTTGATTAATAGCACCTGTATTGTCATCTACAAGTAACAAAACTTACAAGTACTTGATTTTGGGTTTTCCTATGGTACTTACTGTTATAATTTTCCAAAATTTTAAATAAATTCTGTACATGAGTGTATAAACATTATACATTAGTATATGAAAATTGTAAATTGTATACCGGTATAACTTTTATATAGTCATGTACAAAATTTTTATACTTATAAACTAAATTTATACAACTTTTTGTACAAAATGTACAGTTACCTGAATGTACAGTAGCATTTGCCCTTAATTTTATGCTTTTCTCACTGTTGAGACCAGACTAATTTATCAGAACATAAAATTGATCTGTCCCCACTGGAACAGGAGTTCTCTCCAATTGTGTTAAACATGTATGAAAGGAGAATGGATATAAATTCCACTGTCTAGAGCCAATAAATGCCCAAGAAGGCCATAAAAATTATTTTGATTTGCTATTCAAGGGAAACTCTCTGTTGATTACCCTTTCTTTGTTATAAAGATTCCATTTTAGATATTCTGTTGATAATCAATAGTCAACAAAGTTGAGTAAAAGAATAGATAGAAACGCAATTTTTGATAGCTCAAGAATGCCTGTGCTTTGTATTTGCTGAATTTATAGAAGGATACATGCTTATAAGACTTTTGACACTTGAACATCTAGAAATGAGCTGTTATTATAGCCAACAATCATTGGAAAACGATTATTGGCAATCTCTAAGAAACATGAAGATCTGTCCAGGTTCTAGAAACAAACAAATCGCAATTTATCATGTCCTAATACAGCTCACAACTAATTAGAAAAAAAACTAGCCCCAATGATTAATTTTAATTCCACTAAGCTAGGCTAACTGTTGCTCTACTTGATACTCTGCTGACTTTGCCAATAACTGAATCATTTGCTTTGCTAAAATCTGAGCTGGAAGTTTACGTGGAAAGTTAATGACCTGTCTTCACAAACAACAACGAGAATGAAATCACATGCAAAGGAAGTAAATATATATATATATATATATATATAATTGCCAGCCTAGATTCTGCTTAATATATATAAATTCTGCTTAACTGTTGTGATGAAAAGGGAGTTGGATCCCCACCACTCGAGAGCCAGCCCACTCCCTGCCTAAAACCAAGTCATCCCACTCTCTAATACAAAGCTAATCCAAGGAGAGTTTGTCCAACCTCACTTAGATTTGATAAAAAAAGTTGAGTTGTGAAGAAACTAATATTATAAGCTTTGGGGAGAGTTGAGATTTCAAAGCCTTGTCTATTGGAGTAAACGATCTTAAAAGCATGTTAAGCTTGAAGACTTTGAGAGAAACGGTCCAACTTGAATGCACTGCAACTGCAGGGGAGTTGAGTTAAAACTTAAAAGCAAGTCAATTGATGGATTAAATTGTCATTTGCCAACCCAATTCTACTCACCTTTCACAAAGCCAACCATAATTGGCTGAGATGGCGGTTTGTCGGCGTGGAACTCGTACATGATGAGCCTCATTTGTAACGCACATCAAGACCGAGTTTCATTGGAGCTTAAAAAAGTCTAGAGCTTTGATTTCAGCCCCCATTTTTGTCTTTTTGCATCTGCACCCTTCAACCATTATCTTTAGTTTTCACTTTTTACATAATAATATGATTATTGTTTTTCCTCTTCTCTTTTATTATATGACTAATCATTTCCAACTTTAGTTTGCTAGTGAATTCCTATTTATAGTATTATCAGTTCCACTTTAGTTTACTTATAATATAGAAGGGCAGCTATTGTTACCAAATGGCACTTGAGCACAATCTCTTCTAGTACTCCTCGGGCCGAGTCAAGTTTGGGCATATCTGATCAGATCCAATCACTTATTGGCTTTTAATATTTGAAACTATATCCGACACCAGTATTTCTAATGTAATACCCAAGATTATCCAATACCCATTATGTTGGGTCCGATAATCGAGTATGGCTGGTTGGGTTTGGTCCTCTATTTTTCTATTATTAATTGTATTTGAGATGTTCAATTCAGCTCCAAATTTTTATCTAATTAGATTCCATTATAAATTTAAATGAGGGTAAAATTATAATAATTAAATATATAATTAGATGAGATTTTTAACCAATGCAAGAAGAAGACTCTTCAAAACTGTGTAACTATAGACAAATAGAGATTTGCTTCAAATTGAAACAAACAAAAAATCAAGATCTGTATGGTTGATTTATGGGGACTTTATCAGATAGAAACATGCATATAAAAAGAAATCGTTAACTGTACCACCACTTCTTGATTCTTAATCAATTATTCAATGCCTATTAAACAAGTTAAAAAACCCTAATAAAACACATTAAAATCAAAATTAATTAAAAAGTTGTAAGAAGTAAATGTGATCTCAATTTAGAATTTGAAAAAAAAAATATGAATACAAAGACATAAAAAAATAAAAAAATAAAATAAGGAATTTATTTAGGCATTTTTTTTGTTGTTGCATTAATCAAGTTGTCAACTATCAAGTAAGATGCTCATTAGAGCTTAATATATAAGTACAGACCTTGCTTTTGATTATTTAATATTTTCTAACTACCTCTAAGATGCTCATTAGAGGTAGCTCGACAACTCGGAAACTTTGACAATTGACTTGTTAGATTATTAAAAACACTAGGTTTAGTTAAAATTTTAGAAGAAACTCTCAGCCCTAACTTTAGCATTTTCAAAAAAAAAAAAAAAAAAAGGTATAAGGGCTTTACATAGGAACTAAACAGGGTTGTTAAGAGAGTGAAAATTGAGAGGAGAAAAGTTTACCAAGAAAGAGGATCCTAGAGAGGGCAAGCCTGCTAAACTGTCAGTTATTAGAAGCTAAGCCCTGTATTTCCTTCATTCATAATGGTGATGGACATACAACACAATAAATAGTGAATTAATTAAGGTTATTTTTGTCCGTTTCACGTACTCACTAAATTATTTAGATTTTTTAAAAGAAAAAAGACTTCAAAACTCTTTTATTTAAAAAAATAAATAATTGAAATAAATTTTATCATTGGTAACTAATAAAAAATGGGTTAATAAGTATATAGCAGAGTTTAGAGGGTGTTTTGAAATTTAGTCAACCATAATTTTTTTTAATTGTGTAAGCAACTGAGGAATTGATAAGTGCTTCTCTCATCAAATTCAATGAGTTGACAAGATTAGATGATTTAGTCACCAAATTTTGCATGAGTTAAGGGTAATTTGCTTGTCAATCAATGTGATTTGTGAAAGTGTAATATGGAAATAAGTGTGGTTCTTCTCAAAGAAATATTCTTTACCTTTACTTCTTTAAAAAAAGAATGTGTATGCTTAATATGTCAATCAATTTGCTTTGCAATTAATTAGTTCTCAAAAACTAAATTACTCGATCAATCTGCTTTGCAAATATACAATATTAATTGTAATGATTTAATATTCGCATCTAAAGCTAAAAAATATTAAGGTTTAGAAAATAAGGGCACACGTAAAGAGTAATTTAATTTTGGTAAATTATATTATTATATTATGTTTATTTTAATAAACTTAATTTATTTCATTTTTTATGTCCCTAATAGAGATTTCATTTTAGAATGATTTTGTATTTTATTTTATTTTTATAAAAAATGGGGACTGTAGAAAGCATTTGGGGGCTCATATAGCCCCACCCTAATAAATAACACACATTCATTTGTTAATATATATATATATATATATATATATATATATATATATATAGATGAATATTCACCTATTTAATTTGAAAATGGAGGCTAAACAGTCAATTATACATATATATATATATATATATATATATATATATATTGACGAATATACCCCTATTTAATTTGAAAATGGAGGCTAAATAGTCAATTAGTGAGGGCTCAATAGAGTCACTTATTCAGTTATTATAAATAACAATAGAAATATATATTGGGTCATCTGCCTCATTTAGGCGAGGAGTAGTGCTATTTGCCCTCCAATAACAGTTCAAGGAAACCCCACTTTAAATTCACCCTATTTACAAAATTTAATACTAAAAATACACAAATTTAATACTTTTTTCTTTAAGATTTAAAAAAAGAAAAAAGAAAAGCAATAATAAATAAATCTCTTTTTTTGTGGGAATACTAAAGAGGTTATTAGTTTTCTTATTTTCGTGGTATCTCTTTTTCAACCCTTGTTATAGCAGTAACGAATGTTAATAAGAATGATATGATTAACATCAAAGCTAGATTAAAAATTTGGGACCTTCACTTTGACAAATATTTATAATATTTCTTTTTAAAACATCTTGTTTTTCTAGTTTTGCCCTTAGAGACAATTGCCCAAATCATGGAAACAAACAAAGGTAGAACCTACAGGACCAAGATATACTGTTGCTTTAAGTTGTTAAGATAATAGACTAAAATTTGGGATTATACTTGAGGTGTAGAAAGTTTAAATAACAATAAAAATAAATGGTATATAGATTAAAACTGATTAGCTTTGGCTTTCTAAGTCATTTTAATTAAGGTTGATAATGTAAATAAAAATATTATTAAAAGTAGAGTTATTTAGCTCAATAGTGGGAAGAAATGCCCGTTAAACAAAAAGGATTAAAAAAAAAAAGAAATGGAGACAAAAGCAAATAATATTAAAGCAAGTGAACGTGGGGTAGTATTTTGCTTTTAGAAAAATAAATAAAAGTAAGAGGCAGTGACGACAATAAAGGAAAAGCAAAAGAGCGAGAACAGAGTGGCGGCCGAGAGGCAAGGAAAGAAAAAGGGAGCTAGAGATTTACACTTAAACCTTAAAATCAAGTTGTCAAATGAACTCCAATTGAACTCCAATTGAACTTAGATTTGGAAGAGGGGATTTTGGAATCATTTTCTATGATTTTATCAGTTTGATTTTTCAAATTCCTCATTTGTGTGTTTTTGATCTACTGGTAAGATACTGAACTTATTTCATATTGCATTTGTTTGTAGATTCTATCATTTAATGATGACATTATGTTGTTAACTCAAGACATTGATATCCTGATGTTCAATTGTTGATGTTGTGTATGGAGAAATGAACTAATGTAAGCCATTATTGTAACAAGAGATTTGATATCTGACTACAACCTCATGGTTATTCCATTTACGGTTTTCATGTAAATTGATGTTTTAATTTTATGATTGATTGTTGATAAATTTGTTATTTATATTTGCCTATTGTTTGGTAATCATTGCTTGGTTTGCGAGCTCATTTAATTACGCAAAAGAGAGAAAAAGTTGTTATGCACAAGCGGAAACGATAACCAACCGAACAACCAAATGCACAATCACAACTATGCCAGATAATTGAATATAATAGCAACAAAAGAGGCAACCAATCAACCACAATGCAGAAATAGAAAATACACCAGGATTTAACGAGGTTCGGTATAAATACCTACGTCCTCGGGCGCCGCTGAAGAAACTTTCTACTATCTTCAAAGAGAATTACAAACTTTTTGGACCACAATACAAATACCACAACTATTGGGCCAAACTGCAATTACCCAAATAGTTGGGTCAAACTGTAATTACCCAAACAATTGGGTAATACTACAAATACCCAAAACAAAGGGAGAAAAAGCAAATATTACAAACTTTAAGGTCCTTACTGAAAGGCCCTTAAACTATGAGGTCTTATATGTGAGACCTTACAAATATAGGGGGGTAGAGGATATTTCAAATGGGACACTTATATTTCTCCCACATGGCCTCTTTTATAAGGCCAATGTGAGACCCAACTTTGCTTCTCAAGCAATGTGGGATCTCTCCCACTTTGTTTTCATATGAGCCAAACACCAACAAATCTCCACCTTGGCGAATATGCCGACCCACCACAAAACTCTTCTTTTTCCCATATTCTCTATCACAACTGCAACGCCTCCAAATGCGCCTAATGGCGCGATCAAACTCGCACAATGTTGATCAAGTCCAAACAATGACTGAACTTGATCGCTGTCACAACCTTAGTCAACATATCTGCGGGATTCTCGGCAGTCCCAATCTTCTGAAGTAAGATTCTCCCTTCATCAATGATCTCCCGCACAAAATGATACCGAACATCAATATGCTTCGTACGAACATGGAACACTGGATTCTTCGCTAAGTGGATAGCACTCTGACTATCAGAATAAAGAGTGATCTTCTTCTGCCCAAGTCCCAATTCATCCAGCAATCCCTGTAACCAAATAGCTTCCTTCACAGCCTCTGTCATAGCCATATACTCTGCCTCTGTAGTGGACAAAGCCACTGTAGACTGTAAAGTAGACTTCCAACTCACTGGTGCTCTTGCAAGAGTAAACACATAACCGGTTGTCGATCGACGTTTATCCAAATCACTAGCATAATCCGAATCAACATAACCAATAGCATACTGACCACATGTATCATCCCTCTCAAAGACTAAGCCAACATCTACGGTTTTCAGCAAATACCGTAGAATCCATTTCACTGCTTGCCAATGTCCTTTACCAGGATCATGCATGTACCTGCTCACAACTCCAACTGCATGTGAAATGTCGGGTCTTGTACACACCATAGCATACATCAGGCTACCAACTGCATTAGCATACGGAACTCGAGACATATACTCTCGTTCTCATCTGTACTAGGAGATAAAGATGCACTAAGTCTTCATATGAGGAGCAAGTGGGGTACTTACAGGTTTTGACTGCTCTGTAATGCCAAACCGCTGTAATACCTTCTTCAGATACTGCTTCTGAGTCAAACAAATCTTGCTTCTCCCTCTATCTTTCTCTGCTAATCTCCATGCCAAGAATCTTCTTAGCTTCACCCAAATCTTCATCTCAAACTCTCGATTCAACTGAGTCTTCAACTTTGCAATTTCTTCGACATTCGTCGAAGCTATCAACATATCATCAACATACAAGAGTAGATAAATGAAAGAACCATCACGTAGCCTCCGAAAATACACACAATTATCAAATTTGCTTCTTGTGTACCTCTGACCCATCATAAACCGATCAAATCGCTTATACCACTGTCTGGGAGATTGCTTCAAACCATAAAGCGATCTTTTCAGTTTGCAAACCAAATTTTCCTTTACCAGCAACTCTGAATCCCTCTGGCTGAGTCATATAGATTTCCTCTTCCAAGTCACCATGTAAAAATGCAGTTTTTACATCCAATTGAACTAGTTCCATATTCATCTGAGCTACCAAGGCCAACAAAATTCTAATGGAAGAATGTTTCACAACTGGAGAAAATACCTCATTGTAGTCAATTCCTTCCCTCTGAGCGTAGCCTTTAGCCACCAACCTTGCCTTGTAGCGGATGTCATTCTTGTCAGGAAATCCATCTTTCTTTGCATATACCCATTTGCACCCAATTGCCTTTTTACCCTTCGGTAGTTGAGCTAGCTCCCAAGTTTCATTCTTCTGAAGAGACTACATCTCTTCGCTCATAGCTATCTTCCACTCATCAACTTCAGAACATCTGACTGCCTCTCTATAAGTGGAAGGAACATCAGCATCTACAATTGGAAGTGCATAGGCCACCATATCAGCAAATCGAGCAGGTCTGCGAATCTCACGTCTTGGCCTGTCAATTGCAATAGATTCTTGTTGCTGTTGGGGTTCCTGAGTAGAACCCTCACCATCATCTCCCAAATCTCCCTCTGTCATAGGAGTACCATCATCTGTCTCAACAATCTAACTGGGTTCAATGTCGTCGTTTCAAACTCCACCTGCTGCTGAGTATGCTCCACCTGCTGTGGAGTACCATTCACCTTTGTCTGGTTTTCTGATTTCTTCAACATTGAAGACTCATCAAATGTCACATCTCGGCTGGATACAATCTTCCTTGAACTAGGACACCAAAGACGATATCCTTTTACTCCTGAAGCAAATCCCAATAAAATCGCTTTCTTGGCTCTAGGATCCAGCTTAGATTCTTTCACATGATAATATGCAGTAACCAAAAACATGTAAAGAATCATAATCAGAAACAGGTTGTCCAGACCATACCTCCAATGGAGTTCTATCACCAATAGCAGCTGAAGGTAGACGATTAATGAGATGACATGCATAAGTCACAGCCTCAGCCCAAAACTCTTTGCCTAACCCAGCATTAGACAACATACACGAACTTTCTCCAGCAATGTCCGGTTCATGCGTTCTGCCACCCCATTCTGCTGCGGTGTACCTCTAACAGTAAAATGACGTACAATACCTTCATCTTGACACAATTTCAAAAACTGATCACTGCAATACTCACCACCATTATCTGTTCTGAGATGCTTGATCTTCTTGCCAGTCTGTGTCTCAATCATCTTTTTCCATTTAAGGAAAGCACGAAGTACATCATCTTTTGATTTCAAACAGTACACCCAAGTTCTTCTGGAAAAGTCATCAACAAAAGTAACAAAGTAGTGCCTACCTCCCATAGATGCAGTTTTAGTAGGTCCCCACACATCTGAGTGAACATAATCAAGAATACCCTTGGTATTATGAATAGTGGTGCCAAATTTCACTCTCTTCTGCTTTCCCAGAACACAATGCTCACAGAAATCCAGCTTGCAGGTCTTTGCACCTTTCAATAAGCCTCGTTTCACCAAACTGAATAAGGCTTTCTCACCTGCATGTCCCAAACGCATATGCCACAATCTCGTGATCTCTGAATCTGTATCATTATCAGAAACCGTAGCCGCTGATCCAGTAACCGTACTACCATTATAGTAATACAAGTTGTTTCTCCTAGTGCCTTTCAATACCACAAGAGCGCCTGAAGTGACCCTCAGAATACCATCTCGAATAGATATGCCACAGCCTTTAGATTCTAAGGCTCCCAAAGAGATGAGATTCTTCTTCAACTTCGGTACATACCGAACATCTGTCAGAACTCTAGTCAGTCCATCATGATTCCTCAATCGGATCGAACCTATCCCAGCAGTATGGCAAATATCATCATTGCCCATATACACAACTCCACAATCAAGCTGTTCAAACTGAAAGAACCAATCCCGATGTGGACACATATGATAAGTACAACCCGAATCCATAATCCACTCATCAGAACAGAAGTGGATGGGTGACCAGCTAGACATATATCTGACTCACTATCATCCTCACGCTCAACAACACATGCATCAGAAACAGCCTTGCCCTTTTCTTTCTTTTTCAACTTAGGACAATCTTTCTTCCAATGCCCTTTCTCACGACAAAAGGCACACTCATCTTTTCCTAATCTACCCCTCGACAAAGATTTTCCCTTTTTTCCTGGTTTCCTACTATGACTACGCCCTCTCACTGTCAATGCATCTACTGACTCATCCCTATGTTCCCTTTGATCTTTCTTACGAATTTCATAATTCAACAAAGCAGAACAAACTTCTTCAAAAGACAGTTTATCTTTCCCATGGATAAGAGTAATGCACAAATGATCTAATTCATCCGGAAGTGAGCTAATCAATAGCATAGCCTTAATTTCATCTTTGAAGGTTTTTCATCTAAGTTTAACAAATCAGCAATTAACTTATTAAACTCATCAATATGAGAACTGATGCTCGTACCTGGTTTCAACTGGAGACGGAACAATCTCTTCAATAGATACAGCCGATTCTCATTGCTTTTCTTCATATATTTGTTTTCTCCAGCGCCTTCCACAGTTTGCTTGCAGATGTCTCCTTAGTGAACGGATACTTTTGTTCTCTACACAAGCAAGAGCGAATCAACCCACAAGCTTTTATATTCAGCCTGTCCCAATCTCTTGCACTGATATCTTTTGGTTTTGTTTCTTCCAGAACAATATCCAAATCCTGCTGATACAACCCGTCTAACACCTCACTCTGCCATAAGCCGAAATTATTTCGGCCATCAAATTTTTCAACATCTATTTTTGCATTTGTCACAGTCACTGTATTCTCAGATACAGTCGACGATGAAGCCATAACTACCTCTCACAAATAAGCTCGATACACAAATCACCAATAACCAAGCTCCAAACAAACTATTATATTCAATAACTAGCAATCCAAAATCAACAGCCCAGAACAGTAGTAAGTGCTTCAATGAAATAGCCACTAACTACCCAAAACCTTCGACTCTGATACCAATTGTTATGCACAAGCGGAAACGATAACCAACCGAACAACCCAAAATGCACAACCACAACTATGCCAGATAATTGAATATAATAGCAACAAAAAGAGGCAACCAATCAACCACAATGCAGAAATAGAAAACACACCAGGATTTAACGAGGTTCGGTATAAATACCTACGTCCTCGGGCGCCGCTGAAGAAACTTTCTACTATCTTCAAAGAGAATTACAAACTTTTTGGACCACAATACAAATACCACAACTATTGGGCCAAACTGCAATTACCCAAATAGTTGGGTCAAACTGCAATTACCCAAACAATTGGGCAATACTACAAATACTCAAAACAAAGGGGGAAAAAGCAAATATTACAAACTTTAAGGTCCTTACTGAAAGGCCCTTAAACTATGAGGTCTTATATGTGAGACCTTACAAATATAGGGGGGTAGAGGATATTTCAAGTGGGACACTTATATTTCTCCCACATGGCCTCTTTTATAAGGCCAATGTGAGACCCAACTTTGCTTCTCAAGCAATGTGGGATCTCTCCCACTTTGTTTTCATATGAGCCAAACACCAACAAAAGTTCATATTGTTTTGCTGCGATTGTTATTGGTGATCTTCTTAAAAATATATAGAACTGATCATTACTCTAAAAGTTAAATGAAAAAAAAAAAATTCTTCTACCTCCTGTGTCATATTGTTGTAGAGAAGAGTTTGGACGTTAAAAAAAATTAACTCTGTCACACAAGAAATTGAAGAAATTGTAAGCATTATAGTATGCAATTGAACCTTAAAATTCTGGCTAATGTCTAATTGAAGCTCAGTTGCATAACATAAAAGCCTTGTTGTACTAAAATTCTAGCAGTGAAAGTTTATAGTTTTTTTTTTTTTTTAATCCTCCTGCACCTTTTACTCTTTAGTCTTTGTTTTTTGAAGCTTTAGAAGGTATTTGTGGAGTTTTACCTGGATTTTACAAACAAACAACTACGATTTCCATGTCTGGGGTGGAAGCCAGTGGCACAAGTGGAGGAGATCACCAAAGCCTCGAAGCGAACAATTTAATGCGGGATCTGACCGACAGCATTAAGATGAAGCTAAAATCTTTAGATAATGCCTTGATCAAGAAGACGGCAGCTGATGAACAGTCTAACAAACCAAAGATACCAAGGGTTCCACAAAAGCTGAGCGACAAAGTTGGTTGGAATTTCTTTGAACCAATGGTGGTTTCAATTGGTCCCTACCACCTCCGTGCAGGTTTTTATAGTTCGAGTTGGATGGACGAAGGGATGAAGATCAAATTAGCTGCAATGTTCGTAAAGGAGCATGAGGTGAACAAGGAAAGTCTATTTTGCAAGATTAAAATGGCGATTGAAGATTTGAGGAATTGCTATGAGGTGGATGCAATACGGGGCAACAACAAAGATGATCTTGCATGGAGGTTTCTTATAGATGGTTGTGTTGTGCTCCATTTCATATATGTTATAAATTATGGATATAATATTCAGAGTCGGAAGTACGAGGGATTGGAGATACTACTGGCTTTCACCGACAGATTCAAAATTCAAAGAGATATAATGTTGTTGGAGAACCAACTTCCCTATCAACTTCTCCAGTTGATAATAAGCTCGAGTAAAGAAAGTGACCGACAGAAGTTGGGGAAATCAATCCGAGACTTCATCATTTCCATGACCTGGGATGATCAACCAGAGGAAAATCAGGTACCAGAAGAGAACCAGGAGAACGCCCTTCATCTTCTTGACCTTCTCTGGAAAACCGTTACATGCGTCCGAGCCAACAAAAAGTCCAGCGTCATGGAGTGGATAATTGGCTGGTCATTCAAAATCATAGGTAAGCCAATTGATATTGTAATGAACTTCATCATACTTAACTTTCTTGACAAAATTCTGCGGCTTAGGGGCACCTCCAATTTGCGCAACCTACGTAATATTCAGGACCTTAAAGCAGCAGGGGTTGGTTTAAAGCTCAATACTACAGGTAGTTTAACAGACGTAGAATTCAGTCATGGAACTTTACACCTCCCCGCCATTGTTGTGAACAATGAAACAGCATTCAAGTTCTTGAATTTGATGGCTCATGAAATTAGTAGATCTAATACATTACATAAGTATGAGGTCTGCTCCTATATTGTCCTCCTTGCTTCACTTATCGATCGACCCGAAGATGTGAAGGAACTACGAGCCAAAGGAATACTCCAAAATCACCTTGACAGTGATGAAGAGGTAGTTAAACTCTTCAAGTTGATGAGAATTGATTACTTTGAGGTAGATTTTGTATACAAGTATGACGAGATCTTAGAGAAAATCCGAAAGCACTACAACACGAGAAGACACCGTGTCTGGATGGCTCAACTTAAAACAAGATATTTCGAAAGTCCCTGCAGTGTGATTGCTTTGTTTGGAGCCATCATGATACTCGTCTTGACTTTTCTTCAGACTTATTACTCAATTTTGAGTTATTATGAGGACCAGAAGTAGAAGAATAAATTAATGTTCCTGGACTTTCTATACTTCGATCCCGAGTCCAGTGATCAAATAATCGAAAGGTACCCAATTTCTTCCTTTAATTTATGTTGTGCATGTGGCTTTAATATGTTTTCCACCTTTGAGTGTATTTGTATATGATTGCCCAAGTCTTAAGATGCTTCCATTTTTTTCGGCCCTTTTATGTTTGTTATTTGATTCGAAAGCCTCTGTTCTTTAATACCACTTGTATTGTCATCTACAAAGTAACAGAACTTACAATTACTTAATTTTATGCTTTTTTCACGGTTGAGACTGCACTTTATCAGAACATAAAATTGATCCATCTCCACTGGAACATGTGTTCTCTCCATCAGTTGTGTTAAACAACATATGTCAAAGGAGAATGGAAACAAATTTCACCGTGTAGAGTCAATGTATGACCAAGAAGGCTATAAAAATGATTTTGATTTATTATGCAAGGGAAAATCTGTGTTTATTTCCCTTTCGTCGTTTAGATATTTCCATTGATAACTGACGTTCAACAAAGTTGAGAGAATTAATAAAATAGAAGAGCAATTTTTGATAGCTCAAGAATGTTTATGATTTGTATTGCTGAATTTATAGAAGGATAAAAGCCTATAAGATTTTAACACTTGAAAATCTAGAAATGAGCTGGTACAACAGCCAACAATCATTGGATAATGATTGTTGGCACACTCTAAGAAACATGATGATATGTCCAGGTTCTAGAAACAAACTAATCACAATTTATTATGTCCTAATACGGCTCACAACTAATTAGAAAAAACTAACTCCAATGATCAGTTGCAATTCCACTAAGCTAGGCTAACTGTTGCTCTACTGCATAATCTGCTGACTTGGCATATAACTGAATCATTTGCTTTGCTAAAATCTGAGCTGGAAGCTGATTATGCAGAAAGTTAATGACCTGTCTTCACAAACAACAACGATAATGAAATCATATGCAACGAAGTAAATATATAATTGCTAGCCTAGATTCTGCTTAATCTATAAAAATTTATAAAGTGTTGTGATGAAAATGGAGTCGGGATCTCCACCACTCAAGAGCCAAGTCAGCCCACTCTCTAATACAAAGCTAATCCCAGGAGAGTTTGTCCAACTCACTTAGATTTCATGAAACAAGTTGTGAAGAAACTAATATTATGAGCTTTGAAGAGAGTTGAGATTTCCAAGCCTTGTGTGTTGGAGTAAACGAACTTAAAAGCTTGAAGACTTGAGAGAAACGGTCCAACTTGAATGCACGGCAACTGCAAGGGAGTTGAGTAAAAGCAAGTCAACTGATGGATTATGTCACACCCTGTATCCAACATAGTAATACTGCAGTGGATAAGAGCTTGCCAAGGGAACACAATCGTCGCTATGCCGAAATCCTCCCTTAATCTTTAACTGATCGAATACCTGAGGTACACAACAGACTAGTGAGTATGAAACTCAGTAAGTAGTTAGAATTATAAAAACTGGCGTAACACTCAAAATAAAACAATTAATGGCGATAACCATTTCAGAATATGACTACTATTCAATACTTATTTCATAAATCACTAATTACTTTTCATTTCTTAGTATACAAGTCATCAGTGCCCTACTAAGAAAGTCAGAAAATTGATTTCACTGTTTAAGGATCGAGTCTCTGCGCGAGGGAATTGGCATGGCAGTGCCAAGTTTTGATTTCTAATCCGTTGAAAATTTCAGTTTCGCGCTCCTGCGCTAAGGGAGAGGCACGCATACGCCAACTCTATATTCTCTCTTGCTTGAGTCGGTGCAAGTGGCGCTCCAGCGCAAAAGATATGGCACAAAGACGCCATTTTTCTACCCATACCTCTTTAGATTGGTTAAAGATGTGCTCCTACACCATTTAATGCTGCTCCAGCGCCAACCCTGTTTCATTAGCCAATTTCTTAGACCAATTACTTTCTTATCCATTCACATTTCTAATTCCATAAATACCTGTTTATGAGTAGTCAAACATGGCTTTCCCATGTCAAAGCTCATCACATACACCCATTTGTATACACATGTCTCATTTACACATAATCTTTCCACAAGTCTATCACATCCTCATGTGCTCCCATAAACATATAAACCATTCACACATGAGTTTCCATAAGCTAGCTACATTGTTCATATGGATATCCATTTCACATAATTTCGGAAGCTTCCACAGTACAGTAATAGACACTTAGGAACAGTGCTCTCTAATCAAGGTTGGACTTTTCATTTCACAGTCAGTTCCCATATGTAGGCCTACCCATGAATCAGCTCAAGGCTAGTCTGACAATCCGGGTGATACCGGGCCCATGCTACCGAATCTCGTCTAGAGAAATACATGGTCCAGACCTCCCCTCAAGCCATGGGGATACGAAACAGTACAGATACATTTAGAGACCTACCCATGAAATAGCTCAAGGCTAGTCTGACAATTCGGGTGATACCGGGCCTATGCTACCGAATCTCATCTAGAGAAACACATGGTCCAGACCTCCCCTCAAGCCATGGGAGTACGTAACAGTATGGATACATTCAGATGCCTACACTTGAAATAGCTCGAGGCTAGTCTGACAATCCGGCTGATACTAGGCCCATGCTACCGAATCTCGTCTAGAGAAACATATGGTCCAGACCTACCCTCAAGCCATGAGAGCCAAATATCCTAAGTTATGGCATGCCACTCACATATCAGTTTTCACATTCAGTCACATAAGTGAAGCTCTATATGAAGCTTTCACTCACATATCACATTTCACACTTCAGTCACATAAATGAAGCTTTATATCAAGCTTCTAACCCAATCACAACATATCACAATTCATTCACCATAATGCTAGCATTTAACGATATCACATTTCACATTTGACATTCAATATTATCCCATAGGCTTGGCATGTAATTTCAAATTCATAACACATCACACAGTGATGCATGCCTTCAAACATCACAATATCGCAGTTCACTATCATAATTAAAGTTTTACGTAGGCTTCTTATTAATCACATATACATTCATAAATACAATAAGCCTGCATATCTCATATACACTTATAGATGTACACCATCCACATATTGGCATCATTTTTACACACGTAGAACCCCCATTGACTTCTTTACTCGTGCCAACCCTTTCATTACTCTTGTATTTCAATCATATCATTGCACAACTATATCCATGTATAACTGGTCTCATTCATTTTCCATTCATACACATTCATGGAACTCTAATACACATGGTATGTCATAGACATTCATTTGTCATGCCAACTCATATGAGGAACACTAGAAGAAAAATCACATACGGCAACAGGCAATTCGCAACGTGCATATTGTGCACGTTGCGAAATCTATCTTTTGGCAACGTGCAACAAATGCACGTTGCGGAAACAAAGTTTTAGCAACGTGCACATGGTGCACGTTGCGAAAACTAGGCTTTAGCAACGTGCATATCTTGCACGTTGCAAAAACCTAAACTTAAGAATAAATTAAATTATTATCTAATTTATATATTAATTCACAAAATATAATAATATATAAAGCTTAAAAGATTAATAACATGTAATTAATTTTTTATTAAATAAGAGATAAATTTAAATTTAAACTCATTATGAGATAATATTAAAAACTTAAAATTTAAAGAAATAAATAAATTAATTTATAAAAAATTTGAATGTTAATTGAATGAACTAATAATTATTTAAAAGAATCTGCGGAATAAGAAAAACATAAAAAAGAGTGCTCTTACATAATATAATTTTTTTATTTTTTTAACATTATAAAATTTAAGAAATAAATGAAATTATTTAAATTTTAAAATTTATGTAAAACTATAATGATTTATGTAAATTTTAAATTTAAATAAATATTAAGAAATTAAAATACAATGATAAATACATATTGAAGTAGTATAATTTTCTATTAAAAACAAAATTATTAAAATATAAAATATTTGGCTAACAAATTATAACTAATAAAAAATTAAATAAATTATAAGTAGAAAAATTTAATTAATTAATTAATTTTAAAAGAGAAATGAAAACGATGACGTTTCGGCCTTTTAGCGGTGTGCAATTTAGCCACAAACTCAATTAACTCGCCACAAATCAATCTAATTGGTACAAATTGAACCCTAAAATCGTGGCTCCTCTCTATACCGTTGCAGCGTCGACCTTCCTCGCGTCCAAACTCATCTATCCCGCTCGTGGCTAGCCTCTCACGTTCACCTTGTAGCTCCCTCCTTGGACCTTCTCTGTCACGCTTGCCTCCTCTTCACCTTCTTTGTCACGCATGTAGCTCCCTCGTTGGACGAGCACGGGGCTTAGTCAAGTTAAACCGAGAGAGAGATAGCTTGTTTTGGGTTCTACTACTGCTCTTGAATCATTTCCTAAAGACACCTTAGCTGGCTCTACATGCAGGTACGTTTAGTTTTTTTACATTATTTTATTATCTTTTCTTCATTTGGATTCGGGGTTACTGGCCACTGTAATCTTTAATGGAGCTGCAACTGGCGTTATCTTTTCATTTTCATTCCTTAATGGAGTTGATGATGATGAGGCGCAACAAAAGTATCCAGAAACCGTAGATCAACATATTGGTATGTGATCGCACTCGGATCTGCAACTGGCGTCGTTGCTGGGATGGCTCCAAGCCCAGGAGAGATCAACTTTCAGCTCTAACTCGTTCTCCATTGCATTGGGCTGATAAAACTCGTTTTGATAACCAACAAACCCCATGTAAGGCAAAGGTGGTGGTGGTTTGGTGGGTTGATATCTCATCTGAGTGAACTCAGGAGATATTCCGAAAGCTTTGTTGAATGACAGCCTAGTGAATGACATGGTCAGCGATGACATTGCCTTGAGAACTGTTGTTAAAAATATAGAACTGTTACTTTTCACTTCTAAGATGCTGCCTTTCCAGTTTTGGAGTGCGTAGAAACATCTTTTTTCTCCAATTCTTTTCAAGAAAAATTTGCTAATCTTTATTTGCACATCCTTAATTAGGAATCGAGGACCCTTCTCTCTCTAATTAAGGAGAAACTCTTCCTCTCTAATCCTAGGAATCTAAAGCCCTTCCCTCTGTAAAACTCTTCTCCATCTAATTAAGGAGAAACTAGCTTGGAGAAGACAATAGGAGAACTAAGCTTTAGAGCTTCTTTCATGCAAGAACGTGCAGACACAATAATGAAAGCACCCACCCCTTGAAAGCACCAACACAATAATTAAGCACCACTTTAAATCTTTTTGACTTTTGCTTGTGAATGATTGTGCTTCCATGATTACGTTTGGAATGATTGTGTGTGGAATTATTTTTCGATTTAGCCCTTGTATTGTAATATAAATATGTGTTGTATTAGTGAAGAGAAATCAATCCAAAATTTCAATCAAAATCAAAACTGTCTCTTGTAATTCTCTTTGAGAATTTGTTATGTTTTATTTTTCATTTATTTTTGCAAATATTTTTCAAGATAAAGTACTGTGGATAGGAACATTTGGTGTGTTTTTTACATGTTTCATTGATAATGCAAATATTGACAGGAAATTCAATGAATTTCAACTTGAATTGCAAAAAGAATTTTTGGAAGAGTTGTCATATCTTTCTTTAATGCCCTTGATAGGCACATGACAGCATGTGAAGTACTCGTTGATATCAATTTTTTTTTGTTTTGGAAGTCTAATCTTATAAGAAAATGAAATTATAGTTCAAGAATCCAGAAATGAACTTACATCACAAGAAAAAAACAAATTAAATAACATTAATATTATGTTTTTGCACTTTTTTTAATTGCTTATAAGATAAATTACAAAGAACTTATGATGGCTTTATGTTCATGAGTCATGATACTTGCCTGGTCAAGACACTCATCAGAAGTGTTTAGCGTTAGCCCAATGGGCCGTATAACTAGAATCCATAACAGGCCGGGTTCATTAACTTGAAACCAATTTAACTATATATATCTGATTTTTTCAAGTTGATTTTTCATTTAATCTTTTTAATTTCTTTCGGTTTGAATCACTTGTCATGTTGTTGCAGCTCCTGTGCTATCAACTCGATCTTCTGTAGATTTCTGAGCTATTTGCTGGTAATTTTTATAATCTTTCACTTTTCCTTTATTGTTCAATTTTTGTTTGATCAGAGTTTTCTCTCTATGTTTGCTTTCTTCTTTAAATTTGGGTGTTAGATAATAAATTTATTGTGTTTGCTTTGCAAGTATTTGAAATTTCTATCATGTGAAATCTTAGTCTTTGCAATAGTGTTGTATTTAAATTGTAATTGCTTAATACATTGTTGCAAATACGATTGGACTCTTATTGTGCTTGACATGTCAAGTTTGTATTTCATTCTTATAGCAGGTGCTTATAAGTATCTATAGATTAAGCATATTTGATAATATTGTATATATAACCAAGTTATGATAAATTAGGTGTTGGAGATGGATAAACAATGGATGCACCGATCAAGGTTTTTTCCTCTTTTAAAGAATTCATTAGATTTAGTTAATTCATTAAAATACCCTAAACTAAGTTTAAGGTATTTTGTTATATTACTTGTAGATGTTCGGAGGAGTATAGGAAGGGGGCATTAAATTTTGTTAACATGGCTCGTGAAAATTCAGGAAACTTGGAGATTATAGTGTGCCCTTGCAAACAATGTAAGAATGTACAACGCCATCACTTTAACATAGTATATGAGCATTTAGTTATCAAAGGAATGGATCCTACTTATACTCTATGGGACCTTCATGGAGAGAGTTATAGTACATCAATGCAAAATGAAGATATTCAAATGATGGATACCTTTAGAATGTATAGGGATCATATAGGTTTTGAAGAAGGAGATATTTCACATAATGATAGTGAAACAAGGAAGGAAGAGCTTACAAACTTAATTAAAGATGCTGAAACTCCTTTGTGGCTTGGTTGTACAAAGTATTCAAAAATGTCAGCTACTGTTGCATTATTCAAGCTCAAAGTTACACATGCACTATCTAATGCTTGTTTTGATGAATTGCTTCAACTTATCCATGATATGTTACCGGATGAAAATAAACTTCCGATATCATTTTATGCAACCAAAAAGGCGCTTAAGGCATTTGATCTTAGTTATGAGAAAATACATGCTTGTATAAATGATTGTTGCTTATTTAGAAATGAGTTGCAGCAAGCAAATGTATGTCCCAAATGTGGTTCTTCCCGTTGGAAAGTTAATCAACAGAAGAAAAAACTCCAAGAAGGAGTTCCTGCAAAAGTATTGCGTTATTTTCCAATAATTCCAAGACTTAAAAGGATGTTTAGTGTACCTGAAATGGCAGAGCAACTTATATGGCACCAAAGCAATAAAAGTAGAGATGGTAGAATGAGACATCCAGTTGATTCAGTTGCATGGGAGTTAATTGACAAGAAATGGCAATCATTTGCAACGGACCCTCGAAACATTAGATTTGGTCTTGCTACTGATGGTTTTAATCCTTTTCAAGATCTTAGCACAAGTTATAGTTGTTGGCCCGTAATTATGGTTATCTATAACTTGCCTCCATGGATATGCATGTCGAAGGAAAGCTTAATGTTGTCTTTATTGATCCCTGGTCCAAAGCAACCTGGTAATGACATAGATGTCTATTTGACACCATTAGTTGAAGATTTAAAAAAACTGTGGATAGATGGGGTTGAAATGTATGATGCATTTACCAAATCTTTATTCAACTTGAAAGCTATTTTGATGTGGACAATCAATGATTTTCCAGCATATGCCAACATGTCTGGATGGTCTACCAAAGGAAAATTTGCTTGTCCAATTTGTCGTCAAAACACATGCTCTGAATGGCTACCATATAGTAAGAAATTTGCTTATATGGGTCATAGGCGGTTTCTTGCTCGTAATCATCCATTTCGATCAAAACTTACATGGTTTAATGGAAAGATTGAAGGACAAGGAAGACCTAAGTTATTCACTAGTGAGGAAATTTATTCAGAAGTTGAGAACATCGTGGATGATTGGGGAAAATGTGGGACAAAAAGAAAGAGAGACAGAGATTCATCTCAGTTGTGGAAGAAAAAGTCAATATTTTTTCAATTGCCATATTGGAAGGTTTGTAATGCTGACAATATTATAATTGTTCTTTTAATTTTTTATGATGTTTAAACAACTATTATTTTTATAACCTAGTAATTAATTCTTGCAGCACTTAGTTATGCGACATAACTTGGATGTGATGCATATCGAGAAGAACATTTGTGATAGCATAGTTGGTACACTTTTAAATTCGAAGGGAAAATCCAAAGATGGGCTGAATTCGCGCCTTGATTTAGAAGCCATGTCCATGAGAAAGGAACTGCATCCCCAAAAAAGGGGTAATGGATTCTACTTACCAGCTGCGTCACATACTCTCTCTAAGAATGAAAAACAAATTTTTTGCAAGCGACTTGCTAGCCTGACAATACCAGATAATTATGGTTCAAATATTTCCAATTGTGTTAAAGAAGAGGAATGCAAGATAGTTGGCTTGAAGTCTCATGACTGTCACATGCTTATGCAACAACTTCTACCTATGGCTTTGAGAGGAAGTTTACCTAAAGGTCCACGGAACACAATATTTCGCTTGTGTGCATTTTTCAATGAATTGTGCAATAAAGTTCTAGATAGGAATAGATTAGAAGAACTAGAGGAATATGTAGCTGAGACAGTTTGCTTATTGGAGAGATTCTTTCCACCGTCATTCTTCGATGTCATGATCCATCTAACAATCCATCTAGGACGTGAAGCTCGTTTAGGTGGTCCAGTGCAATATCGTTGGATGTACCCATTTGAGAGGTTCTTATATTCTTATCTTATAATATTTAAGTTTATTTCTAATAGAAAACTAATAGTTTTATTTCATTGTCTTAGGTATATGAAAGTGTTGAAAGGATATGTTAGAAATCGTGCTCGACCAGAAGGATGTATCGCTGAACGATACGTTGCTGAAGAGTATGCAATGTACTGTGGAAAATATTTTAAACAAGCAGCTGAAATAGGTTCTCGTCGTAGACGCAATGATGAATTTCAAGATAAATTCTTATTAGAAGGGCGTCCAATATCGGGGGGAAAATTAATCAGTCTCTCAAAAGAAATGTTAGAGATTGCTCATCGTTACATTTTGTTGAACACCTTAGATGTTCAACCTTATGTCAAGTAAGTTTCATTAATATCATATTTCATAATATTTTTTATTTATGAACTCATACAATGTGATTTGCCCTTGTTACTATCTTACTAGAGAACATTTGGAAGCATTAAAAAGAGAAGATATGAGATTTTCAAGAAATGAAACATTGTTACAGAAGGAGCATTTAAAAACTTTTAGTAGGTGGTTTGGAAAAAAGGTAATAAGTAAGACGCTCATACTTATCTGAGAATATAGATCTGAATTTTTTCCACTTAATTTGTTCTTTAACATCTATTCTTTAACAGATACATTTGGAGAGGGAAAATGCCATTTTGTCAAAGACTTTGGTATGGCTTGCAAAAGGACCAAGAGACATATCAATGTCATATTCAGGTTTTGATGTAAATGGTATGCACTTTCGTACTAAAGATAAAACGAAGGTTCGACAAAACTCCGGTGTCTTAGTTGAAGCAACTACTATATGTAGAGCAAGTGCAAAAGATAATGCCCAAGTGATTGGAAAAGTCTCTTACTATGGAGTTCTGAGAGATATCATAGTACTTGATTATAATACCTTTCATATTCCTATTTTCAAATGTGATTGGGCTAATATTGTAAATGGTGTGAAAACAGAAGATGGTTTTACCTTGGTTAAGCTTCAAGAAGGGCAAAACCATTTTGAAAATGATCCATTCATCTTGGCATCACAAGCTAAACAAATATTCTACTCTCAAGAAGATGAAACATCAAATTGGCATGTTGTGTTAAAAGCACCACCAAGAGGTTTTTTTGACTTCCAAATGCATGAAAAGAATGATTGTGCACCATCTACACCAATTAATTTAAGTGGTCTTCAAACACAAAATAGTCATGAGGAAGAACCTTGTATAAGAAGTGATGTTGAGGGTGTAGTGTGTGAAATATAGTTGTTGTCAGACTTATATGTTGATGATGTATGATTTGTATGAGTTATGTTTCTATTAATGTTAACTGATTTGACTTGTTATCTCATATTGTTAATATATATTTTTCTATTTTTTTGTCGAGGTAGCTAACTGATTTGACTTGTTTTTGTCAATATAAATGTTGTTTTTAAGGTTCTTTTAATTGATGAAGAAGATGAATGGTGCAGAGGTAAGTACCGATTCATTGTTGTTTTTTTTTTTTCATTTTTTACTTTGCTTATTAATAACAATTGAACTTATATACTTAATCTTATTTGTAGTCTTCAAGGAAACCTAAAAAAAGATTGCGAAATGAACATCATGCAGTCATGGAGACTGCTGCTGAAGAAAGAAATGAAGGAATTAGGATAGGGGAACATGATGAACATGTGGCTGAGTCAACAAATAAAAGCTCACAGAATAAAAGAGGTCCAACAACTTTAGGAATGATCAAAACTTCTGCCGAACGTTTAAGTGTTGAATTCAATGATGTAGGTCAACCTGTCTGTCAGAATTCAAAGAAATTTGTATCTTTTCTTGGAGTTGTGGCACGAGAACATGTACCTATCTTTATCAAAGATTGGAATCAAGTTTCGCCAAAAAAAAAAGAAGAGCTATGGATATTGGTAAAGGTACATAATTTTAATGCACTACACATTTTCTCTTTAATTATGGATATGCCATAGTTTAACTTTATCTCAATAAAATTGTATAGCAACGCTTTATTGTAGAAGACATCCATAAACATTGGACACTTCGAAAGATAGGTGATCGTTGGAGGCAATTCAAGTCTGAAATAACAGCAAAGATAAGGAAAGCTGATAAAGAACAAAACAGAACACGAGCTTTGTCTCTTATAAGGCCCAGCAACATTGACTCAGATCAAGAATGGGAATCATTTGTCAAGGAAAGATTGTCTCCACAATTTGAAGTATACTAACAATAATAAGATAGTCTCTTATATTAATGTTTTTATTTGTATAATAGCATGTTTAATGGTAATTGTTTTACAGGTAATCAGTAAAAAGATGAAAGTATTGCGAAACAATCAAGAGGACATACATACAATGGGAAGATTGGGTTATGCTCGTAAAGAATATGAAATGGTAATATTTAATATTTGTGAATAATAATTTTTTACTTCATACATTAAATTATTAATGTATCTCTTCATTTACAGAAAAAGAAAAGCTCAAATGAAACATCGATCACAAGATTGGATGTTTGGATTGAAGCACATTTAAACAAACAAGGTCAACCTGCAAACGAATCAATTCAATCTAAAATGGTATGACTTTTCTTTAATAAAAGTATAACTTGTCTTATAAATATAACTTAAATAAGGCTTATTAATAACAATTTCTTTTTCCTAGAAACAAATTGAAGAAGTTCAACAATCAAGTGTTCATGTGGATATGAACAACATTCGAGAAGACCCTATTAAACTTGTATATGGAGGTGAGAAACGTGGAAGAGTACGTGGAAAAGGATTTGGAGTCAATCCATCTCAAGTAGATGCACACATGCAATCTAGTGGGAAAGTAAAGAAACTTGAAAGTCAAATCCATGCCAACAATCAAAAAGTTATGGCATTAGAGGAGAAGATGGATCAAATGAGTGCTTTGGTTTTGAAAATGAGTCAAGTAAGTTGTTCTATAAGTAACTACAAATGAATAATAAAGATTTATAGTTTTATATAACTAATTAGGTGTTTAAATTGTATAGAATAATCAAAGTGTTGATGATATGATGAGCTCTCGTGCGTGTACCCCTCGAGTAAGGAATTTTCAACAAGTTGTGTCCTATTTATAATAAATATTTAAATGAAAGTTTATAATACTTGTTCATTACAATATTCTTATTTTTTTGAATTGTAGTCATTCCAAGAAAGTGGTCCACAAATTATACCAAGTGAAAATGCAAGATGTCATTTATTGCATTGGTATTCAGATGATCCAGATGAAATTGTGGCTGAAGGGAAGATTGCAAGTGTAGATTCTAAGGCCAAAGTACATCACAAGCCTTTAGGAAGGGATTGTTGGAAAGTTTGGATAGTTCATGCAAACAAAGGTAATGTTGAATTATATAGGTCAACGGATGAAGCTAAATATCTTGATCAAGCAGTAGGAAGTGCCATTGCTTGGCCTAAGAATAGCATCAAATTGATATAGATAAGGTAATACTTTATAATGTTTTTAATTAACTTTCTAAGTGTTCATAAACTTGTAATTACAAAATTATTTTACTTTTGTGAATATATTAAGTCCATAAGTTGTGTCATTGTTATATTTTATTGTGTTACAGGTGGAAGTTGTTTTTTTTCATGTGCGTCAGCTATTAAGGTACTATATACATTATACTTTACTAATTTTTAATGACTTTTGTTTGGATGTTGTTTTGAGTTGGCTTGGTTTGGAGAGGATTGGAGGTCCTATATTGTTGTTCTAGAAAAATATTTTGGTATTAGAAGTGTTTTTGATAAGTTATGTACTTTTGGAAAATGCCAATAAATAGATGAAACTCTGCCAAAATTTTTTTAGATTGTTATGACAACTATTTTTTTTAACAAATTTAACTTGACATAAGATTGTGTTTGAAATAACTAATTTGTTAATATTTTCTTGCGTAGGCCTGGTTGGTGTTTACTAAAATCTTCAAGATGATGAAAGTGTTAAAGAGGAGAAGACATTTTGATTTCTAATGGTTGTTTTATTTGTGGTACTTTAAACACTCAAATCATCATATTATTTGTTATTTTCTTATTGTTCATATATGTTACTTATTTTCAATTCCAATGCTTTTTACTTGTTGTATAGATACAAGTATTTGAACTTTTACTATTGTAATGATATTCATTTCAATTTAAATATGCAATTTGATGTTATATATAATTGTGAACTTGAATGTAATCATTTCTATTATTATGTATATAGTTATAAAATATTACAAGCATCACAAATTATCCAAAAATTTATATAAATATATATGCATTTAATTTTAAAATATATATTATACCTACGGCAACGTGCAATGCACGTTGTCAAAAAATTGTCAGCTCAGATATTGCAACGTGCATTGCGCGTTGCCATTAATAAGATACAGCAACGTGCATTGCACGTTGCTGTTTAAGATACAGCAACGTGCATTGCACGTTGCTAAAAGTTTATATTCACTGGGTATTTAACAACGTGCAATGCACGTTGCCGTATGTCATTTTTCTACTAGTGGAATTAGTATCCTAGAGCGTTTGGCATGTATTTCATTCTTCATATACATACGTCGTTTCATAGGCAATGTTATTCAAGCCATATCATAACAAATTCACCTACATGAGGGCACATTCACATTTCTACATCTCACACACATAGAATTTACACCAACATGTAACCGCATACTCATCAAAGTGTGTGAAATCACACATTTCATAAATCACTATGACCTAAATCAAATCATTTCTCATATCAAAGTCCATGTATTCATTGCCCCATCCACATTCGATTTACACATTTCACATATATTCACAAACACAATCATTAAACATATTTCATTAAAAGTTAATATCTATTGTGTCCTCAGAAGGGTCTAGCTACTTACGTGGTTAGCCTCGCCTCTTAATTTTGCTCTCATATATATTTCTTGATAAGCAGTTGTTTAAAGTTTATCTCTTCTTCTTCTCCTTCCTCTCTGGTAACCATTGCCATAGTCATGACACACTGATTAGTGTCCATTTAGAAGTCATTAAATCCCTTATGGGTTAACAACAATTCAACCAACCAATAACATCATTTATTAAACTCTATCACACACACATATTGGTTGGATTATTATAATAAGAGGTTATTCATTTCCAATCATCACCAAACTTCATGGAACTCAAATAGACATATGTTTTATAGTCCATGAATTTTATTGAGTCAAAATAAGGTCATATTCCCCTTGAAAATCCTTAATTTCATTCACACAGCAAATCTGTCTGCAGACCTCTGAACTGAACAGTATAACTTTGAAGAATTTTATAAAATTCTACAATAACCCAATCTCTACCAAACTTTTCAGTCTAAAACTAGACACATATGAGAGTCATTCCACCAAAAATCATGATTTTCTAAGGAGTTTAAGGCAGTCAAACGGAATTTATTTCACATACACTGTTCTGGAACTTAACATTCACAGTTCTTTAAGTCCAGATTTGAAAAATCATAACAATTCATACACAACTCCAAAAACCATGAAAATTTACAGTCTAACAGAAAACATACCCGAGGGTTTGTGTATTAAAAATTACGAAATTTTACAAAGATTTACCCCCTCAAATGGAGTTCATTCCCCCTACCCTGTTTTAAAACAGAGGAATTCACAATTTCGAACCAGAATTTCAAAAATTTATTACAATTCACACACTATGAATTTTCAAGTGCTTCAAAATTGTATGAGGTGTCTAGTTTATCATATAAAAATTTCAGAGTCAGCAAACAACCATGGAATTTATAGGAATTTTCGGACTTAGCACTATTCAGAAAAACAACTCTGCAGGATTCATACTCATACTTTACTTCTAGCTTCCTAGCATCATCAAATCTTTAAATTCTTCCATAATTCACTCTAATTCATGTTTTTCTAGCCATTTACAGCATATGCCTAACATGAAATATCACAAACAACAATAAACCATCACTTAATTGCATGGGTATGGCTAGATCTAGAGAGAGAGAGGTGAATTCTTACATCTTGGCCTCTTGTTTCCTTCCTCTCTTCTTGATTCCGTGGAAAAATTGAGGGAAAAAGAGGGAGAGAGGCTGCTGCACGTTCCAAGAGAAAGGGGAAGAGAAAAATGAATTTCTAGAGTTATCTCATGTTTTATATATATACATCACACAACCATTTCAATTAAGCCCTCACACTTTCTTAGCTTTTCATTCACACCCTTCCATCTCTCATCTAATTTTATCCCTATCCATATATATGTACCTCATAATGTTAATAATACGTATTTTCACAATATGCATGTAAGGTAAACCTACTTAAAATTTAGAGTGTCACAGATTACATTGTAATTTGTCAAGGCACTTCTACTCACATTTCACAAAGCCAAGCATGATCGGCTGAGATGGCAGTTTGTCGGTGTGGAACCCCTACATATAATAAAGGCCATGAGCCTTATTTGTGACCCACATCGAAATCAAGCTTCTTTGGAGCTTAAAGAAAGTTTACGGCACTAGCTATTTCAGCCCTAGCCAGTGATTTCAAAAGATTCAAAGAAAGATTTGTCGATGGGATTTAAGAGATTTTACAGAGAATTTGGTTCCATTTAAGAGGTTTTAAAGAGAGACAGGATAATTATGTTGAGTATATCTGAAAAATAATAGTTTTCAAGAGCATACCCATTTTAATAACTGATCATACTATTGGTTATATTTTATGACGATATTATCCTCGTTTAAATTCGAATTTGGATGTAGTGAGATAAAAAGTGGGGTTTAATAAAACTACTGCATGAAAATTAACAATTTTGAAGCACAAATTAAGAACTAACCTAGAGGACAGTAAAAACAAATAAAGCAAAAAAATATAATGAAACTTGAGGCTCCTTTCGACAATAATTGCATACATATCTAACCCATTTTTTTTAATTATTCTTGTTTTGTCTCTTAGGCCCCATTCGATTTGGTTAATATTAACAAGAAAGGAGTTAGGATTTCTAAGGAATCCCATTTCTCATGTTTGGTTGGATCTTTAGAGTAAGGAAAATTGATTCAAAACAATCCAAATTTCTAAAGTTTCAACAATTTGCTTTCCACTCCCCTACCTAAGAAAAACTTTATTTTCTTAGGAATACTCTGTTAAATTACTAAACTAAACTTGTATATTTTTTATATGTCCAAAATTAACCTTATTCATAATTGATTAAATTATTTTATAAATAATGAATAAAATAATTCTAAATATAATTCATTAATGTATTTTTTTAAAATTACAAAATTATATTTTTCAAAAAATAAAAAATTGCAAAATTTAAAAAATTGTTTCCGGTAACATTGTCAGCGATTGCTAGCACATTTGCGTGTTCTACATTATCGTGGGTCACAAGGTGATCATCGGTTGGTGATCTAGCAATCGAAGGTGGAGTCGTCAGCGTCAGACGTGTCATTTATTGGCAGAAATGAAGTTCAAACGACGGATTCCGAAAAGATAACCATCACGTGTGGCAAAACGGCCATGGGATGGGCGACGAAATTTAGACAGAGAGGAAGATTGTCAGATGGTGAGCCCAATGGAGTCGACATTGATGTCCACGCGCGACCTTCATCTGATGCCGGCCCTGAAGAACTGTGGTTAGCGAGTAATCTGCAATTGTTTTTAATTTTTAAGAAATAGTTTATATAATTAATTAATTACTTATTTTAAAATATAAATTAATATAACAATATTTTAATATATCCAATAATAACACATTAAAAAGGCAAACTTTAACTATTTAATAAATTTATAAATACTTATAAATATCAATATAAATTTGTCGTAATATTATTTAATAAATAATAGATTTATTTGATGAAATTGTATTGTAATTTAATATGCTTTTTAAAAATTTTATATTAGTTTAAAATATAAATATTAAACTAATAATTTATTTTTAGTCAATTTTTATTTAATAATGGAAATCATATATTTTAATATTGAGGTAATTATATTTAATTAATTTGCGAGTGATTCCTTTCTATCCATGATTTGGATGTCAAACCAAATAAAAGAAACTATTTCTTAAACCTATTCATTTCCCTCAATTTTTCCTTTGCCCCCACTTTTCCTTTCTTGCAACCGAGCACACCCTTATAGTTTCATTCAACAAAGCTGCACATGAAACTAGGATAATAAAAGAATAATGTTATTCAAGTTGAAAGTTCTTAATTACGAAGATCAAAGTCATCGTGCAAACAGAACTAGTCTAATCTATTAGAAATCCTCTAAGCGGAATTGGGTTAACAAGGGACAAGCTTTAGGGTAGCTATGAATCGGACAGAAAAAAAAAAAAAAATTCAGCCAGCTCGTCAATTAAACATTAAAATTTAAGAAAACTCATTTGTTACATAAAAAAATCAACTTTGACTATTTTAACTACTTCGGCAATTGACGTTTTGCACAACTAGTAGAATGACATTACAGAAAGCACATGCGGCCTGCGGGAGATGTTCATTACTTTGGCAATTCACTTTTTTTTTTTCTTTGTAATGCTTCCGCCTCTGTGTTATTGTCCCTTCTCACCTTTTTTAGCACAACAACTGCCTTTTTTTAACTGGACAAGATTAGCAGGCAAAAGGATGAAGCCAGGACTTTCTCAAGCAAGAGCTAACACGTTTCTTTCCGCTTAACTTTTATTTTTTATTTTTACAAACTTTGTTTTTCAAAACAGCGCACATATGCTAGAAATTCTAAAAAAATTATTCATTTTCTCAATCAATAGCTAACTCGCGTCTTTCCGCTTATTTATTTATTTTTACGAACTTTGTCTTTCAGAACAGCCGCACATATGCTAGAAATTCTAAAATAATTTATAGATTTTGATATTTAAAATTTTAAATTGTAACACATATATATATATATATATATATATATATATATATATATATATATATATACATACACATATATATTCTTTATGCTGTGCACCTTCTATTTATCTTTTCGGTCTTACTTTCTGAAGCTTGCGTTGCTTTATACCACAAATCACTTTGCCGAGTTTTTTCTAAAAGTCTTAGAAAGTATTTATGGAGTTTTACAAAGACACAACTACGATTTTCATGGCTGGGGTACGAGCAGGGGATATTGATGCAGGACAAACTAGTGGTAGAAGTGGAGGCGACGAACGATTTAATGAGGGACCTAAGCGAAGATATTAAGGAGAGGCTAAAACATTTGGATGATGCCTTGATTGAGAATACGGCAGCTGATGAAGAACAAACTAACAAACAGACGATACCAAGGTTTCCACGAAACCTGCATGATTCGGGATTCTTTGAATACCCACGGGTGGTTTCCTTCTGTTGTTGTGAACATTTACCACCTCTTTGATCAAATTCTTCTGCCGAAGGGTCTCGAGGGATTTGTTAAATAGAGGTAATTTATTCGAAAGGTTGGGCTTTAGCTACGGTGCATCGGTTGTACCGGTGCACCACTTTTTCAAATTTTTGTAATTTTAGTGTAAAAGTTGTAAATCATTGTATAAAAATCGTAAATGTGAAAAAAAAGTTGTAAATGAAAAATTGTATAACTATTTTTTATTTTTTGTAAACTAGTGTAAAAGTTGTAAATCATTGTATAAAAGTCGTAAATGTGAAAAGGTATTCATTTACAACTTTTTTTTCCACATTTACGATTTTTATACAAAGATTTACAACTTTTACACTAACTTTACAAAAAATTGAGAAGTGATGCACCGATACATTGCATGTACTGTAGAATGACCCGAAAGGTTGGTCTCCCTTTTCAAGTCCGATTGACATATACCAATATCTTCTTTGCCACTGATTACACCATACAGTAGGCACTCATCCTACCTAATTTTGGAATGCTAGGATTATATTTAATAATCGATGTGCCTTGAAAAGTGAGCCAAAGAGGATTTACATAGTTGAGGGCTGGAATTGAAAAAAGAAGCAATCCAAAAAATGAAGGTTTGAAATGAAAAATTCCAAAATTAGGGGATCAACAACCGGGCAGTTGTTGGCACTGTCAGTCTACAATCAGGTGGCTGTTTGAGCGTCGGGTGGCTGTTCCCCCTTTGCTCCTTCCTATTTTTGCCTTTGCAGTGCAGTCCCTTCTGACCTTCGTCTGTTTGATCGCACATAACTGATTTTTTAAGTTCAACTCCAATTTGCAAATTGTAAATTTCTATAAAAACTAGACATCCATAACTTCGCAATAGTATATCACTTATCAGTAGATTCCTTCTAGATTAATTTCTGTGATTTTTTGAAGTCACATGTCAGTTTTCAAAACCCTTTGCCAATTCCTTCTCACCCCTTTCCTCTTCAGCTTCTAAGGGCACTTCGATCATTTTATTACTTGACATTCATCTTTATTTCATTATCGAGCCTCAAAAATTCAGTGTCTACAAAGGGCATAGATTTTGTTGGGTCCCTGTCCTATGGTAGCATTGTAAAAACCGTTGGAGAAAAATCATTGGTAGGGGTGGCATTGGAAGGAAGAGAAGAGAGGAGAAGATTGACGTTAGATTGATAGGTGCTATTTCTAGTGAATGTGGTTGTGTTTGAGCAAGTATGAGCAACATATTCTAGATTAGCTAATCTTGTTAAACTGAAACTGCTAAGAAAGCTTAGAAGAAGATAGAGAAACAAAAAAAACAAGATTTTCATTGTCCATCTCAAGTGTTAGCTCTTGTGGCTTCATCAAGTCCTGATTTTTTTTATTTTTTTATTTTATGTTGCGTTCATGATGTGATTGATTTGTGAAAAAAAATGAATGCGGACATGACATGACACGATGAAAAAGATGACTTAAACGACTCGCATTAGACTAGTCAATGAGCAAAACCATGCTATACAAATAAAGTGGTGAAATAATTAATTTACTTAAAGGGAAAGGTCTAAAGTCGTTAAACCGCTAAGAGCATCTGTTAATCGGAGAATTTCCATACCAAATAATTAATTTACTTTAATGGTCTCCTGCAGCGGTTATCTCTTCTTTTAATAAAGGGTAACCATAACTCAGCCCCGCAATGTTTGCCAAAACATGACTCTCCATCCCGTTTTCTCAAAACCATCCCAAATGTTAGGATTCGAATAGCTATTAGTTACAAAACGTATGCTCTACCATCAGCCTAAAAGAATAATTTGATTTTAAGTAAATAAAAAATTTATATAACCTATTTGATCAAAATTTATTTAAGTGTTAAGATTTTTTTTATTTTGATTAGATTTGATTTTTTTAATTTTGTTTTGATATAGATTTTTTTAATTTTCATTAGGTTTAATTTTTTTATTTTGATATAGATTTTATTTTTTATTTTGATTGGGTTATATTTTTTGATTAGGTTTATTTTTTTTATTTTGATATAGATTTTGTTCATTTTGATAAAGATTTTATTTTTTTCATTTTGATTAGGTTTTATTTTTTTATTTTGATATGGATTTTAATTCTTTATTTTGATGAGGTTTCTATTTTTTATTTTATTTTTCTAAAGACTAAAGAAAAGAAAGAAATCATATTGCTTGGATTTTGGCTAGGATTGTGTTATTGGGATTTGAGTTTGGTTACACTTTGGGTGTTATTGGAATTGAGTTTAGTTGTGGTGGTAGACCAGGTGGTGAATAAGCCATTATTTCATTCAAATAGGCTAAATAAATTTTTTTTGTTCAATTAAAATAAGATTATCCATTTGGTTTGGTGGCAAATCACATCTCTTGTAATTAAAAGGTATCATGTTCAAATCCTAAAATTTACAAGTTTCTAAAATTTTTAGAGGTAAAAGGGTAAAATGAAACTTCATTGGAGAGATAAGGGCATAAATGATATTGTCTCATTATTAGTTTATTTTAATGGAAATTATTAACGCCCGATGGTTTTCGTGATGATTTTAGAAAAATAGGGGTGGGCAGTGATTCAGTAAACATTGGGGGCCTAGGTGATAATTATATTGGTACAAAATTTTAACATAATTTATTGACATAAATTTTAAATCATTAATTTTATCTAATTAGATGGCTAGTGACATCGTTAAATATAATTTGTTGATTTTCATTCTCGACTATTAAATTAGATGAGATCAATTATAAGAAAAAATTTATCTCTAAATTTGTGTTAAAATTTTGTATCACTCTTTCCCATATATATATCTTGAATTTCCTCATTATCTTATCTTGGAAATTGCTACTGTATCCTTGGGGCACTGGTAACTCAAAGCAAAGAAAAGTTGTAAAATTTTGTATAAAAGTTATAAATGTTTACATAAAAGGCGTAGACCAAATAAAAAGTTGTAAATGCATATAAAAATTTTAAATGGATGCAAAAATTGTAAATAGACATAAAAATTGGAAATGAATAAGTAAGCTTTACAATTTGTATATGTTTATTTACAACTTTTATATCCATTTGTAACTTTTATATAAATTTTTATAACTTTTATTTGTTGGAGTATCCATACCCCAAATGTACCCTTGAATTACCCATTGTTTCCTACTTTCTTTCTCAACCTCTCTTTATATTCTACTAACATTTACCAATATTCTAAATATAGACTTAGAGGGTGTTTATTTTTTCATATGTAGTTTGAATTTGACTTATTCTCAAACTTGAGATATTTTTAACTTTTTTTTTTATTTTTTTGCTTAAGTTTGATTCTCAAATAGTTTTATTTGAAAAGAAAAAACTAAAAATTTTAGCTTTTACCTAAATGCAAATGTCTGAATTATTTATTACTCTTCTAACTCTAAAAATCACCTTATATAATTCATTTATGACCAATTTATATATAACGTAATAATATATATTTAGAACATTATTATTTATTTCTATATTTGTATTATAGTTCTCTATATATTTTTTAAAAAAAATTAATGGTCATTTAACTTATGCATATATTAAATCCTCTAAAAATTTATTTTTTTACTCAAATATACACATCTGAATAAATTAAATTCATAATTAATATTAATCTGCAAATACGTATTATATGTCAAATAAAATCACAAATGAAAATAATATATATAAATAATTATATATGTGTAAAATTATTAGTTTTCAGACATTTTAATTCATATATTAAAATAAAAAAATATATGTCATTCAGATTTTTATATCTTATCTATTCAGAGTTCAGTTTAATTTAAACTTATTCAAATTCAAAAAAAAACCTACAATAAAACATTGCATTATCAGATTTCTCCTTCCTATATGCCTTATACATTCAACTTTCGTTTACATTACATATCTAATGAAATTATCTTTTCTTCATTGTCTTAAGAGACATGTAACGTGCTACAAAATGAATTTCACCAACTTTGATATTTGCTCAAAAAATGTTAAAAATACTTATTTTACCTTTGTATTTCAATAAAAAATTATTTAATAACATTTTTAATTATTGAAGAGCTTTCTTTCCAAAAAAAATAGAAAATTTTTATTTGACTCATATATAAACATTTATTTTCTTTCAAAGGAAAAAAATTTAATTTTTTCTACAAATTCATTTTAAATTTTCTTATATTCAGGTAACATAAAACAACAAACAATTCTTTTAATAGCTCATCTTTATTAATAAAGAAAAAGATGATTTATTATTATGAATGATAATAATAACTCAAAATGTATCGATTAACTTTACTAGGTTAAAGAACAAAAGGTGTTTTTGATGATTTCTAATATTGAGTGGTGCATCTAAAACTTGGGGGTGTAAACAACAACAAACCTTATCTCTATAACATAAAAGTTCTAAATTAAACTTTCGCTTCAGCCCAAACCTTCATTGGGCAGGCCCTGTTGCCATGTTTGAGGCTTTGAGCCCATATTGTTCATCCGGAACGCAGATTTTGCATTACAACATTTATGGAGCATCGAACGGCCGAGCAAGACGTTGACTTGACTCATTTATAGGGCATCCGTACTCGAATTTTTGTTGTTTAGGAGCAGTAACTGGCTCCACCATTTCCAAGCTCCCGCCTTGCTCCGAAATAGAAGTTCCATTTTAAAACAGGTTTTGAAATAACGCAGAAGTTTCCTAGGAAGACCAGGGGAAGCCTTTGGTTGAACTTGAAAACCTGAGCACTCACTAATAATTTAATTTCATATTGATTTTTTATGAGATTATAAGATTAATTATACTTCATTTCTTCTTAAAATTATTTCCTTTCCACCAGGTAATCACATCTTTCTCGCTAGTTTAGGTTTAGATTGGAAGACTCCTTACTGATTTGTTTTATATTCCAGGATTAGATAGTGAAAGGGACTTGACTTCTCCATCCCATTTATTTGAAGACTTTGATTTTTCTGCTTCTTCGACTTGAAACGGTCAAGTTACGTATGTTAGTTGTGTTGTTGAAAATCAAGGTTTGATGGAGACAGAAGTAGAAGACAGGCTATCAATTAGTTATTTTACACAATTAGTATTTGTACATGCCCAGAAAGGTTGTCAAAAGAAGATCATCCCCTGCATTATAGTTAATTATTTCTTTGATTTAAAAAACTGTTACCTGTAATCCGCAGACCTAAAATATATTATCCAATCCGATTCGTTCCAACACCAGTATCTTTCCACTGCCATTTATTAATGACCTATATGATCAGGAATAATATGTTACATAGGATCATCCTCCTTGACTTCTATATTCAAAATAGATGCCCTATTGAATATGCCTCTCTTTCACTTTCAATTTTAAACTGAATCACTTCGAAAAATGCTTTTCCGGCTTTTCTAAGAAGAATTAATTCTACGTATAAAATTAAGTTGAACATGCCCATTGCAATGGGGAACCAGAAGTGATGGTAATCCTCTTAAACATGAATTCTGAAGTGCAAAATGATTGATACAGCTCTATACTTTGTGTTCAATTTTCTAGAGAAATATCATGACGGTAAGAAATCATTCATATGCTTCTTCTCTATTGGCCTCAGTTGGCACTTCAAAGGCACATAGCTTGCAAATCTTGTGGCCATTTATCATGCGGATACTAAAATTATTGGCAAGAAGCAATTAACTCTATTATACTTTTGCCTCAAAACACTCTGCTTTTTACCAGTTATACATTTAAGACTCTGTCTAGCATAAAATATAACAATAACTATTTTTAAATAAAAAGAAACTTTAAGCACATCAAGCTTCTTCAATCTGCAGTTGGCTAAGAGAAGATCAGTTGGAATATTGCACAAATTAAGTTACTCAAGTCAATATGAATGAAGAATGTTTTAATTTCACTTCTAGCGAAGTTAAACATCAAACCTTTGGCACCCCTGCTTGAGGCTAGAGCATATAATACAAAAGAGAGTAGCATTATGGTTCCTTAATTTTGATGTTTCTAGCAAACTCAAACTCAAACTCAAAATAAAAAATATCGATTACAGCTCATCATTATTGAAGGACGAAATTCACTTCCAAAATTTACTAAGCAATACTAGTTTTAAAGTACACTTCATTATATTTAATTATCGTGGGTATACCTCAGTAATTGATCCTTCATCTACAGACCATGGCATTGACTTGCTTGTGGATTGATCAAAGTCTATCTCCTTTGTTGGCATGCTCTCTTCCCTTGTAGTACCAAAGAAAAATGCCGGTTTCTGAGGTGCTGGAAGTGTAACTGAATAACTATTAAGCATGAGAAGTACTGTTGCCATTGTAGGTCTCTGTGCTGGATCTTCCTGGACGCATAGCAAACCCATGTGAATGCATCTAATGACTTCGTTTCTTGAATAGGAATCTGTTAAAGTTGGATCTAACAATTGTAAGGGTGTATTATTCCTCCAATGTTTCCAGACCTGCAAAATATATCAAGTCATCATTAAGTTGCAATTCCACCTCTTCTTTCCCACTCCACACTTTATGTAGAGACATTGGCTCCAACAAAAGAGAGAAGTACAAATGTATCTTGCTTACATAGCTCACGAGATCCTCAGCATCATCTGTTTGATAGAAATCGCTGTTCTTCTTGCCAGTAATAATCTCTAGAACTAGCACACCAAAGCTATACACATCGGATTTCACAGAGAATTGTCCATGCATAGCATATTCAGGAGCCATGTAACCACTATAAAGGAGAAAGAATGTTAGGAAAATATATAACAAAAGATCTTAATTTTAACATTAATTAAATAGTTTTATGTATAGTTTAACGGATACACTGGATGAAGTATGCATTAACAGAATAAAATTGTCGGAGACATTGCAACTATGTTCTGTTGAATTTCAAGGAGGAATTTGTAAATTATCATGACTACAATTTTCTTTTTTCTTTCCCGCTGATTCAACTGTTAAGCGGCAATTATTATTAATTCATCAATCTCAATTATGCAAAACCAGTAATAGGATTCAGAGCTTACTATGTCCCAACTATTCTGCTTGTATTTCCTTGGGTTTGTTCAACTCCAAAAATCCTTGCCATACCAAAGTCTGAAATTTTTGGATTCATATCTCCATCTAATAATATATTGCTAGCTTTAAGATCACGGTGTATAATTCTAAGTCGAGAATCTTCATGAAGATAAAGAATTCCTCGAGCAATGCCTCCAATTATCTTGTAGCGTCTTGACCAATCCAATTGTCCTTGCTTTCCAGCGTCTTTGCATATATCATAATCAAGTTTCAAGTTAATAAGAAGGAATTAAATTAAAATCTTGGATATTGAACTCAAAAGAGTCTTTGAAAATTCAGACCATATAAAAAATAATCAAGGCTTTTGTTGGGCACAAATTCGTAGACAAGAATCTTTTCTTCTCCGTCCAAACAGAACCCCACTAGCCTAACGAGATTTCTGTGTTGAAGCTTGGCTACCAACATGACCTCATTCTTAAATTCTTGGGCACCTTGAACAGATCTTTTCGATAGCCTCTTTACAGCTACTTCTTGTCCACTGGGCAGTTTTCCCTGAAAATATTTATCAATCAGTGGTCACTTCTGCAACCTCTTGAATTCCAATAATTTGAACTGAGAAAATCTTAGAAACAGGGCTATGTCTACATGAACTACACTAATATTAAAGTATCCTCCAATAACAAAGCTACATCTGGAAAAAGTAATATTTGCCGTGTCAGATTGTGGAAGCAATTCATGGCAAAATTAAAAAGAAGAAAGCTCCAAGTTAATGATAGTAAGAACTTTGGACCTACTATTGAAAGGTTACAGAGGTTAAAATTGACGTAAGGGATTGACAATGGACTAAAAACCTCGTATGAACAATATTATACCTTGTAAACTTCACCAAATCCACCTTCACCCAACTTGTTTTCAGCTGAGAATTGGTTTGTGGCTACATCAATTGTTGCCAGATCAAATTGCAAGCTTTCTAGAGTTGTAATGTCAGTCCCAGCTGCACAACCCGACAGTAAATTAGTTGTTGTCATAAAAGATTGCAATAATAACATAAGTGTCCACACAATGATAAATAAAAGATAGTTTGGATCGCTTATAAAAACAGCTTGTTGAGTTTACCATTATTGTCCGGAATAGCATTATAATTCTTTCTTGCTCTCCTCCTTAGGAAGCAACAAGCAGCAATGAAAAGCATGACCACCGCAGCAACTGAAGCAACAATGGCGATGATGATTGAAGATGAAATTTTGTTTTCTTCTGCAAGAACAGTAATCTGTCATTTGGGATACTATGAATTTATGATTAGTAAATTCCTAGGACAAGTTTAACAGACGGGGCGGAAACATATACCCCTAAAATTTTGAAGTAAAAATGTTACATAAGACTGTAAAGAATCTGCTGAACGTCAAACACATAAAATTTATTTATTTATTTATTTTGTTTCTTCACAAAACATCAGCCTAAAGCTCTCAAGGATTACATAGTTTAAATTAATCACGTCTGCTTTCAACTAAAAATAATAAACAAACAAATTAAAATTACCGGAATCATCATCCTCTCTAATTAAAGTGGATCGAGCTTTTCTTAGAACAATGAAAATTACCTTCAGGACTTGACAAAACAGAAGGTGGAGGAGAGGGAGGGGAAGGTGGCGGCGGTGTCGCAGTGGCGCTTTCATTATAAAACGGATATATTTCAAACCGGCTGTTACAACTAGGATATAATACTCTTGATCCCACCTGTGTCGTCCTCAAGCTCGAAAAAGATTCTATAAGGCATCTATTACAATCATTCCCTGACAGGTCGGGCGTGCACTGAACAAGACAGTACAGTGATTGGAAAGCTGTGAAGTTTCCCTTCCTTGTCGCAAATCTTTTTGGAGAACTTGAAGCCTGAGTTGCAGCTTCGCTCATCAAGCTCTGTACTAGGCCGCCAAGCCTTTGTGGGTCCGTAACATTATTTGTATTATACAGGATGATATAGGGGTCGGTCTGCTCGGTAGAAAAGATAAACTCGTCTGAATAACGTAAAAGGCACTCATCGTACCATATTATGCTCACTTTTTCATCTGGACACCGTTTCTTTAAATCAGTTGAAGCAAAGTTGACACACTCTTGACATGCTCTGGAAGTGACATCGCCGCGGCAAAGAAAGAGGCCGTAGACCCTGTCGGGATCCTGGCCTGCTGTGGCGTTGAAGAACCCGCTGGAGAATCCGTTGCTGCGGCTGGCATTGGGGACAAGTGAAGAGAGGAAAAGATCAAGGTTGGATTCGTACGTGCTGTTTCTGGTGAAAGTTGTTGTGTTTGGGCAAACATGATAAAGGTATGTTGGGTCAGCTGCGCTACTGAATTGGATCAGCAATCTTAAAAGAGAGAGAATCAGAAAGAACAGGAGGGAGTTCATGGAAAGCATCTTTGGTTCAGAGCCCAGTCTCAGCTTCTATTGCTGATCACGAAATATCTCGGGTTAATCATCAATCTTGTTTATCAATAGCTATGGTTTTTTGCTAGTTGTAATGCTCCTGAAAAGATAGATGGGGAATCGTAATGAGCCACTGACTGAAAAAATATTAGCTCACCTGGACCTTGTTTATCTTTTTACTTATCTTTTAAATTAAGGTTTAAAATTGAGACGGTCCTCTTAAGTAACATCAAGTTTTAGTTTAATTAAGCAGATTATGCAATTTTCGTCAATCTCACCTTTAAAGCTGTTTGTTTTTCGTTAATCCTATTCTTGAAAATGATGGTTTAAGAGGCGAAAATGATGATTTGAAGACAACATCAAGGATATGATTGATTAAAAATACACAATCATTTTCTATTTAAAATTAAGTCAAAATTTGAGGGTAATTATGTAATTATACTATTTTAAATTATTGCATTCAACAAGAAAGAATTTTTATTATGAATAAAAGTATATATTTGATATTTTTGTGGTCAAAATTGGTTACTCAAAAGTCAAAATAAAAGCTAAGGTTTGGGGTTGGCGGCTTACATTATTATGATATCCAGTGAAACATAATGTAAAAATCCAACGGTGTGTTTGATGTATCGATAGGATAGCAATAAATATTTTGAATTGAATAAGATGAGATAAAATATGATAATTTGTATAAAATATTATACTATATGTTATTTGATATAGTATTGAGTCATATAAAATTATAAATCATAATAAATTTAAATAATATTTTTATAAGAATTTAAATTATTTTAAAAATGAATTAATTAATAGAAGTATTTTAAATTATTTAATTTTAATTATACAATTAATATTTAATTATTTTAAATTTAAATAATATATTTTATTTTTAAAATAAATATTAATTTTAAATTAAAAATAATTTTTATTTGCAATTAATCAGTTAAAACTTTATCATTGTTAATTTTACATTATTATTATTTTTAATAAAATTTTATTTAACATTTTTATATTTTATTAATAAATAAAACTATAAATTTATTATTTTAATAATTTTTTATATTTTAAAAAAAGATTTTAACAGTGGTCAACTTCTTATTCCTCCTTAACACAGGGTGTGAGTGAGTTAATTTTTAATAAAATAGTACCCTTCTTATACTGCTTCGTACAATCCAATACCTTCAAAACTTGCACTAAACATGGTACTCATTAATACCGTCCAATGTAATAGTGTATACTAAACGTGCCTGCGACGGGGACAAAAGCGCTGAGGATGCAGAAAAATGAGTTGGCGGAAAAGACTCGGTCGCCCAAGTCAATAAAGTTTAGTCAAGCCAATTAATTTCTTAAGTTGGAGCAAACGTCGCAACGGACAGAAAATCCCAGTCAAATCTTTAGAAACTTTGCATTTACGCTTGACTACGACAGAAGTGGAAGATGTTAGGCCCGTAACGTTATTGACTTTTATACCCATTATTATTTTTTCTAACTATTTTTTATTTTAATTGTGTAATTACGCCTAGCCTACGTACATATATTAAGATTATAATAAATAACTCCTTTGATTTCGCAAAATACAATATAATAGTCTACTATTTCATCTTCTAAAAGAGTTTTGGCAGACCTGTTTCCCTCCAATCCTATAATCCTTAATTATGTGAAGCATTAAGTAGCCATTGGCATGTCCATGTGAATATTAACAAGGAAAACGATGTCGACTACCTCAAATGAAGAAAACCTCAGCTTGACCTTGGCAAACTATAACATTTGGTCCCCTGTTGGTACAAGGTTACCTATCACGCCTGGCTACTACAATCCTCAGGAGTATTTACATAGTATTTATCTATTTAATTATTAGTCAACAAAAAATTAACAAGGATTAATCATACACGATCATATTACTAAAAATATAATGGATAATTGCTTTACTATATACAAGCGAAGAAAATTAGTCACAAAAGATTTATAAAATAACCCAATAAAAATTTAGTCAAACAAACAAGATTATTTTGATGTTTGGAAAATTGTAACATACTTGAATTAATATAGCATTTTAAAATACTAAGAATGTAATGCTCGACATTAATACATATCAATTTTGTAGAATGACTTAAATTTTATGATAACTCTATCTAAATAGGTGACCTATGATTTTCCCATTTTTAGAGTCAGTTTAGGATTATTGTTGACAATAGTTCGGTATTTGGAAAAGAATTTAAACATGCTTAAGAAATAATCAGATTAAAAGATAATATAATTTTATAAAAGACTCCAAAAGGAGGGTTTTTTGAAACTTTTGAAAACCTACTTTTACTTTTGACATAGGAAATATCTAAAATACCCTCAACCATTATTTATTTTTTTTAAGTATACTTAATTAATATGAAAATAATTATAAATATTTTATTTATTTCTTTTCATAAATATTCGCTACCAAGATACTGCCCAAAATGGTCACTAGCGACCACTTTCTGGGCACATTCGACTATACTGTTGGTACCAAAATATTTGCATTATTGCATAAGTGCTATCTATTGGTTGGTGGTGCTCTTAACAGCGCATAATGTGGCGTTTTATGGTAAAGGAGTATGGAAGATTTGGCGATAGTGGACGTCCTATCTATAGTAATCAAAAGTACGCAAAAATGACATGGATGCATAGATCGTTGGCCAGTGAATCTCCAGCGATGGGCAGTAACAGCCCACTCACAACGGAATGGTAACAACTTAAACGGTGCCTTCTAAATTTTTCAGGGATAATATCATAGACGACCCTTTATCTTTTGTGATATTATCATATGCAACGTCTTTTATCAGTTTATATGAATGACAATCTTACATTTAAAAACTCATCATCAACTATCATTCCATTAGATTTTCTGATAAATGGTTGTAAATAAATTAAAATTATACGGTTATAATGGTCTTTTTATTTCAACAAAAGTTGACACATATATAAATATGAATTAAAAAAAAAACTCTGATCGCTGATTTAAAAAAAACTCAAACACAAATTGATAAAGTATGATTTTGAATCGACGAAGAGAGCAACGAATGGCAGCGGCGTGAGTGGTGGTGGCTCTAGTTGTGAATCGATGAAGCACTATCTGGTGGCCAGTGAAGCACTATCAAAGAACAAATTCTATTATGCTCTAATCGATGAAGCTATGATCATCACATGAAGTACTGTCTAGTGAATCAAAATCAGAGAGCAGATTTTGGCCTTCAAACATTCTCGTAAAATCCTCAGTGCGACCCATCTCTATCTCAAGGCCGCTACCCATTTCTCCGAAAGAAGAAACATAAACAACCACCACATACGTTGTCGCTGCTGCCTCCACAACCTCTGAGTGCGTCCTCTTCTCCTGCCCAGAACGCCATTGGTCATGATGTTGGCGGTAGGCAGTGGTGGCTACAGCAGGAATGGGAAGTGTTAAGATGAAAATTAATTAGTCAGTTAGTTAGAATCAGTTAGCTAGTTAGTAGCTTCTTGCTGTGGGTTCACGTGACTGATTTTGTTATGCCAGCTCAGCCTGAGTTAGTTACAGAATTTGTTAGACATGTAATCTGATGTATATATATAAGGCTCTACTACTATGTAACGATTGATTAAATTTAGTCAATAAACACTTTTTAGTTTCATAAAAGAATTCTCTCCAATACTATTCTTTTCAACTTGGTATCAGAGCCACATGGCTAATTTTCCTGGAGATGAAAATTTTCCTGAAAATAATTTTACAAACCAGTTCGGTACAACAAATCCTGGAGATTCAACTGTGCAAGCTTCTCAACAACAAGGATTCTTCACTGCTTTAACTTCATCAACTCCTACGATTTCACTGCCATCTGCTCTACCTTCACTTTCTATCAAGCTAAACAGGAACAATTATGTTTTCTGGAGGTCACAAGTGCTTCCCACACTAGGTGCCTATGATCTGGAAGGTTTCATAAATGGAGATAAGTCATGTCCTCCACCTTTTATAAATGTTAGTAGTCAAAATAATGCTACTGAATCTTTGAAACAGTCAAATCCTGAGTATTTTGCTTGGAAAAGAATTGATAAATTTGTCATGAGTTGGCTGCTTTCTTCAATAACTGAAGCCATGTATGGATATGTTGTTAGATGTGAGTCTTCAATGAGTGTTTGGACTACTCTTGAAAGTTATTCTATACTGAGTCTAGAGCAAGAACTATGCTCTTAAAACACAAATTACAAACAACTAAGAAAGGTGCCTTGTTAATGTCAGATTATTTTCTTAAGATGAAGGAGATATCAAATACTTTGTATGCTATAGGCACTGAAATCTCAGATTCTGACCTTCTGTTGCATATACTCGATGGTCTAGGTCCTGAGTATGATGCAATAGTAGTGAATATTACTTCAAAGGTTGGGTTGTTATCAATTGAAGATGCACAATATCAACTGCAAGCTATGAACTTAGGCTGGCACAACATCATGCCTCACAAACAGTTAATATTGAACACAATGCAAACTTAGCTAAGAGAACTTCTCAGTTTAATAATTTCAATCCAAGAGCACAATTTTCTAAGTTCTCTTATAATAACAATACTAATGTTAGAGGCAGAGTTCGAGGAAGAAATCAATATGAAGGCAAATTTTATGGTTTTGGAGGAAATAATTCTGGCAGAAATGGTGGTGATCATGCTAAGCCTGTATGTCAATTGTGTGGAAAAATATGTCATACAGCACTTAAGTGTTATCACAGATTTGATATAAGCTTCCAGGGTAATTCAAACTCTCAAAACAACTCTCAGGTTATCAATACTCAGCAACAAAATCAATCTGGTGCTCAAGCTTTTGTTGCTACTCCAGTCACAAATGCAGAAGGCTCATGGTATTTAGACACAGGAGCCACTGACCACATCACTGCAGATATAAGTAAACTGGAAGTTAGAGAAGATTATTTAGGCACTGAGAGTGTCCAAGTGGGTAATGGTAATCTACTACCTATCTCTCGCATAGGATCTGCATCATTATATAGTTCACAAAAATCCAAGCCTTTGATTCTTAGCAGAATCTTACATATACCTCAAATAACTAAGAACTTGTTTAGTGTTTCTAAACTTGCTGCTGATAATGATGTAACAGTGCAGTTCTGTTCTTGTTTTTGTTTTATAAAGGACAAGAGCACAGGGGTTACTCTATTGGAAGGTCAACTTGAAGAAGGTTTATACAAGCTTCCTACAATAAAGTCTCAAGCAGCAATAACAGGATCAATTTCTCTGTTATCTGTTGGTAATAAGTTTTCTTCTCATAAATAACTACCCTCTCCAGTTTCTAATCCACTGTCAATGATGTCTTGTATAGTGAATAATTGCATCTCAGTTGATTGTAATACTGCCTCTTCTTCAGTACTATGGCATAAAAGGTTAGGCCATCCGAATGTACATGTTTTGGCTCATATTGGTAAACAAACTCAGTTGTTTTCAAGCAGTTTTAGAAATAAATTGGTGTGTGATTCTTGCAAGCTAGGCAAACAGTGCCATTCTTCTTATCCTTCCTCTCCAAATTGCACCAATTCTCCACTTGAAATAGTGTATGCTGATGTGTGGGGGCCTTCTTCAGTTAAGTCTATTGATGGTTACAATTACTATTTGTTGTTTGTGGATAGTTACAGCAGATACAGTTGGATATATCCACTGCATGCCAAGTCTGAGGTTTCTTCTATTTTTCCTCAGTTTCTGTCCTTAGTAGAGAGACAATTTAACACAAAATTGATGTCTTCAGACAAATTGGGGTGGTGAATTCAGACCACTAGCTTCATTCTTGCACAATTGGGAATTATTTTTAGACACCCCTGTCCTTACATTCATCAACAAAATGGCTTAGTTGAAAGAAGACATAGGTCAATAGTAGATATTGGACTGACCTTGTTGGCTCAAAGTGCTCTTCCATTTCAGTTTTGGTTGCATGCATTTCACACTGCTGCTTACCTTCTAAACAGGTTACCAACTCCTCTATTAGCTCATTCTTTCCCATTTCAGACATTCTATCACAAGTTACCAGATTTTCAACTTCTAAAGGTGTTTGGCTGTGCTTGTTTTCCAAATTTAAGGCCTTATCAGTCTCACAAGTTCTCTTTTCACTCAGCAATCTGTGTTTTTGTTGGATATAGTAATTCACATAAAGGATACTTGTGCCTTCATTCTTTAGGCAGAATTTATATCTCAAAGAGTGTTGCTTTTCATGAAGATGTATTTCCATTTAAAGATGGAAAGTTTCTAGCCACTGTCAACAGGTTAGATTATCATGTTCCTCCCACATCATGGTTTCTTCCTTCTATTAGTACCAGTTCACAGGTTCTTAAAACAAATTCTCCTTCAGCAACAAGTTCTTTTCATCATTCTAATTCTCATATAACCTCTCCAGTAGTACATTCACCTCCAGCAACTTCACCTTCCACAGCTATATCAACAGCAAATTCAAATTCTCAGTTGCAAGATATCTTTACCCAGAATCATCCAAAGCCACTTACAACACAACATTCTGACTTAGCCTCTCAACCTACTGTTTTACTACAAAATCTAGATATTGTTGTTCCTAGTAATCCTCCCATTCCACACATTACTCACAATATGACTACTCGAGCCAAGGCTGGGATTTTTAAGCCTAAAATCCATTCTACATCTTTGGTTTCTGATTCCTTCAAGACCACTGAACCTGCATCAGTTTCTGAGGCTTTGCAAAGTTCTCATTGGAAGGCAGCAATGGAGGATGAATTCAAAGCTCTTTTAGCCAATAATACCTGGTCTTTAGTGCCTTTTCAGGCTGGCATGAATGTTGTGAATTGTAAATGGGTTTTTCGTATTAAATATCATCAAGATGGGAGTATTCAAAGGTATAAGGCTCGATTAGTAGCCAAAGGTTTTCAGCAGTCTCCTGGAATTGACTACTTTGAAACTTTTAGCCCTGTCATAAAGCCTTCTACCATTAGAGTGGTTTTCTCACTTGCTGTTACATATAGCTGGGATATCCAACAGATTGATATTAACAATGCTTTCTTGACCACTGAACCTACATCTTTGGTTTCTGATTCCTTCAAGACCACTGAACCTACATCAGTTTCTGAGGCTTTGCAAAGTTCTCATTGGAAGGCAGCAAGGGAGGATGAATTCAAAGCTCTTTTAGCCAATAATACCTGGTATTTAGCGCCTTTTCAAGATGGCATGAATGTTGTGAATTGTGAATGGGTTTTTCGTATTAAATATCATCAAGATTGATATTAACAATGCTTTCTTGAATGGGGATTTGCAAGAGGATGTGTTCATGTCACAACCAGAGGGTTTTATAGATTCCTCTCATCCCAGTTTTGTTTGCAAGCTAAACAAGTCTCTTTATGGTTTGAAGCAAGCTCCAAGAGCTTGGTTTGACAAGCTCAAAGGAGCTCTGCTTCAGTGGGGGTTTAAGATGTCATCAGCAGACACAAGCTTGTTTATTTCTAAGAAAGATGGTAAGTTGATCCTGCTATTGGTATATGTGGATGATATATTGATAACTGGAAGTGATGCAGTGCAGTTGAGACAAGTCATTGATGATTTAAACAAGCATTTTGCTGTCAAGAACTTAGGAAGTGTGAATTATTTTCTCGGTTTTGAAGTTAAAAGAAACAAAGATTCACTTTTACTCACACAAACAAAATATGCTGCTGATCTTTTGAAGAAATACAATATGTTGGACTCAAAAGAGACTTCCACACCTATGGTGGCTAATCTGAAACTGTCAACAAGTGATAGTGAAGTTTTTGAAGATCCTACATTGTATAGAAGTGTCATAGGTGGCTTGCAATACTTAGCCATGTCACGACTAGGTTGGGCATTTGGCCCGCTGGGTCCGGGGCCCCGGTCGGACCCAGCCAAATGGGGCGGGGTAGGACCCGCCCCGGAGTATTATTGGGGCGGGTATGGGGCTGCAAAGTCCAAGACCCGTTCGGGGCAGGTCTGGGGCCGGGTCTTTCATCTAGACTCGTTTGACCCGCCCCGCCCCACACAGTAAAAGGTTAAAAATTAAAAAAATTAAAATATAGGGACTTCGGGAAAATTAAAAGGGGTTATTTTGTTAGCTTTTAATATATGTGGGTTTCCAGAAAATCTGACAAACCATATAAAAATCGTTAATTATATTCAGCCCCCCAAATTCCTAATCTGATTTGAAATCCCTAACACCTCCAGTCCTCCACCTCCACGATCGATCGAACCAGCCATGATCTCCACGAACCAGCCACGATCTGCACCGTCCAGTGTCCACCGTCGTCGGTCGCGCTCTTGGACATCTCAGTCCTCGCCTCCTCATTCGTGGTTACGTTCGATCGCGGTGAATCACGTCCGTCTCTGACTCTGTCGCGATCGCTGCCCACACGCGGTCCACCGCCTGTCTCTGTCGCGCTCGCCACGGCCTGCAGTCAGCCGCCTCCACCGCAATCGGTCATCCTCTCTGTTGCTCTGTACGTGTGACCTTATTTTGTTTTTGTTATTTAAAGACTTGAGAAGAAATTAATTGAGGAAAGGAAAGGAATTGATACTAAAGCTAGGCCATGTGAGGGAAGTTTTTGGTAATCAGTCATTCGTAACTTTGTATGGTCTTGGTTTGGATTTCTAGTTTGTATTTCTCTTGTTTATTCCTATCATATGTTGTGTTGCTTTGGATTTTCTTATACATCTAGCAGTCTTCAAAGACAACACGAATCTAGATTAAGAAAAGAAAGAAAGAAAGAAAGAAAACGTTGCTTGAATTTTACTGCTCATCGTTATGCTCTTCTCATGTTAATACGATTTCTTTCTTCGTGACTTATAAAATAATACACATTTATCAAATAAATCTGTTTATTTCATAATGAAATTCATGGACACCGTAATTTATTTTTTTTGTTATCGAGGTATTTCCTCTGCTTAATCTGTTTATTTCTTCTGAAATTTGGCCTCTGGTTTTGTTAGATTAAGATTGTATAATTGTATTATGAGTTGGTTAGTTTATGTGTTAAGTATGGGTGGCTAAAAAAAAACAATTAAGTGATTTCTGTTTGTTTTTTAGATGGTACTTGGAATCTTGGTTCACTAATGAATGAATGAATCAAGTCTTTAGATGCTTATATATTTTTTTTATTTTTGTTTTTGTGAGTATTATGCACTTATTGAGTTAATTAGCTGATTTTATTGATGTGTTGGTATCGTTTATTTGTTGGATTGTTGTTTACTAGGGATAGACATAATTATATTTAAATTTAATGGAAGTTTATAAGGAAAATATGAAAAAAATTGTAAATAGGTGGGGTGGGGCAGGGCGGGTATGGGGCCATTGAATTTTTTTTAGCCCTGCCCCGCCCCGCCCCGTTCAGGGGCAATGGGGCGGGGCGGGGCAAAAACAAACTCAGCGGGGCGGGGATGGATATCCCCTGCCCCGTACCCGCCCCGCCCCGCCCCGGTTCCATCCCTAGTCACGACCTGATATTTCATTTGCTGTCAACAAGCTTAGTCAATTCCTACATTCACCAACAATTATGCAATGGCAGGCATGCAAGAGGCTACTAAGTCATATTAAAGGAACTCTTCATTATGGCTTACTTTTCAAACCAATGAAGTCATTCAATCTAAATGGGTATAGTGATGCTAACTGGGCAAGTTCAATTGATGATAGAAAGTCAACTTTAGGTTGTTGTGTGTATCTTGACAACAATCTAATCTACTGGTCATCCAAGAAACAGAAAGTTGTTGCTAGATCTTCTACTGAGTCAGAATATAGAGCATTATCACAAGCTGCAACAGAAGTTATTTGGCTACAAGGATTATTGAAGGAAATAGGATTCAAACTACAAGAAATTCCTATTATGTGGTGTGACAATAAGAGTGCTGGTTCATTAGCAGCAAATCCAGTATTTCATGCAAGAACCAAACACATAGAAGTTGATGTCCATTTTATTAGAGAAAAAGTAGTGTCACAGCAACTGATTGTCAAGCATATATCCACAGAGTTTCAAGTAGCAAGATTTAACGTGTTAAGAGAAGACTTAAATATTGTTTCCAGCAACAAGTTTGCTGCTCAAGAAGATATAGTCAAACTTGCAGGGGAATGTTAAGATGAAAATTAATTAGTCAGTTAGTTAGAATCAGTTAGCTAGTTAGTAGCTTCTTGCTATGGGTTCACGTGACTGATTTTGTTATGCCAGCTCAGCTGGAGTTAGTTACAGAATTTGTTACACATGTAATCTGATGTATATATATAAGGCTCTACTACTATGTAATGATTGATTAAATTTAGTCAATAAACACTTTTCAGTTTCATAAAAGAATTCTCTCCAATACTATTCTTTTCAACTGGAAGAAGAAAGCAGGTTCTTCTCCTTCCACGTAAGTACCTTTCCATTTCCCAATTTCACTTCATTTCTTCACCTTCTTTACCCTTTTGATTTCATGCCTTTTCGCTTCCTTATTTGCCTTTTTCAATCTCTGCCTCCTCGTCTCCATTTTCTCACGATTTTTTGTGTTCGTTTGAGGCATAATATGAGTTTCTTTTCGTTTGAAATTGGATGAATGTTGGTGTTCTAGGTATGTTGATTTTGATTGATTGGATGATATGGCTATGTTGAATTTGATCGTTGAATTGGATTTTGTTAATTTTTTGCGTTTGTTTTCTATGTTTTTAGATTTGGGTATGTCGATTTTGATTGATGGAATGATCTGGGTGTATTGAATTTTATTTTGTTAATTTTTTGTTTTTGTTTTTGGTGTTTTTATGATCTTGGTATGTTGATTTTGATTGATTGAATGATCTGGGTATGTTGAATTTGATTTTGTTAATTTTTTGTTTTTGTTTTTTTATTTTTTATGATCTAGGAATGCTGAATTTGATAACAAAAAAAAAAAGAACAGAAAATTTGCTGGTTTGTTGTTAAAGCAGAGTTCAATTTGATGAAACTTGAAGGAAATGAAGAATATAAGGGATGATCGTTAAGTATGGTCGTCGTCGTCATTGTCATAGTCGTTGGTGAGGTGCGCGTGAAGTCGGTGACTGGGGACAAACGGCTACCAAGAGAGGCTGTCATGAAAGAGAGGAGAATTTTTTTAATTTTAATAATTATGTTAAATAATTTTATGTTAGTGTAAGGGTATTTGAGGTATTTCATTACATAGTAAACGGGATTTTGATAATTACAATTAGAATGAAAGAAAAAGTAAAGGTATTTTAGTAATTTCGATTAAAATAGATAAAAAATGATGCCATTTAACAAAAAAATATAACAGAATTAAGGATGGTTCATGATTAATTGCTCAAAAGGTACATATATATAAAAGTGTAAAAGGTATATTTTTATGTAATATTATAAAAGATAAAAGTCCTTTGTGATATTATCCCAATTTTTTTGGTGGTCATTGAGCAAGATCCATGGTTTTCAAACATCAGTCAAAAAGGAAGACGTATAGATTGCTAGATGATCCACTCAACAAAGGTGGCGATGACAGCTATCTCATGGGAATGAGTAGCCCTGTAGTGCTTGTGTAAGCACGTGAGTAGGAATGGCAAAATCCAGGGCCGATGGTCCTCAGCCTCGACCCCGGCCATCAATTGCAAACCTTGATCCCGAAAAATTTTCCGAAATTTTTTTTCCGGGTCAGGGGCCGGGTTTTCAAATAACCTGGGATTAAAACCTGGGTTGTGTAATTTTTTTTTTGATTTGTTTCTCTCAATTTTATATTTATATAGCAAGCAAATTTTGGTGCGAAGTGGGCTACAGCCCAGTGACGTCTTATCATGCATGTTGCTTCATATGTACCGGGTTCAAATCCTTTGTATAGCATTTTTCTTCATTGAATTTATTTAAAGAGGTAATATATCTATATATTGTACCTATAACCACCACAAAGTGGCATCGCCCAATGGTGTTATGCCTTATATTGTCCATGGCGGATCAGGTTTGAGTCTTTCCAATTCCAACTCATTTAATTTATTTTACAAAGATGATTTTGGGACTGTCATGTGGCTAATTGCACATACAATGTAGATTGTTGCCTCCTTTAGTTTATGTTAGGTATTTATATAATAAAAAGCCCTTTTTTATTTTTTTATACTTTGGTTTTTTTACACAAATTAGGGATTTACAAAAATATAAATGACAAATGAGGTATACAAATTTTTAATTTAGGTGGGCTGAACTGGGCCTTGGTTTGGATTGCGTTGTCTTGTTGGGCTGTTATAAATTGCTTTAGTAAAATAGTTTCTAGGTTTAGGTGTTATATTTAAGAATGCAATTTTTATGGATTAAATTGATATTGTTTTATAATTTATTTATGTACCCCGGGTTTAATTCCGGGTCCCTGGCCCCGACCGGGGTAGAAATTTTCTCCCCGACCTCGGCTAAATTTCTCGATTTTCTGGGTTATTACTTGACCCCGGACGTTCGGATTTTTTGGATCCCTACATGTGAGTAGGGGCTAAAACTAAAAAAGATTTGAGTTTTTATTTTTAAATTTAAATAATAAATTATATTTATTTGATATATTTTTATAAATTTCAAATTATTTTATAAATAAATATGTTTTATTTTGAGGATTTAATTCAAGAACAAATTTCAAAATTAGAAGTTTTTGAAATAATAAAATATTATTCTCTACATAAGGCATTACTATAAGTAATTTATATAGAAATTGCTAGAATTGATTTAAAGAACAAAAAAAATTGATTTTAAATATTAATAATTACATATTACAAATTAATAATATACATGTGCTTATTTTGATCATTTCAACATAATAAAAGTTACAAAAATAACAATCCTTAAAACATTTATCTCACTTTTGAAAAGCATAACTTTTAAAAGTGGTTTACCAAACACCTTTTAACTTATTGTATAAGCTGATTATTTTTTTAACATAGTAAAAGCTACTCAATTACAGCAAAAACAATTCCAAATTGGCCCCTTAATCTTAAAAATTCATTATAAGAAAAAAGAGAGAGAAATTATACCTCTTAAGTTTATTTTAATTAAATACTATTTTTAGGGCATAAAGAAGAATTGTATTTTTAAAATTTAAGATACTATAGGGATTTATTAAAATATTATAATTTTCCAAAACTATAAAAATTTTGTTATTTTTAATTGGTTGTGTTAAATATTTTGTTATTTTTAATTGGTTGTGTAAATAATATATGTTGAACATTTTTTAGATCTAAGCGTGTAGCCGTGTACACTTTTTGCAAACAATGTCAAATAGAGGGGTAGTTCCATGATCTATTACATGTTAATTATTTTCAACAAATTTGGAGGGGCTCAAATAGTTTAGGCTAGAGTATATATTACAATCAATAATGCTACACTTGCCAAGTAATCTACATACAATGTTTTTTTACAAAGTTGATGTAACATCAAGTGAATGAAAAGATGAAATAACAAACTCCAATAGTTAAGAAGCAATTAGTAATTTTATGTTGACATTGCATGAGAACTCAAACTTAGAAAAAGTATTTACATGGGACAAGTTAAGTTCCAAAATTTATTTAGTATGCTCCATAATTATTTGTCGAGAGTATGCTCTAGTACTTGATGTTTCATCAGCTAACTATGGTGTTGGCATGTCGGTAGATTGATCAAAGTCCGTCTCTTGGCATGCTCACTTTCATTCTACTCCCAAAGGAAAGTGTTGGTTGTTGAGGTGCTGAAAGAGTAACTGAATAACTAGTAAGCATAAGAACTACTGTTGCCATTGTAGGTCTCTGAGCTGGATCCTCCTGCATGGACGCATAAAAAGCTCATACGAATGCATCCAATGACTTCATTTCTTGAGTAAGAATTTGTTAAAGTTGGATTCAACATTTCCAACGGTGTATTATCCCTCCAATGTTTCCATACTTGCAAAAAATATATATCATCATAATTGATAAAGTTGCATTCTACCTCTTTTTTCCCCACTCCTTTACTTTTTGTAAAAATAGTGGATCTAACAAAGGAGAAAAGTACATATATATACGTTGCTTAGCTCATTAGATCATCAACACCATCTGTTTGATAGAAACTGCTGTTACTCTTGCTAGTAATAATCTCTATAACTAGGACACCAAAGTTGTACACATCAGATTTCACACTGTACTTTCTATGCATAGCATATACTGGAGCCATGTAACCATTGTAAAGCAGAAACTGTGTTAGCAAATATACAATAAGGGATCTTAATGTTGATATTTATTAAATAATTATTTCTAAAGTGATGGATACACTCGATAAAGCATGCATCAAACGGAAGAGATGTTAGAGACACATTGCAAATTTATTTTGTTGAATTCCAAGGAGAAATTTGTAAATTGTCATAACTAAAATTTTCTTTTTTCATTTTCAACAATTTAATAAGTAAAGGCAATTATTTACGAATTCATCACTCCTCATCATCCAAATCTAGTAACAGAATAAAAACTTACTCTGTCCCAACAATTTGGCTTGTATTTCCTTGGGTTTGTCCAACCCCAAATGTAAGTGCTGTTGGTGTTGGTAAATTATGAACTTAAATATTTGGTTTTATGTTGAATGTTTTTGTTGTATGCCCACATGAGTTTATGTTGTGAGAACAGAACATTGCACTGTCCATGTCAGCAAAATCTTAGCTAACCATTTGTGTTCTTATCTTATCATGTGGCTATGCTTGCTGGTATAAATATCACTCTTTCTGGACATTTTCCTTGATCTCTCCAGATCTAAAGAAGCTAACATATTGAGAGAGAGTGGTTGTTAGGCAAATTCTTGTTTAGTATCCTCATTGTTCATTGAAAAACTTGAGAAATTCAAACTAGCCAATAGATATTGTTCATTGTTCTGCTAGTATATCTAGTTTCGTTCTCTGTAGATTTTCTTTCAAGCTCTTCAGACCCAAAACAAGCTTAGATATATTAAGAGAGCCTTCTTGACCATATTCTTTCATTATATTCTTTCTTCATTAAAAAGCTTGAGGGATTCAAGCTTGTTCTATAAGGAAGGAGTCTCTTGTCTTCATTGCTTAAAGGGATTTTGAGCTTTAGATGAGAGGGAGTCTTGCCAACACAATTAGGGGGAGCCTAACTCATTTCCAGCTTAGTTGGAGGCTTAGCTGAGCAAGACCCAAGTCAATTCAAGAGGATTGCATGCGACTTCATCAAATTTGAAAGGGAGATTCTATTTGATCTTTGTTTATGTTTGTAAGATTGTTTGTAATTGGATCTTAAGATTGATTTAGTAGATTTGCTCATGCCTTGGAAATGGCATCCATGGATGGAGGCTAAGAGGGATCTTAGCTGGACCATGTATATTGTGTGTCTTGCTCTGTTTTTTGTTTATTATTTTTTTATCACTGTTGTTCTTGATGTAGAACTTACTTGAGTTAAATCAACCTTAAACCAATCTATCTGGCAATGCATAAAATAGTAGCTATATGAACTTTCACCGAATATCCTTGCCATGCCAAAATATATATGAAATTTTTGGATTGATATCTCCATTTAATAATAAATTACTAACTTTAAGATCACGATGTATAATTCGAAGTTGAGAATCCTGATGAAGATAAAGAATTCCTCGAGCAATGCCTCCAATTATCTTGTAACATCTTGACCAATTTAATTGTCCTTGCTTTGCGGCTTTTGTGTGTATATCAAAATCAAATTTTCAAATTAATGTACAGGAATTAAATTCGAATCTTGGATAGGGGTGGTAATTCGTGCTCGCGGGTCGTGTTTGTGTCGTATCGAGCTGTGACACGATAAAGATTGACCCAACACGAACACGACCCTTTATTATTCATGTCATTATAACACGACACGAACACGACATGATTATTAAAAGAGTAACGCGACACGACACGACATGCTAACAAGAATAATAAACGGGTCGTAATCGTGTTAGACACGAACACGACCCATCTAACACGATTAAGACACGTTTACATTATTGACACGACTCGATTGACACGATTATGACCCGTTAACACAATTATGACATGTTACAGAATTAGGTTTCCAATTTTTGTTAAATGACAAAAATATCCTAAGTTTTAAAATTTATTAGTTCTTAAAATTCTATTTTAAAATTTGGATACATGTAAGAACTAAAATGTCTAAAAAGTTTAATATTTTTAAATTTAATTTGTAATCGTGTCAATATTCGCGTTAATCGTGTTATCGTGTCATTCGTGTATAATATGTATTCGTGTTATTCGTGTTACTCGTGTCATAATCGTGTTCGTGTCAATATTCGTGTTAATCATATTGTCGTGTCAATCATGTATAATATGTATTCATGTTACTCGTGTCATAATCGTGTTCGTGTCAGAATCGTGTTCATGTTGAAGACTCTCAACTCGAACACGACAAATTATTAAACGGGTTGACATCTTTGACACGAACACGAATATGCCAAAACCCAAACCCGCTTAAACTCGTGTCGTGTCAAGTCATGTTTGCGTGTCGTGTCAAAAATTACCACCTTTAATCTTGGATATTGAACTCAATGGTCTTTGAAATTCATATGAAAATTGATACCAAATAAGAAATGGCCAAGGCTTTTGTTGGACAAAAATTCGTAGACAAGAATCTTTTCTTCTCCCTCTAAACAGAACACTAATAGCCTAACCAAATTTCTATGATGAAGCTTGGCTACCAACATGACCTCATTCTTAAATTCTTCTACACCTTGCATGAAACTTCTCGATAGCCTTTTAATAGCTATTTATTGTCCATTGGACAATCTTCCCTGAGAATATGCATGAATCAATGTTCAGTTCTGAAAACGTCAAGTCCACTAGCAATAACCTTGGTGAATGTTAAAACTTTTAGGAACAAGCTCTATCTGAATGAGCTACGCTAATATCTGTAATATCATTAATCCCACCAATAAAATAATTGGCATACATTTATAGAAGCCTTCGCCTGAACTAGGTTATTCTTTTGTAAAAAGACCAACAACGAGGACTAATGATCTTTCGTAATTCTGCCAATATAAAGAAGATAATGTGAACAAAAATGGTTTTCTTTTTTTATTATTAATCCTCCTCCCATTTTCTGTCTCCAAATTTATAGAGTCCTTAAATATTCATTTTATTTTCTTATCTATTATAGCAAAAATTCTACCAAAACACAAAAACATAATAGGGATTTTGAGCCATAAATTAAATTTGTTCCAATCTAATTTAGGCATTGGATTGGACGATCAATATAGCCCTGCCCAAATACCCCAATTACTGTTTTGGATTTTTTTTTTTAAATTGACCTGAAGATACTGAGATGATATGGGCACTTTCCCCCCTTTTTTTTGACTTCTCTCTAGGTTGGTTCAAAATAGCATTATTGTCAATATGAAAGTTTCATATGCTTCTAAAATAATGTAAAACATAATTGAAGATAAATATCTCAAATAATAGATTACAACTTTTCTTATTAAAACAAATTTCAAAAATAAAAAATAAAAAAGCTTAACCCTCATATTCAGAGACCTCACACACGTCTGCTTTCTGTTGAGCTAATAAACTGGTACGAACAATATCATGCCTTGTAAATGTCACCAAATCCACCTTCACCCAATTTGTTATCAGTTGAGAATTTGTTTGTTACAAATTCAATTATCCCTAGATCAAATTGCAAAGTATCCTGAACTTGTAAATTCATTGGCAGATGCATGACCATACGGTAAATTATGTAGGCTTGTAAGAGATTGCAATAATAGATAATTGTACAAGCACTGAGAGACAATAGATAGCTAAGATAGATAATAAATAGCTTGAAGGGGTGAAATTGGGCCTCCAAAACCAGCCCAAAGACTTCAACCAAGCCCAAAGTTTTCATCAAGTAGTACCCAGCCAATTGTTACAATTCAAAGTTAAAAGCCCAATTGAGACCTCAAGCCCAGCCCATCACCCAACTCTACCATGATGAAAGAAAAGTAGATAAAGGGTGACGGGCAATGATGGAGTTTGACGTGGGTGAGAGAGAAATAGCAAAGAAGTAGATCCAAGGCCTTGGAAGCAGTATAAAGGAAAAACTAGCAAATGCAAGCTAGAGAATATCCGATTATAAGGGGCAGTCGGCTTTGTATAATGGACTATAAGTAGAATACAAGCTGAGAGCAGCAGGGGAATGTGACCTTGAGCTTTCCAAGGAAGCCATTCCAGAAAAGAAAGTTAACTTAGCTGGAGGTAGCCACAAAAGGGTAGTAACGGTAAAAGTGTTAAGCTTCAGATGAGGCTAGGGTATAAGCTCCCATCGAGCTCCACACAAGAAGATGGTCATGAAAATAAACTCAGACTCACTTCAGTTTTCTCTCTCTAGAACTCCTTTATTTTTTTACTTATTTATACTGTTTGTTTCCATTGGTCGAAATCCTGACTTACGTGTTGGAGTGCCTTTTATAGGTACTGCCCTAGGAGCTATAAGAGAGTCACCAGAGAACTGGACAAACAAAGGCAGTTACTATGTTACCAGAGTTCATAGAGGAGCAGAAGGGCAGCTAGGCTACTTGATTCGGGTGCAGCAAAAATGGGTTCCTTCAACTGGCAACGTCTATGGGAACCTCCATACTATTTGAGGAGCCGAGGTTTTTGGGGGGAAACCTGAAATGTTGTTGAGCAGGAGGTTGTACTTCGTATCTAACTCTGTGACCGACATAGTGGTCTCGACACAGAACACCTCTAGAATTGAAGAAGATGCATCTCGTAACTAACGTCTAGGTAAAGGGACGTTCCTACCAAAGGGAAATACTGGAGAGGTCAACACAATCATGGCGAACCTAAGAAAGTAACTTGAACAAGCTAAAAGGGAAAACAGATAACTCTACAAGAAGATGGGAGAGAAAGAGTGCGAATGAGGAGAAGCACAAGAGGAAGGTGAGGCTGAAAGCATAGGTGGCTGTAGAAAGACCCCTCCTACACCCAGTCAAGAAGCTGAAAGAGGAGGTGGACACCACAAACAAAACCCCTGCCCAAGCAAAGAAAACACCCGTGATGTAGACCCCAGTATGTTTGATATGGTTATGGAGAAATCGAACCATATGGTGGAGAATATGATAAAAAATAATTACAATCAACCCCCTTAACTCACTTGCCCTCACCACTTAGAAAATAAGCCAAACCCAAGTCACCGACCACATAAACAATGTTCTAAAGCTAAAGAATTTTACCACGCCTACCCTAAAATTATTTGACAAGAAAGGAGACCTCGAAAAGTATCTTTTTCATTGCCACTAAAAAATGACCCTAGAAACTCTTGATGATGCACTACTTTGCAAAGTTTTTCCCGTGACTTTAAGCGGGCCGGCTTCGAGGTGGTTTAGATTGCTGTCACTATGGTTAATTGCTAACTTCAATGAGCTAGCACAGGTTTTTCTCTCTCAGTTGCTCAGGAATAGAAGGCAACCGAGGACCATCACAGACCTTTATTCCTTGAAACGAGCTCAATGAGAGAAGTTGGGATAGTACATAGCCAGCTTCAACAACGAGCTTACTTAGGTGGAAAAATATGACTCAGAGGTGGCATTTGGTGCTTTCAAATATGTGATGAGGATCGGAACCAAATTCCATCAATATTTGATTTGGAAGAGCATAAGAAAGATAGAGGAGATCATAGCTAAGGCAAAAGGGTGGATTCGCTTGGAAAGTGAGGAAGCTACCCAACGACGTGGAACTGGCTTGATAGCAAGAGAGGAACACAACATGGATAACTATCTGCATGAAAAAAAGAGGGAGAACATAACCTGAAGAAAGGAACCAGAAGTGGTAGAAGCTAGATGTAGGGAGACCAAAACTCCCTCTAATACCACTAAAGGCTTCAATCGTAGAGATTTAACAAGAGAACAAGGATAGAGGCATTTTAGGACACCCAAACCTTTGCTGGAAAAGTCCACCCAGGATAAGAGTGCATATTGCTTATTTCATGAGAACTAGAGGCACTTGACAAGATATTGCAAAAACTTTAGAACCCATATAGAGATTATGATCAGAAAAGGGATGTTGACTGGTTATATGGTAGAAGACGCAGCGAAAGTTGAGCATGAGCAAGGACAAACTTGACAACAACCTGTAACAGTGGCAAAACCCAAAACAGAGGGGCCTAAAGTAAGGTACATAGCAGAAATTAATGGCAGAAAACATATCTATACCATACGTAGGAAATCAAGCTATATGGCATGAGCCCAACCTGATTAGATGGTTTTGACCAAAACAAATATAGATTGAAAAGGACTATGATAGAGCAAGAAGTACTTGGGCAAGGGATCTCCCCTCTTCATTACATTGGATTGTAAGCAAATTTCTGAACCTTAAGACACTTTTCAACTTATAAAATACTATACTTGATATGAGGTTACATGTAATGTGCCTTGGGGGAGTCATATATGAAGCTTTTTATATGACTGTAATACGAGAAATTGTGTGTAGAAACTTTTTTATGATCATAACTATAGACAAACATGGTTCAGATTGTCCTAAGGGAAATAAAATAGTCTTTTGTGCAAAAATTATGTAAGAATGATTGCTGGTTAATTTCTTTACTGTTGACTATATGCCAAATCAATGGTTCCTATCGAGACCAAGGCATTTGGGGTTTTTGAGTAGTTTCTGAAAGCCCAAATCAAGAGGTTCTCTTCAAAATTAAAGCATTTAGGGTTCTGAGTATGTTCTGAATGCCCAAATCAAGGGGTTCCTATCAGATTTGGGGTTCTGAATATGTTTTGAGTGCCCAAATCAAGGGGTTGCTATCGAGACCAAAGCATTTGGGGTTCTGAGTAGGTTCTGAGTGTCCAAATTAAGGATACATTTGGGATTGTAAATAATTTTTGAGTGTCCAAATCAAAAGGTTCCTATCATGACCAAAGCATTTGGGGTTTTGAGTGCCCAAATTAAGGAGTTCCTATCGGAACCAAAGCATTTGGGGTTCTAAATATGTTATGAGTACCCAAATCAAAGGGTTGCTATCACAACCAAAGCATTTAGGGTTCTAAGAAGGTTTTGAGTGCCCAAATCAAAGGTTTCCTATTAGAACTAAAGCATTTAAGATTCTGAGTAGGTTTTGAGTACCCAAATTAAGGGTTCTTACAGGGACCAAAGCATTTGGGGTTTTGAGTAAGTTTTGAATGCCTAAATCAAAAAGGACCTTTGTCAAGTCTCAAGCATTTAGGAACAATGAGGGTCACAATACTGAGTGCCCAAGTCAAAAGGGATTTTGTTCAAGTCTAAAGCATTTGGGAATAGGTAGGATCATAACACTGAATGCCCAAATCAAAGGGGATCATGATTGCGTCCAAAGCATTTGGGAACAAGAGGGATTAGAATACTAAAGGATTAGAATACTGAATGTCCAAATCAAATGAGACCCTAGTCTGGCCCAAAGCATTTGGAAACAAAAAGGATTAGACTACTAAGAACCCAATTCAAGAGGGTTTAGGAACAAGAGAAATTATAATGCTTAGTGCCTAAAATTCAGGGGGAATCCAAAAAGACTTCAAGGATTTAGGAACAAAAGGGAATAAGACTAGTGAGTGTCCAAACCTAGAGATCCCTATAGGGTCCAAGGCATTTAGGGGCATTTGGGAATAAGGAGACAGATTATAGTAGTACTCGAATCGAGGTGGGAAAGATTGCAGACTGCCAGAGTCTTAGGGGCATCTTTAATAAGGTTTAAGCATCTGGGTACAAGAGGAGCAGATTGGTTACTAGGAGATAGGCCATTGTGAAGTGTGGGCGAATAAAGGGAAAGCAGGTAAATAGAGGACCCCAAACTGGGGTAGACCTTTAGAAAGCAACTGGAGTGTTGAAAAAATCATTTTTGAGAGTTAGCAGACCCTATCTAGCCCTAAGAGGGGGCATATAAGAAGTCTTAACATTGGCAACCTAAGGTTCTTTAGAGATCAATTACTAGAGCAAGAGGTGTTATAGGCGGTCCAAAGGTTCAAGGGCCAAAAGACAAAAAGATTAACTTTTTGCACATGGGCTTTTAGCTTAATTAAGCCCATGTCCAAAAAAGGGGGCAAATGAAGGGGTGAAATATGGCCTCCAAACCTAACAAAGACTTCAACCAAGCCTAAGGTTTTCATCAAGTAGTGCCTAGCCAATTATTATAATTCAAAGTTAAAAGCCCAATTGAGACCTCAAGCCCAGCCCATCACCCAACTCTACCATGATGAAAGAAAAGCAAAGAGAGGGTGATAGGTTATGATAGAGTTTGATATGGGTGAGAGAGAAATAGCAGGTAAGCAGATTCAAGGCCTTGGAAGTAATACAAAGGAAAGACTGGCAGATGCAAGCTGGAGAAGATCCGATTAGGGGGGCCAGTCAGCTTTGCATAGTGGACTATAAGTAGAATACAAGCTGAGAGCAGTAGGGGGGATGTGACCTTGAGCTTTCCAAGGAAGCCATTCCAAAAAAGAAAGTTAACTCAATTAGAGGCAACCACAAAAGGGCAGTGACGGTGAGAGTGTGGAGCTCGAGACGGGGTTAGGGTATAAGCTCCCATTGAGCTCCACGCAAGAAGGTGGACACAAAAATAAACTCAACCTCACTTCAGTTTTCTCTCTCTAGAACTCCATTATTTTTCTGCTTATTCATACTCTTTGATTTTCATTGGCTAGAATCTTGACTTGGGAATCGGAACACCTTTTGCAGGTACCCCAGTAGCTGCCACAGAGACACTAGAGAACTGGACAAATAAAGACAGTTATTGTGTTGCCAGAGTTCGTAAAGGAGCAGAAGGGTGGCTAGGTTGCTTGATTCTGGTGCAGCAAAATTCGATTCCTTCATAACTTTTAGAGTTTACAATTATCTTCCAGTATAGCATTATTCTTCTCTCTTGCTATCCTACTTAGGAAACAATATCCCCCAATGAAAAGCACCGCAGTTGCTACAATTGAGGCAACGATAGTGATGATTAATGTAGATGAAATTTTGTTTTCTTCTTCTACAAGAATAGAATAGTAATATGTTCAATCAATTTGGGATACTAGAAATTCATGGTTAGTCAGTTTCTATGATAAGTTTAACGAACGGGTTAGGAACATATACTGCTAAATTTCGTAGTAAGGAATGTCATCAAGATTGCAAAAATCTGCAGAATAACATAAAACATACAAATTTAACATCTTTGTTTCAACTCAAAGTATCACCCTTAAGGATTACATATTTAAAATTAGTGTGTGTTCGACTTAAAATAATAAAAGGATAAAAATCACTGAAATTATAATCCTCTCCAATCGAAATGATCAAGCCTTTCTTAAAAACGATGAAAAGAAAAGGTTATAAACTTAACCTTTAGGCCTTGTGAACGGAACAGATGGTACAGGAGAGAGATACGATGGCTTCGGTGTTGGTGTCGCTGTTATGTTTTCATTATAAAATGGATATGTTGCGGAACAGCTTATTAGAGGGCTTAAAATATTAATGTTAAGCCCACATCTACAAGCTTAAGCTTTTAGAAAAAGTGATAAACTTAACATAGTATCAAAACCATAATGATCCAATGATCACAAATTCGAATCCCCTATGTGTTATTTAAAAATTAATTAAAAAAGTGTTATTGTTTGGTCTGCTTATAAGACTCGTTGAGGCATGTGAGGCTCAACCCAGTTCACGTTGCAAATGCACGAATTCTTGCACATGAGAAGACGTATTAGATAGCTTAAAGTATTAATGTTAAACTCACATCTATAAACTTAAGCTTTTAAAAAAAGAAGCAAACTTAACACACCGCAATTACAACTTGGAAACAACACTCTTGGTCCCAAATTCGTTGTCCCTGAATTCGAAAAAGATTGCTCAAGACATGTATTACAATCACTACCTGACAGGTCTAGCGTGCACTAGACTTTTTCCAGTCGCAAACCTTTTTGAAGAACTTGCAGCTACTCCCATCAAATCCCGTACTAGGCTGTCAAAGCGGTTTTGGCCTGTAGTAGTGTTTGTATTATACGTGGCGATGCTGGGATTGAAGTCATAGGTAGAAAAGAACCCCTGGTTTGAATGACGCAAAAGGCACTGATCGTACCGAATTATGTACACTTTTTGAACAAGACAGAGTTTAGTTACATTTGACGCAGTCTCGGCATGTGCTGGCAGCGACATCGCCGCGACAAAGAAAGCGGCCGTGACCCTGTTAAGATCCTGGCCTGCAGTGACGTTGGAGAAACCGTTGCTGCAGCTGGCATTGGAGACAAGTGAAGAGAGGAAAAGATTGAGGTTGGATTCGTAGGTGCTGTTATTGGTGAAAGTTGTTGTGTTTGAGCAATCATGATAAAAGTATGTTGGGTGATCAGCTACTCTAATGGAGCGGATCAGCAAGCTTAAAAGAGAGAAAAAATAGAACACCAGGGATTTCGCAGAAGGATTTTTTTTTTTTTTTTTTTTTGTGATATTGGTGAAGAGATGTATGAAAACATGTTATGTTAAGTCAAACATATACATGAATTTGCAGAAAAGACTCAATTGGACAAGTCAATAAAGTTATGTCAAGCCAACTTAATTTTATCTCATGGTGTAAAAGTACAGAAAATTCGAGTCAAATGTTTGTTCGTTGGAAAGCGAAAATACGTTTAGGAGACTGCAGCAGAAGTAGATATTAAATGCGCAACGTTTATAACTTCTAGACTCAATATTTTTTATTTTAATATTTTCTAAGATACCCCCGTTGATATTATAATAAATTACCCCATTGATTTGGCAAAAATATAATATGATAAAATATAATGATACTCTTCTAAAATTCTATTTCAAATTTTGCGTTGCAAATCATACATATTTAATTAATGATTAATAAGTGAATAGGTTAATGATATAATAAATGATATGTAAATTTATAATAAATCATTTGGAATGTATGATTTTAATTATCGTATCCAGCTTAATTGTGGAAAGCTAATGCATATATATTTGCATTGGCCACGTCCATGTGAATTAGGAATGAAAAAAACTGTCTCGACTACCTTAGCTTGACCTTGGGGAACCCACTATAATGTTTGGTTCCCTTTTCATAGGAATTATGATATTTTCCTGATCTTAGCTACACCTTAATTTTTTACAGATCTTATGCCACATGGATTTTACTGACTTTAAGTGGTTAAGATCTATTATATTCTCTCTCCTCACTCATTTATTGTTATATTTTACTAAGGTGAATGTCAAATTAGGAAAGAATCCTAATCCTTTTCATAGGCCTATCACCCTTGCTTTCCACAACCCTTTTGGAATATTTGCATAGTAAATAAATATATGATTATTGGTTAATGTAAAATTGAAAAATCTTAACCACTCGAGGTCATGTTAATAAAACTATAATGGATAATCGCAGGATCAGAGATAGTTGCATAAAATTATAGTCATAAAGGAACTTATGAAATAATCCAATAAAAATTTTGTCAAACAAAAAAGATTATCTTAATCTTTGGAAAATTCTAACATACTTGAGTTAATATAATCTTTGTACTTATAATATAATGCTTGGTACTAATACCTAACAATCTTGTAGAATGATTTAAATTTTTTATCATATAGGTAACCTATGCATTTCTAAATTTTAATCTTCCTATTTACAAATACACGTGAGAAGATAAAAAAGAGGTAATTATGCCTCTTAATTTTTTTATTTGATTGAAGACTATTCCTAGGGGAAAAGAAGAAATTCAAGTTGATTGCAAATGTTTTATTTTTTGTAAAGAATAATCAATGCTCATCACTTAGGGGCAATTTTTTGTTTTATCTAAAATTTGAATTGATATGAATTTAACTAAAATCTGAATATGTCTAAATATAAAAATCCGAATGATATATTTATTTTCTTATTTTAATAAATGAATTGAAATGTCTAAAAATTGATTATTTTACACACACATATATATTTGCATTCCAAAATTTATTATGAATTTAATTTATTTATATGTGTATAATTGGGTAAAGAATTTATTTTTAATGAAAGAATTTGATATATAAATAAGCTAAATGATTATAAAATTATTTTAAAAATATATAGAGATCCATGATATAAAAATAGAAGTAAATAATAATGTTCCAAAATTAGAGTATTAGGCTATATACAAATTGATCATAAATAAATTTTACACTACAAGAAAATGGGCTTTTTACGACAGGCCCAAACTGCAGTAAAAAGCCTTCTACGGCGGGCATATGGCGGTTTAAGTCCGTCGTACAAAATAGAGCCGTAAAAACTCATTTTACTTTTTACCGCGGTTTTGGTCCGCCGTAAAAAAGATTTTACTGCGAGCACAATGACCGCCATAAAAATTCATGGTCTGATATAAATTTATTTACCACGGGCGCGTGGCCCGCCGTAAAAAATCTGTGTAACATTTGTTGCTCTTTTCTTGCACTTTTTAATGAAGCCTTTTAAAATTTATTTTAAATAAAACAAATATTTTAATTGGTAGGAAAATGCACCAGGTGTCTCAACTAAAGCCTATCGAAGCCAAGTGATAAAAAACAAAAAAGGTATGAAAGATAATACATTGTCAGAGACAAGCTTAGTTAAAGTCATTTAATGCTTTGTCTACTTTATTATAAGCCTTGAACATGAATGGTTTATATGTAGATCACACAAACACATTTTGTCAAGCAACAATTATATACTCCCATTAATTTAATTACAAAAAACATAATAATTGAAATTGTACACTTGGAAAACAATGCAAGTAAAGAAACTTCTTACAACAAACGCAACCTCATAGCATCACACATTGCATGTATTTACAAAAACAGTCTCTACTTCTTTCTTCAAATCCATTAAAATAATGTTAAAAAGTTATTCAAATTGTAACATCTCGCAACTGGAACCTGCAAATCACAGATAATAGTCATAGAATTAGACCTCAAGTACCACAAATTTTTACAACCTCCAAAATAGTGGTGCCAACACAATCAATAATTTGATGGATCAAAATGTTCATATCAGATAACTCAATGTAAGAAAAGCCACTTTTTTTTCCAACAAAGAATTCAGTTTCACTCATTATGAAATGATGCAAAAACTTCAAAAATACACCATTTACAAAAATACAAAATCTTAACGATCATCTCTTCTATCAAGTTAACTATGCTCTCCATTACAAACAAGTAGAGGACACATATTACAAGAATATTTTCTTATAGCTGGTGTTGCGGCTCTTCTGGTAAGAGGAAAGAGCTGAGTCCCTGCACCTCCACCCAATATGATCGCAGCTACATGTTTTGGGTCCGCTCTCCTTCTCTCAATTGTTGGAGTTGACAAGGTCAGAAATCATATTATAGATTTATAAGAACCAAATTGAGAAGAAGAAGAAGAAGAAGAATAATAATAATAATAATAATAATAATAATAATAATAATGCAATACATTTTCTTAATCTTTTAGAATTGCTAAAGGGAGTTCAACTCACCATAGTTTCTTTGGGGTTGTCAGATGTAACAACAGCAAAAGCAAACCCGGGCTTGACCTTCTTGTCTATCTTCTTAGTTTTCAGAACTTTTGGTAACTGATTAACCAAACCACTGTTGTTCAAGCCACCTTTGATCCTCTCTCCCCAAAAAGCATTATCGCCATTCTTGAAACCATCTTCCTAGCTTTTGCCAAACTGGTATTGGCTCCCCAGGTCACACAACAAGAATCCATTTTAAGCTTTTTTCTCTGCTTAGGACTACAACTACAATCCAGAAAAATAAAGCAACCCAAGTTATGGCTTTTTTAAAATTGACATAGTCAAACAAGTACTCGACCCGAATCCCAATAAAGTAAAGCTCAAATCTAAGTAACCAAGTAAAGTATAGATCACACAAAGATAATATTGCAAAGAAATGGAAATGATAGTTATATCATATACAGAAAGTGTAAAATACTCAAACAAGTAACAATTAAAGTGAAGTGAACTTGAAAAGTAACTTTGATGCAAGAACCAAACATAAGTTACATAACATAACAGAACTGAACTGAAACTACCCAGATCATAGTAGTTGCTAAGGATCATGATCCCAGCTACCCAGAAGTTTAGGAACAAAAATGTGACCAACAAAATACAAATTGATCCTGTGAAAACACTCCTTAAAGTACTCTAACAAATGAAATCGACTTACTAATGTCAATGAACAATCAACCCACAAGACCAATAGCAAGCATCAATTTAAAACAAACAAAGAGTATCCAAAAGAAGCCCATTTTAACATTTGATTGAGGCAAATGAACAAACAGTTGGTGAGGAAGAAATTGAAACTTGTTTATTACCAATAAGGAGAACAGGGCCTTTGGCTGTTCACACCTTCTCTTTGACTTTGATTCAACTTTCCAAAAAAACTTACAAAGATGAATTCTTCCCCAGTTTTCCCCAATTTATGATTTCATCCTATACTCTGTACCAGATAAAAAAGGAAGATGTTTATGAAATTGAAAATAATAAATAAAATGAAAATGATATCTTTCTGCAATTTATGAAAAAAGATTACAAAAAATAATGAAAATAATAACACACGATTAAAGAAAACAGACATAATAACTTATTTTGATAAAATTTCTTTAAGATTACATGTACGGGGAAATCTGGGCCTCTAGAGTATTAGGTAGTTTGGTATGAGTGAAGTGGCAATGAGGGGATCTAGGAAGCGATGGCAATGGCGGTGTGAAGAGGTTTAAAAGGTTGCTGCATGGGAGAAAGAGTGGTAGCCCTAGAAGAAGCATCTGCGCTCCATCCATCGTGGAGACTAGCCAGATATAGAGATGGATTGCTTCTGAGGCTTTCCTGATTCAAATCGTAGACTGTAATTGTATCAATCAATTGCTAGATTTTGGGTTTTGTTTGGCTATTTAGATATCTTAAGCTTGTTCAATGGTGTACTAGATGAGGGGAATGTTGGAGACAAAAGAAATTTGGTGAACTAGAAAAGCTAGGGCAAGAAATAGGAAGGTGAAGGGAAGAATAAATGGCTATTTTACTACGGTTATTTAAGGTAGTCGCATATGGGATTCGAAAATGTGGAACCTCTACGACGGTTTGGTGGTGATCGTCGCATAATTTTCTTTTCTACTGCGGTTTTAAAAACCGCCGTAGATGAGCGTAGTATAAGCTCCTTTTTCTTGTAGTGTTATAAGGGCATTTGAAAGAATTAGATGAATAATAAGTTATTAAGATGTTTGTATTTAAATAAAAGCTAAAATTTTAACTTTTTCTATTTAAATGAAAATGTCTTACATTAAGTCTTAAATTTAAAAGAAATAATGAAAATATCTGAAAATAAATCAAATTCAGACTTCACCAAAAAATATATATTATTTATATCCTAAATTTGCATTCTTATTCATATGATTTTTTTTAACGTATATCAAATGGATGATTAATAATATAATAAATGATATGATAGTCTTAAATAAATATTACATCATTGGGATACAGAATTTTGAATAAAATTTTGGGATGTATTCTTCTTTTATATATAAACAATGTTTGTGTATTTTGAATGTAAATGTAATGTTGGATTTCTGCCTCATGGTGGATGCCAAATTGGGCTTATAGCAAGGCATTAAAACAAAGCCCATGAATGAAATTAAAAAAAAAAAAAAGGCCCCAAAGGACAAAGTCAAGTGCTGGGATCATGTTCGCGTGAAAGAGGCAGTGAGTGAAAAAAAAAAAAAAAAAAAAAAAAAAAAAAAAAAAAAAAAAAAACAGAGGTGTTGGCCAAGAGTTTTAATAGGGGAATTGGGTGTTAGGGATTGAAACTTGAACGTCATCATTAACTCATCAAATGAACTCTGATTTTGCTAAAAATTGGAGGAGTGGATCTTCGTATATATCGGTTATCGGTTTGTTTTTTCATTTACTCTCTTTTGTCCAATTTCTTAAACCTATCACTAAGAGCACAAAAAGATATATATTTTTTTTTGTTAAAATTACTTGTAGATTATATCATTTAATGATGGATTGTTTTGTTGAGTTGAGATACACTTCTTGATATTTATTATTGATGTTGTGTACCTTTCATTTTTTAGTGGTGGGATAAACTTTGTATACCTTTTTTTACGATTGTTGAAGATTTGATATCGGAATATAACTCGTAGTTTTTTTTGTTAGTTTACGGGTTTTTTTACTTAAAAATTTGGTGTTAATGGTTTGTAGTGATTATTGATTTTGTTAATATTTTAATTGCCTTGTCATTTGGTGATTATTGATTGGTTTTCTATATCATTTAATTGCACAAGGGAAGGAAAAAAGTATGGTCGTTCTGCTACGTTACTGTTATTGATTTTTATTTTTGGTATACTTTCCCTAAGTGGTTGAGAAGATCTACTAGAGAGAGACAAGCTCCTAGAAGGTATTTGCCTCGTGAATATGTGATGAACGGTGATGGGGGAGAGCCTGAGATTCTTCAAGAAGTTTGTCGCATGCAAATAAATAAGACTGGTTGAAAGCTATGCAAGATGTAATTATGGTAAACTTTTACTTGAATTGAGAAAAAGGCATCAATCAAATTTCTAACTAAATGTAAAGATTACCAAAAAAACAAAAAAACAAAAAAGGGTAAAGAAAGAATAATAATGTGCCTACTAATCCTTTTAGGTGTCTATTTAATCAATATATGTAAACGTAGTTATAATTCACAGTAAATTTATTATGAGCTTCAGATCACTCTATACATTCCAACATCCCTCGTTATTAATTGCCTCTATACATGCGCTTCAAAACAGACGAGACGAATAAATTTCTACCAAATATCATCAGTCATAGAATTTCTTAAAACTTTAATTAGCATAGAAGAGACCAATCATTTCCTTAAAATATATAACAACAGCAACAATAGTAATAATAATAATAATAATACATCTTAAAAACAAATTTACTATTAGATCAACTCATTTTTAACTACTAAGATTGAATTTGACAATTGTCATTTCTGAAATGCATTAATTATGTATGATAAATTCAAACTTAACTGTTCAAAGTCTATTAATCCAACAACTGACAACGATAGTTGGTAAGAATTTGTTAGTCTTTTGTGTATAAATTTGTGTATATATATAGTCACAAAAATTATTTAGAACTTTAATGAGTATATAACAAGTGTGAATATATGAAATTCTATGAGTAATAAATAGGTGGTAGGGATTTGTTAGTCTTTTGCTCTTGCTTAAATTCTGGAAGGTCATAGTACTCAAAAGGAAAAAGCAATTTTGATTTGTTATCCTCTTTATTTCGATTGATTATATTCGAGGCCCACCAACTCTCTTACTAGCCACTATTCTAAAATTTATATATTTTAGTTCCAAAATTATATTTGATATATTTTTTAATAAATGACGATGCTTAATTTTTGTTTTAAAAAAAATAACATGGTCTCTTGTAATTTTTAATCAATTTTTTACAATCTCTTGTTTCTCTAATAAAAAAAAATTGCGGACATATTTTGCTAGAAATTGAGTTGGTAATTCTTTTACAAATTATTTGTTGACACTATATAAAGCATAGATCACATAATTTTGCCTAATGACTCAATTTGATTGTCTATATGAAAAACAAAGTCAATTTATTAAGTTTTATCTCAATATGACATTGTTTCTAGTATCATAGATTGTATTGAAATTCTTTTTTCTTTTTTCTTCCCCATTTTCCCTTATTTCTGTATTCTTATGCTTTTTCTTTTGTTTATTTCTCTTACAAGAATTTACTCTCTCCGTTACATTTCTTTCACATCTTCTTGTCTTGTCGATCTTCCACGTTTTGCAAGAAGCTCATGACAATCCATCTTTGAAAAAGAAAAGAAATAATGTTACTGATAGGGGGCGATTATTATTATTAACTTTTTGTTTGTCTAAAAGCTGAATAAATTTGAATTAAAATGAAATCTGAATTGGTCTAAATATAAAAATTTGAATAATATATTTTTTATTTTAATATATGAATTAAAATATCATAAAACTAATAGTTTTATACACACACACATATATATATATAAAATTTTCACTTTTGATTTTATTTTATATAGTAAAAATATTTATATACCAAAATTTGTTATAAATTTAATTTATTTAAATTTGTATAATTGGAAAAGAAGTTATTTTTTTATAAGAATTTGATATATAAATAAACTAAATGACTATATAATAATTTTAAAAATATATTGAGAATCACAATATAAAATTAGAAATAAATAATAATGTTCCAAAATTAAAATATTAGGTTATGAGCAAATTGGTCATAAATGAATTTTTACAATAGCATTTAAGAGAATTAAAGAAGTAATAAATGATTCTGAGATTTAAATTTAAATAAAAATTAGAATTTTTAGCTTTTTCCACTTAGATAAAAATGTTTTAGATTAAGGGCATCTTTGTTTCAGCTTCTCTAAATAGAGCTTATTGAAAAAGATGTTATTGGAGTAGAGCTTGTAAAAAAAGTGCTTTTATAAAAAAAGTTGATGGTTGTTTGGTTAGATAAACATAAAAATACGTATCTATGTGAAATTACCAAAATTATTTTTTTAGAAAAGAAGGATAAGATAAAACTTTAAAAATATAGTAAGAGTATAGTTGATATTTTACAACTTTAAAAAAGCTCAAAAAAAGCTTTTTCCAAAGGCTTCAATTTTGTACTTTTTCTAAAAGACATAAAACAGTTTCTTTTTTAATCACCAATAAACTCTTCTTAAGTGGCAGCCAAATAACTTTAAAAATTTTAGAAGAGCTTTGATATTAAAAAACTCTTTTAAGCAATAGAGAAGCCAAAACAAATGTGTTCTAAGTCTTAAGTTAAAAAAAAATCACCATAAAAGGATTTCAAGTCTGAGAATAAGCTAAATTCAGACTTCAGACCAAGAAACAATTAGCCTCTTAGTTAATGACATTGAAAGAGTGAAGGAAATTGTAATAAGATGATTTGTAAAATTAAAAAAAAGCAAATGGTAAAACATCTAGGTTTAGGGATTTTTTTATAAAAATAGAAAAAATCTTAATATTTTTTTATTATTAGTAAATGTCAAATGTCAAGTTGTCAAACTGATTTCTTTTACAGTTTTAGTACAATATTAGCTGTTGAGTTATGGTAAAAAAAAAAAAGAAAATACATTCATCACTTGACATTAAACTTGTTAGATAATGAGTTGGTTTTTATTTTTTAATTAAGAAAATGGGGGCTAGAGGCCGCATGTATAAGAAATCACAAAGTACTACTTTGGGTTTTCATTTCAACCCTTAGAAGGCCATCCACTTTATGATCAGGCCCAGGACGTGTTATTGGGCTTATATACATAGATTCACTTGACAATAGGATAATATAGAAATATTAGGGATACTCATGGTCGGGATATTATTGGTTCATTCAATTAATAGAATATACGAGACAATTCATTATTTCTTTAATCAGATGCCATTCACATAACAACTTACAATTTACGATCTAGCTAATTACACTTGAGGAATGACCTAGAAAAATTTTAAAAATAAAAAATAAAACCTCTAAAACACCAAATCAATTTACTAAAAATGGTTAGAGTATATTGATGTATTGAGTACAGCCATTTCTTTTACAAATTTTTTTTCACTCCATTTACAATTTAAAAAAAAAAAAAAAAAAAGGAGGCGAGATGTGTGGTACAGCTGATGTACTATACTATATCATGACCCCAGTTTATGTTCACCGGGGTGAGATAATAGAAAGTGTCATGTCACATACAGAGGGATCTGTTGCTGAAGACTGGTTGGTAACTGGAATTATTCTGCCGACAAAAAAAGCAGGCTGTCTTGGTTCAGGAAGAGCAATTGATTTACTTCCCAAAAGAGCCATCACAGATGACATTGTAGGTCTCACTGCTGGATCTTCCTGCACGCATAGTAGCCCAACATGTATGCATCTTATCACTTCTGGAGTCACACATGACTCCATCAAAGCAGGCTCTACAAATTCCAACTCTTTTCCTTGAGTCCACAGTTGCCATGCCTGATAAAAAGAAACAATTATCTCTATTATTTTATTTGGCTTTTACCTGAAATTTATATAGGGGAAATTTGTATTCTAGAAAATATGGATGTCAGCATACATATGCAAGTAGCGTCTGTGCACGTCCTGTAAGATAGAAGCCGCTGTTTCTTTTGCCACTTATGATCTCAAGCATTATAACACCAAAGCTAAAAACATCAGACTTCACTGAAAATTGTCCCTCCATAGCATACTCTGGAGCCATGTAGCCACTGTTTAAAAATAAACAGACATTATAATCTTTTCTCCTGGATTAAGTTATTGAAGCATAACTGGTAGAAAAGGAAGATATAACGGAGAAAATATTTCCAGAAAAGACAAATTAAATGGGACTTTTAGGTAAGCAGCATACTATGTTCCCACTACTCTCTTGGTGTTGGCTGTATTCTGATTTTCACAAAAAATTCTTCCCATACCGAAATCTGAAATCTTGGCAACCATCTCCTCATCCAGCAAGACATTGCTTGGCTTTAGATCTCGGTGGATAATTTTAAGCCGAGAGTCCTCGTGAAGGTAAAGAAGTCCTCTAGCAATTCCATGAATAATATTATAAGATATCTTCCAATCAAGTTGAGACCGTCTCTCAGAATCTGACATTGAGTGCAAAAGAAGGATTAATACTCAAAATTGAAGTCCCTACGGGGTCCATATTGAGAAGGGTAGCAAAGACAAACCAAAAATAAAGATATCAAGACTTCTGTTTGGCATGAACTCATATATAAGAAGCTTTTCCTCTCCCTCTATGCTGCATCCCAGTAGTCTTACAAGGTTTCTGTGTTGAAGCTTTGCAATTAGTATGATTTCATTCTTGAACTCTTCCAATCCTTGCCATGACCTCCTTGATAGCCTTTTAGCAGCTATTTCCCTCCCATCGGGTAAAACACCCTGCAAGATGTCCAAATTTTGATACACTTCTAGGCCTATGAAATAACACTTGAGCCGTACTGAAATAGAAATAGGTATGGTACCTTGTAGACAGCGCCAAACGCACCTTGTCCAAGTTTTTTTGCATCAGAAAAGCCATCTGTAGCTGCTTTTATTATATCCAGGTGAATGAAGGGCAATTCCTCAGAACTCACCAACTCACCTTCTTGTGTTAACGTGACTGCCGATGGTCTTGCCAATTCTTGTAGCAAAGCATGCTCGCTTTTTTCCTCATCTGTACAAATATAATAGTCTTAGTTGTGAGGAATTTTGTCCGTGATATGTAAACGGTAAAACTCAGAAGCCATTTAGATGATTTTACCTCTTTGTGATCCTTTCTTCCACCGGCGATAGACAACATATGAAGATCCTATTAGCACAGCAATTACAAATGCTGGTATGCATGTAACCGCCACAACCATCCCAATCTGCCATTGTCCACCTGCTTGTCAATAAAAAGAATTAGAAGTGTTCAAAATCTAAAGAACAATCACTTCCGGTAACTAAATCTGTGTAAGGAAACAATACAAGATCCGGAGCAGCTAAATATTCATAAAGTCGTGATTGAAATGCTATATGACACTTTTGCCAAAAGAAAAAAAAATGGTTAATTAAATTAACTCCGTGGACTTTAAAATTCTGTAAGGAAACACTATTTACTTCCAATAATTGTAGAAGATTATCTCCTCTAAATGGTGGATAAGAATGGAATTATTTTTTCAAAAAACAGGGGATTATAGGATATCATTTTTTTTTTCTTTAATCAAAACAGAAATTATAAATGAATTAGGCTTTGCTTTTGAAGTGCATATCTCCATTAATGATGCAGCGATGTCAGAATATGAATGGACGATTCAACATCCTCACCTGTTGAAGTTGTGTACTTTATTGATAAGCTCGAACCATTATAAAAGGGGTACAGCTCAAATCTAACATCACAGTTTCTACTAACGATAAATCCTCCTTCTTGAGCACCGCAACATCCATACAGATCTCTCAAGGCAGAGTCTAAACATCCCTCGCAATCACTGTTAGTGATAAGCCTGGTACACTGGACAAGCCCATATATAGTTCTGCTTTTTGAAAATTTGATCTCACCAACTGAAAACCTCCTATTTGTTGGAGCCTCATTTGAAATGTTATTCATTAAAAACGTCAATAACTTCATAAAACGAATCGGATTTGAGACATTTTTCCTCTGATAATCGCTCTTAGGGTACTTCCCAGTATATTCCATTAGAGCAAAGAAATTTCGATATGAGTAGTAAATAGAACATAATTCATACCATATGATTCCCACCCTCCTCTTACAAGTTTTCTGGATTTCTTGGCTTGCGTTCTCTAGGCAATTCTGACAAGCTGTGGGGGTGACATCCCCACGACAAAGTGCTTGCCCATAAACTGAATGAGGCTCATCATCGCCAATGGACTTGTTGTAGAATCCTGTTTTTGAAGTTTCCGAAGGTATCGACTGCAGAAGTTGCTTGAGGTTACTCTCAAATGTGCTGTTAATTGTGTAGTAACTTGCATCATTGTTGCAAGATGAAGAGAGCCGATATGCATCAGTAAGGGTAGAAAGCATTAATAAAGGTGTAATTAAGAAAATCATAGCTGAAAGTAGATTTTGGGCCATCCTTCAGATCAGGGAGCACGTTGGATCACTACTTTTTAAAAAAATAGTAGTAAAGACAGAACAATAACATCTACGTGAACAGTGCACAGAAACTTACACATGACTACAAAAGAGTTAGGGAGAAAAGGAAGGAGCAGGCATGAGATTATCATTGTTTCATTGTGCGTTGATAGTAACAGCCTAACAGGCGGAAGAACTTGCCAATGGTTTTTGAAATTCTTGGCTTCCCTTATCCATCACCGCTATAATTACATTTTCTGAAAGAATATTTTCATAGGCCCCAGGGTTTTAAATATAAAGTTAACTCGCCATGATAACAAAGCTGTAAAATTTTATAATTTTTTGAATCATAAACATTATATTTTATGCTTGTCTGAGATCCTTTTTTCAAGAAATTCATAGAATCGACTGGGTGGCTTGTTGAATAAGAGCTGGTTTTTTTATTTTTCTTGTTGATTGATTTAGGGGGCCCTCATGGCTGGCATCCAGCAGTTAACTGAACTTGTTGGACTTGGCTAGATAGAATGTGGCCGGTGTTTAATTATATTTAATTCTTTATATTTTACCATTATCATGAATAGTTACGAAATTCCTGGATGGTGCTTGTACTTAGATGGCTTAGAATGTCGATCGAGTGGGCTTAAGCACTTGACGCAATGGGTTGCCTGACTAAACAATAAAATTCAAAACAAGAAATGAAATCAGCAGTTTAATAACCTGAACTAGTGAAAGCGAAGTATCCATAGAGAGGTCAATATAAATATATGTGACCCTTCTTCATTTTAAAAAAACGTTTGAAGTTTCATGGTAAACATGGCATTTGGTAGAAAGGCATTACTGCTTCCAGGAAACAACTAAATTTCCGTGTAATAAAAAAATTCATGCAAGTCAACTGCGATATAAAATCCAAAGTAAACACTAACTAGTTAACTTTTAATATTGATTGATAGTTACACTCTCAGCTTCTGGTCCAATCCTATAGCATGTTCGTTGTCATAACAAATAACGAGAGTACAAGTTGCGGTATACAGACAATTTTAGTTGATTCCAAATTTTTAAAATAATTAAAAAAGAAAAAAGAGTATTAATCACAATCCCTAGTCGAATTAAAATTATTAGTATCAGCCCAATTCTGAAAGAGATATAGATGTTACAAGATTAATATACATTTATGAGTCTTTATAATGTTGTCCATTCTCTATTCCATCCATGCCTGTACGTTGATTATTGTTCTCCCCATCATATTTCCTGGAAATGTAAAAATACTAGGGTTCGTCTACAAGCGTGACCACAACTATAAACTTTCGGAGCTTGAATAAGGTCTAGTTGATTATAAGAAAACAGATTCGCACTCAAGCTTCAGAAATTTCTTGACAATTATTTGGTGGGAAACACATGTTGAGGTGTCGAGACATTGCACAGAAACTTCCTTGAAAAGCCATAAACTGACACGAAAGTAGATGTTAGAGTTTAAATTTGTGACAGACTGACACTACTAATAAAGAAATAATTATTCACAAGTTTAAATAATAAATAATGACAATCATAGAGAAATTAGACTACAAAACTAGAGGCATATATGTTGACCTTCATATAGAGAATGGTTTCTACAGAAACATACCAATTACCAAGTAACTTCCCACCCTGACAGGGAAGTTCATGATCATTCATACAAGGGACTTCTACAACACATTTTAACAATTCGGAAAATGATTTTGAGAAATTTGACGTCCGTTACGAGGGAGGTGTTGAAAAACTCGGAAAATATGAGGTCTCTTAAAATTTTTCCGTAACTCATAATGGCCGCCGAGGATGGGATGTGGTATTGGTTGGAGGCACAGTGAGTCTCCCTAGTATAGACAGAAAAGCATCTAGCTCTAGCCGGGAAGTTCTTCTGCACTGATTTTTGGTTTAAAGAATACGTTTCCAATGAGTTGACTTTGATTTTATATTCTCCATTTTTTTTTTATTAATGTTAAAATGCTGACGCTATTGCTTTTGTACATTGTTTTTCATTTCTGTTTAAACAATGTAGTTAACTAGCAAAGATACCGGAACTAAAAATGATACTAAAAGTCCTCTCAATACATCTATTTCCAAAAGCCAGCCTATCTTGGCCTGCAAAGACCCATGTGAAAACCTTCTGACGTCTTTATCTGATCATTAAGATTTTTCTCAGCTGAACAGATAATTATCTATGCCGATAGAATTGCTAAGGTTGAATATTATATACTTCATATTAGTGGTCCAATTCCACTGCGTTTATAGTCATTGTTTTATGATAATCTGGCTAACGTACAAGAGGCTGCTTATTGGCTTTTGAAATTAATTATGTTAAAATAATCTCCTTGGAAGTCAAAGTCTCGTGCCAAATTTTAATGATTCTTCAGTGTCAACCTTTTATGTAATTTATTTTATCTTATTTTTATGCAATATCACTAACAGAGATAATCACCAATTAGAATTAACAAACCCATTTTCTAATATTTCTCTCACGTAATGGCTTGCAATTTTATATTATTATTTCTTATGTTCGTCACTGCTATGCGATCTACTGGAAGTCCATCTTTAAACAAAAGAATTGTTCTGACGAATATTAAAACATTAGCCAGTGTGCTACTAATGTTAGGGTAAAAAATGGTTTTCAGAACTTAATTAAAATTTAGCGGTCAGTTTTCTGACATTTCTTCTCCTTTAAATAAGAAAGCAAAATGAAAATGACTAAGTTATGTTAAGTTTGCCACTCTTCTAAAAGTTTAAGTAAATGTGGCATCTTTAAGTCCTCTAATGTTGAGTATGTGGCCACAGGTTTCTTACAGTTTGAGTAAAAGAATGGAATTCTGATATTGAAATGTATAGTTTGTTATCTTGGAATCGACGATGATGCAGCAGTTGGACTCATCTGTCTTCGTAAATTGGATCTCACAAACTTATATTACATTATTCAGAAATACATACACTTTATAGGTAGAGTATAAAAACATAGAAAGGTTCTAACCATGGCCCATTCAAAGCCATTACTTGTTTCCATCACCGAGGCAAAATATCAGAAATTGTTAAACAATTATCAGAGCAATTGTTGTCTTTCATTTCATAATGGTCGGTTAATCTTCCTATAGCGAAGGCAGGTCTTTCAGGCTGTCGAAGAGATATTGTTTCCCCTTTCAACATCACAGCAACAGATGACATGGTTGGCCTATTAAACGCATCCTCTTGAACACACAACAGTCCAATATGGATGTATCTTAAAAATTCATCAGGGATACATGTATCAATCAGTAATGGATCCATCAACTCCAATGCATTGCCTTCATTCCATAGTTGCCATGCCTGCATCATCAGTTAATATGGTTAACAATGTTTGCAGTAGTAACATCTTGATATGAAGTTCAGAGTTATATTTATGGTAGATAGATTTACATGTGCTGTAAGGCTTGGAGCACGTTTGGATTGATGGAAGCCTGCGTTCCTCCTTCCAGTTATAACCTCAAGTAAGAGTACTCCAAAGCTAAAAACATCGGACTTGATGGAATAAAGTCCTTCCATAGCATATTCTGGAGCCATGTATCCACTAGTCCCCAAGGAAAAAAATATATATGTTCAGTAAATTATGAATTATTTCTCAAGAATATCTAGTTTTTCAATAACAAGTCAAATAATTTTTTACCTAAAGAATTGAAATCTAAAAGAGTTCACTTACTATGTTCCAACTATTCTTGCAGTGTTTGCTTCGCCTTCACTTCCAGCAAAGATTCTTGCCATTCCAAAATCAGAAATCTTTGGATTCATATCAGAATCCAACAACAAGTTGCTAGCTTTCAAATCTCTGTGAATGATTTTGAGTCGAGAATCCTCATGAAGATAAAGAATTCCCTTGGCAATTCCATTTACAATATTAAGACGTTTGCTCCAATTGAGTTGCGCACGTTTCCTTGGATCTAACCATTAAAAATAAATTAAGTATGAAGCTTAAGCACCTTCTGTTCCTACACATTGGAGCAGCTGAAAAAATAAGAAAGAAAACATACCAAAAAGGATTACATCAAGGCTACTGTTTGGCATGAATTCATAGACAAGCAGCTTTTCCCCTCTGTCAACACAGAAACCCAGAAGTCTAACGAGATTTTTGTGCTGTAGTTTTAATATCAGTAGCACTTCATTTGTGAATTCCTCAGTACCCTGCTCAGAACAGCTGGAAAGTCTTTTAACAGCCACTTCCTTTCCATCACGTAATATACCCTGTAAAAGTAGCTTTCTTCTCATTAATGGTGCAACCAATAAATTTTGAAAAGTTTGACTAGATTTGGAAGTCAAAGAGTCTTTTGTTGCTCTGTTGGAGATATTCTATTACCTTGTAAACAGGACCAAAACCGCCTTGTCCTAGCATATTTGAATCAGAGAAGTTACCAGTTGCTGCATGTATGGTTTTCAGATCAATATAAAATTCCTGAGATTTAAGATCATCCCTCCCCTGAATCTGTTGGTGATCGAAATCACTTCTGTTTTCTGCACCAATATTATGTAACTGAACTTGCCTAACAACCTCACTCCTCTCTGAGGAACAGAACGAACTTTAAAATCTGAAAAAGGGTCATCTCAAAAAGAAAATAAAGCAGTAGAATTTTTAAGATTCCGGCAAGCATCTTACTTTTCCGATTTCCTTTTCTTGTTGCAAGACAAAAAGCAGTGCAGGCCAAGATTGCTAAGAACAAATACAATTGCTAGAATAATAATCACCCACATCTTCCTTTCGCTGCCTGCATTTGAGAGCATAAAATTATAAAATCTCCAGTTTCGAGACATTAATATTTTGATGAACAATCCATATGTTTAAATTAACTATATTACATACCTTTCCTTGTTGCCTGATTTCCACCTGAAACGTCAGCTTCAGTGGCACCTTTATAAAAGGCATACAATTCATACCTCAAATAGCAACTCCGACTAAGCAGTCGTGCTCCTCTTGAAAAATAGCAGCAAGATAAAATATCACTAATAGCAGTTTGGAGACATGTATTACAATCATCAGCAGATATGTCTCCAGCGCACTGAACTAGAGCATACAACGTCTCTGCCTCTGTAAAGGGTACTCCCCCGGTAGCATTCATGTCGGTTGAACGTGCAGAAACCGCCACCTTGGTAAGATGGCTGAGAGTGTTGTTCACAACAGATCTATAGGCTTCTGGTCGAGACATGTTTAAGACGTTATACTTGGGAATGTTTCCTGAGACATCCAGTTTTCCAGAGAAATTTTCTCTAGAGTAGCGCAACTGGCAGACCTCTTCCCACACAACTGCTTCACTTATACTTTGGCAAAGCTTGACAAGATCTTTGGACGCAGTGTCTATGCAGTTGCTGCAAGTGTCGCTTGTAACATAGTTGAGGCACATGTACATACCATAAGCTCTATCCGAAGAATTTCCAGCAGAGGTATAAGAAAACTTGGTTACAGAAGCATTGGAGTGTAGATAATTGAAAAGACTATAGAGGTTGCTTTGAAATGGGCTATCAGCTGCATAATTGGTAGTGTTTGGACAAAGGTCATACGGAGGATCAGCCACAGCAGGATTATGAAGAGCAGCTAAAAGAGCATAAAGAAAAAGTAGTTGAATGGTTCTTGTAGGGCTGATGAAACGAACCATACTCTTGTCTTTTGATATGCTTGCACAATAATGGTAAAGTATTCTGTTTTTTCAATTGCAACTGAAACTGTGTTCTTTTCCTGTGCTCAACCTTAAGCTATATAAACAAACCATGCATCAGGGACTCTCTAGTTAACCATTTAGTTCATGAGTATTTTCTTGGAAGAATTCTGAGGAGACACCAAGAAAATCATGGCAATCGTTTTCCTGTTGTTTTTATGTCCAAGTAACCGTGGAAAACGTCAGATGTTAATAATAAATCTATTCCAAATGTCAGATGTTAACAGTTCTTATTTACATAATGAATTTAGGTAAGTTAAGAATTTTTTTGATGTAAATTATGGGGGTGTGATTTTTAACACGTCAGCAAAACCGACACAGCAAGATACGGAAATTAACGAGTTTGGATTTATCTTAATCGTGTTTGGATGAAAATTTTCAACCAATTTAATAATCGTGTCATGCTCAGATTGAAGGATTACACCCACGGATGACATGAACCCATTTATGATACGAATTGACGTTAAAAATTTCAATATTTTGGTGTTATTCAATATTTTTAATTTTTAAGACTGCAAAAGTAGTTTAATTTTTAGGACTGGAAATTTCAATATTTGGTGTTTGGGTCGGCCAGTCAACTACACTGACAGTCAGCACACAAGATTTCTTAATCTTTTAAGGTAACTACCAAGAACCACATGCTTGTTAATTTTTAATGATGATAGCATAGTTACACTTCCGGGGTTTTGGTCCTATACCATCCCATGTTCGTTTTCATAATAAATAAGAAACTACAAGTTGCCATATACAGACAATTTTAGCTCATTCCAAATTTTTGAAAAAAAATATATATAACTTTTGATTATTCACAATCTTTAGTCAAATTCAATTTATTAGTATCAGCTTCTGAATATTACAAGCAATATACTTGTAAGTCTTTATAATCTGGTCCAATTTTATCCTTTGTTTCAACTTTACTATCATTGTTAAGTATTCTTCTTCCGCTACTTGTACATATCATTTTCCGTATAAATGTCAAAATACTAGCATTACTCCACAAATGTGACCACAAATTCCGAGAATATAAGGATATAGTTTTGTACTGAAATTTTACAAATTTCTTGACAATTATTTGGTGGAAAAAGCTAGTATTGTCGGACTTCGCACAGAACCTTCCTTGAAGAACTATAAACTGACACGAAAGTAGATGATTAGACTTTAAAGTTGAGATTGTACTGATGAAGAGGAAGAATTATCCACTAAACATTAAAAGACAACCTCGACAATATTATACACACTAATTCTGATCCAGGTTTTTTTTTCCCCCAATTAATATAGTTAACTAGCAAAGTTCCGGAATTACAAATGAAGCTAGGTCCTCTCAATATATCTGTTTCTCATTTCCAAAAGCCAGCCTATCTTGGCCTGCAAAGACTCACGTCAAAACATTTGGATGTGTGTATCTGCTCATTAAGATTTTTCTCTGCTGAACAGCTAATTATATATTTATGCGGATAGAATTGATTTGGTTGCATATTTTCATATTAGTGGTCCAATTCCGTTGCATATATATATAGTCATTATTGTTGTTGTTATTATTATTATTATTATTATTATTATTATTATTATTATTATTATTATTATTATTATTATGTTCTCCTTCTTTCCTTTTCTTTTAATTTTCTGTGCCCAATTTCTCATAGCCATCTTTTATTGCCAAAAAAAGTTTTCAGAACTTAATAAAATTTAGCAGTTAGTTTTCTGACATTTCTTCTACTTGGAATCATCTCTTTTTAATTGGATCTCACAAATTTAAGAATAATTTATAAATACGTGTTGGGGGCTATGGATCACACAAAATTTTATATTGATATAATATTGTCCACTTTGGGCCCAAGCCCTCATAGATTTGCTTTTAAATTCTACCTAAAAGGCCTCATGCCAATGGAGTGCTTGTCCATACTTATATACCCATGATCTTTTCCATGTCTAACCAATGTGGGACTTTAGTTGCACATCTAACAATCCCCCCTCAAACAAAAGAAAGATCATACTATTCTGTATTCTTTTTTTCTTCCAAGCCTCCCCTCAAACAATCACAAACAATCATTCATCCGTCTGCGTCATCGAGGCCCTGGCTACCAGAGAGTTGCTTGCTCTATTCAGGTTCCAAATATAGCTCAACCATGGATCCAATTGTGAGCTTCAACTAGGGGCCCACCACCTTTGTTCAGCACACTGAGAATTTTCATCACGTACCCTGGCTACCTCGAGAGCTGCTTGCTCTATCCAGATTCCAAATAGAGCTCAACCATGGATCCAATTGTGAGCTTCAACTAGGGGCCCACCACCTTTGTTCAGCACACTGACAATTTTCATCGCGTATTCTTCTGGCTAAGTCTGGGTCTGAGCTCTGATACCACTTTGTGGGAGACTATAGATCACACAAAACTCCATATTGATATAATATTACACACTTTGGGCCTAAAGTTCCATAGATTTGTTTTTAGATTCTACCCAAAAGGTCTCGTACCAATAGAGTATTTGTCCGTACTTATATGTCAATGATCTTTTCCATATCTAATCAATGTGAGACTTTGATTGTACACTTAACAATACGTACACTGAATAATATAGATGAAAGAGCCGAAAATTGCTCCCCACCTCTTAATGAACCACCAGCCCAACGCAAGTCCTTCAGACATCAGCGGTCCGGCAATAAAGCTCCAACTCTTGTTGAACTCAGCTCCTTTAAGGACAGGGTGTGGGTACCTACAAAGCAACTCCTATGCCAAAGTCAGGTTCCCAATTTCTATATTAACAACCTGTATTAAAAATCAAAGTTTAAAACAGAAAAGAGTCAAGAGAATGTTTAGTGTTCTTTCCTTATGAACTCTCTACCTCACTTTTCTAGTGAATTCATTATATTTGGGCTCATCTCTCAAGGTTTCCCTTAAGATGTACACAGGTCCATTTCCTTAAATCGATGCAGGGATCGATCCCTCCTTGCCTTGCACATGTGGCCTGCCTCCGACTCTCCTTCTTAGCCATCCTCGAGCTCCCCACTTACCTGGACCTCCCTGTTTTGGCCAATTTCTCATGCCCTATCTTTCCATTTTCAGCCTTTGATATCTCCTGTAGACTCCACTGTCTTAAAGCCATGATGGCTCCTCTGTGTAAAGTTGAAATCTTCCTTCCTCTCTCTGGATACTTCTGTTCTTTCTCCCTTCTTATTTAAATTCACCCCCTCACGAGGGGGCCTCAGCTACTGCATTGAATGCCTGCAGGCCTTGCCTTAGAGTTTGACTTCTTCCGGCGTCTTTCGTCTTTGTTTGGCAAGATAAGTGGGGGAATGGGCTGGGCAAAGAATGACAAGCAAAGATCGGGGAGATTCGACCAAGATCGGATTGGGCTCTTTAGAGGTACTTTGCTCCACCACACAGTGGGCCTTCACGGCCTCTTATGGGCTGGGCCTGGGGTTGAGGATGGGCTCACTTCAATAGATTAAAAAACATTCAAAGGCTCTAATAACCATTTTATTTTACTCGAGAAGCGCCCAAGGCTACAAGAAATATGACATTTTAGAATAATTTTTTTTCAAAGTTAATTTTGTTGCAAAATGTAGTATTTTACTACAAAATTTTGCAATGTTGCAAATTCTGCCAATGAAATGTTTAGTATATTTTGTGATTATAGTATTTGTTTTTGTAACAAATAATTTTGCAATTAAATCAATATTTTGTAACAAAATCAAAATTTGTGGCTTATTCTTGATAATCTTTTGGCGCCCAATTTTCCAACCAAAAATTTATAGTTAGGTACTATTTTGTTTAAATTAGTGACAAAAAATATTTGTTTTAGAAACTTTTCATTAGATACGAAAAACAAATTGTAGTTGATTGTTCTCTTATTTTCGCACCATTTTTACCTTGAATTTAAAGCTTCTTAGAGACAATTTCATGGAATCAAGGACAAATTTATTTTTATCAAACTAGCGGTATTTGTTAAAAAATAATTTAGTAGGTAAAGGTTATACTATCTGCAACAACGTATATTAGTAATTAAATATCTTTATTAATTATAAGCTATTTGTTATAGGGATATTGTTGATTTACAGTGTACTTTGCAACTATAATATTTGATTTTGTAACAAACAATTTTTTTATTTAAATCAACTTTTAGTAACTAAATCAAAATTTGTTGCAAATTGTTAATAAATTTTTGGTCTAAAGTTTTCCAACAAAAATTTAACATTAAGCAACAATTTTATTTAAATCAACAATAAAAATATTTGTCTCAAAAATTTTTTATTAGATATAAAGCAAATTAGTAGTTGAATGTTATCAAAATTTTACCTCAAAATGAAATCATTTTGCAGCAATATAAAGACATTAGCAACAAAAAAAATTTTGTCAAAATTTTTACACTAAATTTTTCCTTCGAAGAAAAATTTCGGAGACAATTTTATAGCATTAGCAGCAAAAATATTGTTGCTAAAAAAATTAGTACTTGGTACAAATTGGTTTAGTAGACAAATATTATATATTTTATGGCATCAAATTTTCAATTCAAATGTGAAAAAAATCAATGTTATGAGAAAGTTGTTCTGTCTTATTCATGGAATGGTGGAGCACATATATACAAGGAGAAGGCCTACCTAATTACAGCAAGAATTAAAGCTCCAGCATGGATCATGCCTACAACCACGACTAATCACAATAGCATGGATCATGCCTATAACCACGACTAATCACAATTGCTATATACCTATATATAGAAAAGATAACAAATATGGAGGATAAAATATTTACATACTATACATGTGATCCATGCAATCCCATTACCATCCCCCCTCCTCAAGTTGGAGCATGAAGATGGTGAATGCCCAACTTGCAAAGAAGAGAGTAAAAATGGTGTTTTCCCAAGGCTTTAGTAAAAATATCTGCAAGTTGTTCAGAGGTCTTGACAAAGGCTGGCTTGATATTCCCATTTAGAATTTTATCTCGTACAAAATGGCAGTCGACTTCGATATGTTTCGTACGCTCATGAAACACTGGATTGGCAACAATGTGCAAAGCGGCTTGACTATCACAGTAGAGGTGCATAGGAGTGGCATGAAGAATCCCAAGCGTATACAACAACCCGTTTAGCCATTTCATTTCACAGACAGTCGTAGCCATGGATCTGTATTCGGCTTCTGCCGAAGAACGAGAAACAGTGTGTTGTTTCTTTGTTTTCCAAGAGATAGGTGAGTTGCCCAACATAACAAAGTAACCAGTAAGAGACCGATGAGTCAATGGATAACTTGCCCAATCCGAGTCACGATATGCATAAAGTCGTAAGTCACAATCTGAGAGAAGTAGGGTTCCTTGTCCAGGATTTCCCTTCAGATATCGTACAACTCGTAATGCTGCATTCCAATGATCTTCTCGTGGCGCCTGCATGAATTGGGCAAGGATATGCACACAATATGATAATTCTGGACATCTGAGAGTGAGATAAATAAGTCATCCAACAAGACTCCGATAACATTCTAGATCAGCCAACAAGGCACTGTCGGCCATTGCCAATTTATGATTTTGCCCAAGTGGGAAGGAAGATGGTTTAGCACCCAGCAAACCAGTCTCTGTGATGATATCCAAAGCATATTTTCTTTGACACAAAAAAATGCCCTCCTTGTTACACACAACCTCTACACCCAAAAAATATTTCAATACTCCAAGATCCTTCATTTGAAAACACTCACTCAAATAGTTTTGGAAGTGTTTAATAGCCACACTATCATTTCCTATAACAACTAAGTCATCAACATACACCAAAACATGTAAACGGACCCCATTGTGCAAATATGTAAATAGAGAATAATCAGACTGAGATTGAGTGAATCCATATCATTTCAAGGCCGTTACTAACTTGGAAAACCAACAACGAGGAGCCTGTCGTAACCCATACAATGATTTTTTGAGTCAACAAACCTTCCCCAGTAGTGGAGAGGCAATTCGTGATGGCATTCGCATGTATACTTCCTCCTGTAAATCTCCATGCAAAAATGCATTATGTACATCCATCTGATGCAATTCCCAGGTCTTTGCTGCCGCCACTGCCAAAAAAACACGTACAGTAACCATCTTGGCCACTGGAGCAAATATTTCATTGTATTCTATGCCCTCTACTTGATTGTTTCCTGGAATTACCAATCGCGCTTTGTAGCGTTCAATAGTGCCATCTGAATTATACTTTATTTTGTACACCTATTTGCTCCCAATAGCTTTCTTTCCTGGAGGTAGATCTTAAACTGTCTATGTGTCATTTTCTTTAAAAGCTTGTATCTCCTTTTTCATAGCCTCTCTCCAACGTTCGTGTTGAACTGCTTCTGCATAATTTTTGGGCTCATGACCTGCTGTAACAGCAGCTAAAAAATTTCTGTGTCGTAAAGAAAATTTATCACAATTCACAAAATGCACTATGGGATAAGGATTACCTGAGGCCGACTTTTGTTGGGATGAGAGTGTGGAGGGGCTTATACAACGAGCTGTATGCGTCACATCATCTTTAAGTCATGTTAATTGCTGCTTCAATCTCTGTCCTCGTCCAAGCTGGTCCTCCTGTCGATGCAATGTGCTGCCTTCTAAAATCTCTTTATCACTTGCAACATTACTTATAAGTGGCTCCTCATCGCTACTTGCAATGACATCACCAGTGCCACCCCTCATATCATTTTCTTTATTGTCAAGTGAAGCATTGAAATTAAGCCCCCTCACTTCTTGGGCCTCCGTCATACCATGTGCACCACCAAAATCAAATTCCTCCTCAACATGATACCCTTCATTGATGTCCATTTGGTTATAATTAATTCTTCCTTTGTCAAAGAGTTTGATTCATATGGAAATTCGGTTTCACAAAATGCAACATCTCTTGATACAAAGAATTCATTTGTGTTCAAATCATAAAGGCGCCATCCTTTTTTTTCAAAAGGATATCCCACAAAAATACAACGTCGTCCCCTATTTACAAATTTATCCTTTTCTCTATTTATATTTCTACCATAGCACAAACAACCAAAAGTACGAACATGGTCGTAGGAAAGAGGTTGCCCAAACAACATTTCACAGGGGGTTTTTTTGTTCAACAGAGCAGAAGGAGTCCGATTAATAAGGTATCCAGCTGTAAGTACACATTCTCCCCAAAATTCAATAGGAAGGCTAGCTTGGAATCGTAAAGCTCTAGCAACATTCAAGATGTGCCTATGTTTTTGCTCAACAAGCCTATTTTGTTGAGGCGTGTCAACACAAGAGGTTTGGTGCATAATCCCAAGTTCAAGAAAATATTCTTTCAAAGAAAACTTTATCCTATTATCACTTCTAACAACTTTAACTCTTTTATTATATTGTTGTTCGACCATAGTGATAAAATTTTGAAGAGTCCGATCAACTTCAGCTTTATATTAAGTAAATATAACCAAACATCTCTTGAGAAATCATCTACGATAGTCAAAATATATGAGGCACCACAAGAGGCACGAATTTGATAAGGTCCCCACAAATCACAATGTATCAACTCAAATGATTCTTTTACTTTATTATTACTAGAAACAAAGGCATCTCTAGTCTGTTTTGCCTTGAGACAGATTTCACACATTTTATTTTCATTACTGTTGCTACTAGCATTTATTCCTGGAAGCAACTTAATCACCCTTTTAGAAGGATGTCCTAGCCTCTTTTGCCATAATTCCAATGAATCAACACAACTTGCCTTGTAGGCCTTTACTGAAGGCGTTCCTGCAAAGTAGTAAAGCCCTCCACACAGCTCACCCACACCAATCACCGTCCTCATAGTAGGGTCCTATATAACACAAAATTTGTTAGTGAATTGGATACTGTAATTGTTCTCATTGAGTAATTATGACACAAAAATTAGATTGCATTTTAATTGAGGCATAAATGAAACATTTGTAACATCCCACATCGCTTGGGAATATGATGTGATATGTGCTTAAATACCTTGTAAGTTCCTTAAGCTATTGGATGCCTTTTGGATTGCAAAGCCCGAAAGCAAAACTGTGACGGACTATGTGTCCAAAGAGGATAATATCCAATAGTGGGCCGGGGTATTGGGCTTTGCGCATGCATGGGGGCCACCTCTTGAGACTTTGTAGGGGCCACCTCTCAAAGACGCGTATGGGGGCCACCGCTTGAGGGTTTATGGGGACCGTAAAGTGTCACACATAGTGCAAAGTGTCACATGCGAGACCACGAAGTGCCACACACAAGTGTAAAGTGCCACATGCGGGCTGGGATGTTACAAATGGTATCAGATTCTAGCCCAACCGGAAGTGTGGGATGTCACCCTGTGGATATAAGCTCAATCAAGCGAGGACGCTTGATTCCTAAGGGGGGTGAATGTAATATCCCACATCGCTTGGGAATATGATGTGATATGTGCTTAAATACCTTGTGAGATCCTTAAGCTGTTGGAGGCCTTTTGGGTTGCAAAGCCCGAAAGCAAAACCGTGATGGACTGTGTGTCCAAAGCGAACAATATCCAATAGTGGCCCGGGGTATTGGGCTTTACGCATGCGTGGGAGCCACCTCTTGAGACTTTGTGGGGGCCACCTCTCGAAGGCGTGCATAGGGGCCACCGCTTGAGACTGTGTGGGGGTCACCGCTTGAGGGTTTATGGGGACCGCAAAGTGTCACATATAATGCAAAGTGCCACATGCGAGACCACGAAGTGCCACACACAAGTGCAAAGTGTCACATGCGGGCTGGGATGTTACAACATTATTTAATTTCATATGATTGTTCAGAATCACATCTCCCTCCATTATGGCATGCGCTTCTCCTCCATCGGGTAGCCCTACTGGACAATTGGTCATTGTCTTTGTATTAACCAAGCCAACAAAATCACAAGTCATATGATGTGATGCTCCTGTATCAATTATCCACCTTTTTCTCACTCTCGTACCTGTTAACTTTTCATTATTGCTCGGTTTGCATGAATTGAGCCATTGCATCAAACTTTCCCATTGTTCCTTCGACATTCCTACAAGTCCTTGGCTAGCATCAGACTTCTCACAAGTTAGTGGCTGCTCTGAATCTTGAGCAGCATGTGCCCGAGCCAAAACTTCTAGACCATGTTTTCCTACACTTGCAGCTTGACTTTCTCGGCCTCGTCCAATCCCTCATCCTGTCGATTTCGATTTGTCGCCCCACCAGTCAAGGTATCCGATGAGCTGAAAATAGCTACTCGCATCGTGTCCCTTTCGTTGGCAATTTGAACATGTTACTTGCTTATCTTTTCCAATAGTCTCAACTCTTCGATGGGTCGAAATCGTTTGTACCGTAGAGCGATTGGTTCTCCTCTTTCCTCTACACCACAGGTTACAGTTTGAACCCATTCTTCCTGGATCACCATGGAGTAAGTCTTGTTGAGACTGGGTAGTGGATCTTTGCTAAGAATATTGCTTTGAACATTACCGTACACGACATCATCTAATCCCATCAAGAACTGATGCACTTTCTCCTCCTCACGCTTCTTTTCAAGTTGTACAGACAAATCACATATGCAGTCTTTACACTTACAAGTTGGAAACTGCTCATGATTTGCCAATTCATCCCATATTTGCTTTAGCTTTCCATGATATGCCAAAATTGCCAAGCCCCTCTGTTTGCAGTTCATTAATTCAGCCTTTAGTTGATGCACTCGTGGCCCATTGGCAATGGAGAATCGCTCCTTGATGTCATCCCAGAGGTTCTTTGCTATCTCCATATGAGTAATAGTTGATCTCAAAGTTGGTTCTATGGTGTTGAGAATCCACGACACCACCATTAAATTCGCAATCCATCAATCTTCTAATTCAACAGAGTTTTCTGATAGCTGAGACACAGACCCGTCAATGAATCCGAACTTTTTCTTAGCCCGGAGCACCATCTGCACAGACCGAGCCCATTCATCGTAGTTGTCTCCCTTTAATTGAACTTGTGTTATGAGGTTTCCCGGGTTGTCAATAGACCCAAGATAATATGGTGAAGCAGTACTCTTGTTGCTCTCACCATCATTCTTCTTGTCAGCTGTCATTGCGGTAGATCACTAGTTTCAAGAAGCCAAGAGGACTGGCTCTGATACCATGAAAAAAATCAATGTTATGAGAAAGTTGTTCTGTCTTATTCATGGAATGGTGAAGCACATATATACAAGGAGAAGGCCTACCTAATTACAGTAAGAATTAAAGCTCTAGCATGGATCATGCCTACGATCATGACTAATCACAATTGCTATCTACCTATATATAGAAAAGATAACAAATATGGAGGATAAAATATTTACATACTATACATGTGATCCATGCAATCCCATTAAAATGAAAACATTAATTTAACAACAAATTATTTGGTGTCTCAAAAGTCATTATTAGTTACCAAAAAAGGATTTCCAATTAGACAGTATTGATTTATTTTTTAACTAAATTTATCTATTAGAAGAAACTATTCAACAACTTAGTACTAAAAACATTTAGCAATAAGATTAATAACAAAAAAAAACTGATAATTGCATTATTAATATAAGAGAATTAGTAAGTATGGGTTATTAGAATTTTTTTAATCTTTAAATTAAAAGAGAATATTCGAAGATGATTTAATATTAAAAGATGAAATTGGTCATAAAATAATTTAGTATTAAATGTAATCAATTTTCAGGAATTGTTATTAAAAAATTAAAAATATAGAAAAAAAAAGTTTCCTATACGTTTGTGGCATTTGGAATTGTGATTGTAAGGTAAAACTTCCATTATTAAAAACTGGGTTGGAGTCATTCAAAGATTTTGATATATAATTTATAATACTATGAGAGATCAAAAAGTTATTTTTATTATTAATAGTAATACATTAAAATTAATAATAATGTGTCGCTTACTTATTCTTAAAAAATCTTTAAAAAAAAAAAGAGAATTGCAGATCATAAGTTAAAAATTATTATTATAATAATATATTAAAAAGAACTATAAACCAGATATATTATAGATTATAAATAAGAATTACCGAATAATAATATTATTATAATTTGTAATAATTTGATAGATAAAAAGTTATTGTTTAAAAAATATATTAAAATAAAATTATTGTTAATAATAATATATCAAAATTAATAACAATATGTTATTTACAATTCTCAACGAACAAAAAAAAAATGAAGATCAGTAGTTAAAAGTTATTGTAGTAATAATAAATTTAAAATTTTTTTAACCAAAATATTATAGATCACAAGAACTATTCAATGATAATAATATGTTAATGTTTCATATCTCTTTCAAGTAATATATTATAAATTTTTTCTATTTATACTTACCAACTATTATTTTTATTTATCATATATAATTAATTTTCTATTAAATGAAAGGTGCAGTGGTGTTATAATGACGTCTAGAATAAAAATGTAGAATTATTTGATATGAATTACATATATTCATAAATATATATATCTATTAATTTTTCACATATTGAAATTCTTTCTGAACGGTCATCTAAACCTAATTGACTTTCTAATTTTATACTTTAAATTATGTATACTACTATTTTATTATATTGTTTGATTCACTTTATTGTTTCAATATGTCCATTCTATAAATAACGGCTCCAAACAAATCTTCATTTTTTATTATTATTCCTTTATTGTATTCACTTGATTCTTTCAATAGGCTAATTCTATTAATAATTGGAAATGTAAAACCCGCACCCGCACCCGGATTTTGCCATCCCTACTGGAGGTTGAATAGTTGAGAATGCAGGCATTGACTTTCTATTGTTGTTTCTTTTATCCACTGTTGTCTTTTTAAATATTTTCACCAATTTTCCTTCGTCCTTTTTGGCTAATGGTCTTTTAACCAATTTTGGTGATGGTGATCTTGTATGTGTGACAATGTTAGGCTAAAAGTTGATCTAGATTTTTTTTTTTTTTAAGTCCATCAAATTTATGCTTATAGATATTTGATATACTTTTAATCTAAAACTTTTGATTTTTTTCTAATGGCTATACGGACAACCTTCTCCCTTCAATTTTACGTTTCATACTTGTTTCCCTTTTTACCCCTGTTTCTTTTTATTTTTAGTTATTTTAATTTTTACCTTAAGTACCTTTTCAGCCTATTTTGCTAATAATTAGGAAATTGTATGTTATTTGCTTAATTAAAGCCTAAAAATCCTTGGAAAGCCATCACTGCATAATGTTTATATTGATATTTCGTTGTATAAATCATGATTTAGCTCCCCTAAAATATAAAATATTTTAAAATTAAATATATTTATAATATTGTGAATTATGCAAGATAAAATCACAACACTAGAAGAGCAAACTTTGTTAACAGTACTGCATCATTCTCAATCATTTGATGATCACGATTAGGGTTGGCAATGGGGCAAGGTGGGTCTGGGGCAGCAGGTACCCATCCCCGCCCAGCTGAACTTTTTCCTATCCCGCTCTGCCCTGTTGCCCCAGAATGGGGCGGGGCGGGGCGGGGCAAAATTTTAAAGTGAAGACCCGGACCCGTCCCGCTCCGTCTAATTTAAATTTTATTAAATTATTTTATTTAAAATATAAATATATTTATAACCATTATTTAAAAATTATAAAAAATTTTATATTCAATCTACTTCATTAAAAAAAATACATACATCTATAAATTTTTAAAATAACATAAATATAATTTATTCTTAATCTAAAATAAAATACATATACATATGATATATATCCTAAAATATTTCATAACAAATCTAATTATTCGACAATCAATAAAAATAAAAAAAGTTAATTTATATTAGATTAAAAAAATATTTGTATAGATTTTCATTTATATTTATATTGTACAAATTAAATAGTGATTATACTTAAACTTAAAAGAACTAAAGTTAATTTATATTATATTAAAAAATTCATTACCCATAAAGTTTATGTAAGTTTTCATTTTTATTGGTATTATCCAAGCTAAATGATACTTGTACAAATTAATTATATCATCCAAAAAAATAGTGATCACTAATTACCATATGATTTTATTTGTAATAATGTTACATACTTTATTAGAAATAATGTTAAAAATATAATATCTTATAAACTAGTTAATTGATAATTTTTCAAATAGTTAATAATACAATTAAATAATTTTTTAATAGTATGTTAATTTAATTTCAATCTAATAATAATAATAATATGATTGACATATACCAATTAATTAACTATATATATATATATATATATATATATATATATATATATATATATATATATATATATATAAAAGAAACATTAATAATTCAATTAATTAATTTAAATTATGATAAATCATATATTTAAGGTTATAAGATTGTTCTTATCATATTTGTATCTACATATTTAGAAAATAATATATTGATTATATTAAAGGTGAACATTTTGGAAATAGTCTTGTTAATATTGCAATAATTTAATTAGTACTGAATAATCTATATCAAGATTGTATATCTTATACAAATTTAATTACTTTAAAATACAAATATTTTATTTTGTCATTATAACATGCCTAAATTGATGTTAATATACTAAAAGATTCATAATTATTAATTAAAATGTGACTTTTGTTAAAGTATTTGTATTGTTTGTAAAATTATAAAAATTTCACATATATGAAAAGTTTAACAAATATAATCTATAAACTACTCAAATAGTCCTAAAATTTTAAAACTTTACAAATACACACATATATCATAGTTTTTGTTGAATCAACTCACTCAATATTAATTATCTTATTTATTACTTTTTTTTTTATTTTACCCTTATTTAATTTTGAGGTGAGGGCTAATGAGATTGAAAATAAGGATTGAATAGAACTACTATTTCTATTTTTAGAATCCAATTACTCATCTTGTTTTTAGAAATTCTCATTTTTTAGCTTAGGCCGATTTAAGCCTTTCATATTATTTTGGCCACAAAATCAAAATGAAATTCAATTTACATTTTACAATATAAAGATTAACGATTTTGAAACACAAGTTAAGAACTAACCTAGTCAGCCAATAAAAACAACATAAAATAATAGAATATAATGAAATGTGAGGCTTCTTTCCGCAATAATTTCACACACATCTATTCCCACTAACTTTTGAAAATGATCCCACACAGCTGAAACTCGAGGCTTCTTTCTTTTAGGACTGATAGTTGTTGCTTCACTAGTGAAATCTTCATTTAATTGTTGAGCTTGAGGGGAATCAGTTTCGGATTCCATACCTTTAAGTAATTAAAGAATGATACTAATCAGTCAATAGTCGCAAACAAAAGAACAAGACTACAACACAATGTTTAAATTGAATTATTCTTTAGTCATTTATTAGACAATTCTTGTCCATACTTTCTAAATTTCATATGTAATACATGCAATTTACAGCAAATCAATAACAATTAACATACAGCAAACCAATCATACTGATCAAATCAATTTAAATATGCAGATCAGATCAAATTAACATACAATAATAGCAATTAAATTTGCAAGTGGACATGAGGTTAGTGGAAGTCTTGAAGCCATTTTTGACTTGCAAATATGGTTCCTTAGCGTGGTGTCAAGTTCTGGACCCGTTTTTCAATGATATCATCAACACTCTGAGCCATGTTGCATGCTTATTCCTAATTTGCGCACAGCATAAAGATATCGTTAATTAATGAAGGTCATGTCAACTTGTGCATGCACTAATATTACACCTAAGAAAGCGGTTAAGCCTAGAAAATTTACTAGTTTTTGTAGTCCGTATATATAAAAGGGAAGCGTAATGAATTTGTGAACTATTGGGGTCAAAGAAAGTTTATCTCTTCTCCATTTTGTGCTCAGTCGATCACCACCAATTAAGCTGTCAATTAACTCTAGCAATTGATTATTATTGTTCTGTCTCTTACAGTTTCATTCGGCGAAGCTGCCCTTGAAACTCGGATCATAAAAGAGTAATATTATTCAAGTTGGAAGTTCTGAATTACAAAGAAAATCAAAGTCATTGTGGGAACGGATCTAGTTTCATCTGTTGGAGAAATCTTCTAAGCGGAATTGGGTAACAAGGGACAAGAATAGGGTAGTTATGAATCGGACAAAAAAAAATCAATTTCGGCCAGCTTGTTAATTAAACATATATTTAAGAAAACTCATTTGTTACATTAAAAAAAGAAAAAAATACAACTTTCACTATTTTAATTACCTTGGCAATTGACTTTGTGCACAACTAGTAGAACGCGTTGCTGAAAGCACATGCGGCCTGCGGGAGATGTTCATTGCTTTGGCAATTCACTATTTTTTTATTTATTTTAATTCTTTTATCCTTCGACACTCTCAGTTAATTGTTCCCTTCCCATCTTTTTTAGCTCAACAACCACCGTTTTCAATTCAAGAAGACTAGCAGGTAAATGGATGTAGCCAGGACTTTTCCAATCAAGATCTAACACGTGTCAGGCCGCTTATTATTATTATTTTTATAAACTTTGTCATTCAAAACAGCGGCACATTCGCTAGAAATTCTAAAAAATTTATGGATTTTAAAATTTTAAATTTTAAATTGTAGCTAAGTGAAAGTTTATATATAGAAGAGAGGATCTTTTATCACAAAATTTTGACACGAATTTATAATCATCGATCTCACAAAACCTAATGGTTGAGAATTAAAGTCAACAAGTTACATTTAATACTGTTGACTCATCAGTCATCTCAACCATTTGTAGATCAATGATTAAAAATTTGCATCTAGTTTTGTATTAAAAGAAATATGTACGTATATTTATTTCTTTTCTTCATACTGTGCAACTTTTATTCATTTTATCAGTCTTTACTTTCTAAAGCTTGCATTGCTTTATCCCAAAAATCACTTCGCCGAGTTTTTTCTAAGTCTTAGAAAGTATTTGTGGAGTTCTACAAACACACAACTACGATTCTCATGGCTGGGGTACGAGCAGGAGATGTTGATGCAGGACAAACTAATGGTAAAAGCGGAGGCGATCACCAAATCATCGAAGTGAACGATTTAATGAGGGACCTGAGCGAAGATATTAAGCAGAGCCTAAAGCATTTGGATGGTGCGTTGATCGGGACTGCGGAACTTGACGAAGAACAAACTAACAAACCGACAATACCAAGGGCTCCGCAAAAGCTGCGCCTTGAACCAAGGCTGGTTTCAGTTGGTCCGTACCATCACAGTGGAAGTGGAGATCAAAAGTTGGTGGAAGCGAAGAAGATCAAATTAGCTGCATTGTTCATCAAAGAACATAAGGTGAACAAGGAACATCTCTATTGCGCGATTGCAAAGGACATTAAAGATTTGAGGAACTGCTATGAGGTGGATGCAACACGGGACTATAGTGATGATGACCTTGCGAGGATGTTTCTTATAGATGGGTGTGTAGTGCTCCATTTCATATACGTTATGAAATATGGGTATAATATTAAGAGTCGGAAGTACGAGGGATTGGAAACGCTGCTAGCTGTCGCTGAAAGATTTGAATTTCAAAAGGAACTAATGTTTTTGGAGAACCAACTTCCCTATCGTCTTCTGCAGTTGATAATATGCTCCAGTAAAGAAAGTGACCGAGAGAAGCTGGAAGAATCAATCCGAGGCTTTATACTCTCTTTGACGTGGGATGATCAACCAGAGGAGAACCAGGTTACAAAGAAGAATCAGGAGAATGCCCTTCATCTTCTCGACCTTTTCTGGAAAACCGTTACTCGCGTCCGAGCCAAAGAAAAGTCCATTGTCATGCAGTGTATTGAAGGGTCACTGAAAATGATAGGTAAGCCAGTTGATATTCTAATGAACTTCACTATACTCAAGTTTCTTGATAAAATTCCGCGGCTCAGGCGCACCTTCAATTTGCCCGACCTACGTAGTATTCAGGACCTAAAAGAAGCAGGGGTCGAGTTAAAGCTTAATCCTGGAGGCAGTCTGACGGATGTTAAATTCAGTCATGGAACGTTACTACTCCCTCCCATTGTTGTGAACAATTATGATCAAATATTGTGCAAGTTCAGGAATTTGATGGCTTACGAAATTAGTAGACCTAATACATTACATAATTATGAGGTCTGCTCCTATATTGTCTTCATTGCTTCACTTATCGATCGACCCGAAGATGTGAAGGAACTGCGAGTCAGAGGAATACTCCACAATCAGCTCGACAGTGATAAACAGGTAGTTGAAGTATTCAAGAAGTTAAGAATTTATGGCAAGGTAGATTTTGTATACAGGTATCCTGAGATCTTAGAAGAAATCCGGAAGCACTATAACAAGAGAAGGTACCGTGCCTGGATGGCCCAATTTAAAACAAGATATTTCGAAAGTCCCTGGAGTATAATTGCTTTGTTTGGAGCGACCATGATACTCGTTTTGACTTCTCTTCAGACTTATTACACGGTTTTGAGTTATTACAAGAGTTAAGACACTCTACCCGGATTGCAGTACCGCCCCAGTCCAATCAATCGTAAGGTGCCCCATTTCTTCCTTCAATTTATGTGGTGCATTTGGGATTAATTGTTTTCACATTTGAGTGTATTCTTTAATTTATGTTGTGCGTTTGGCTTTAATTGTTTTCACATTTGAGTGTATTTGTATGCGGTTGCCCAAGTCTTAATAAGCTTCCAGGTCGTCAAATCGCTATTCATGGATGCGAAGACCGGTGGAAAAACGTTTAATGGGAGGATGTAGCCACTCAAAAAGCTTTTCTTCCCTGTTTCTACTGTGGATTAAATTTTAGATTCCTTTGCCTGCTTAATGTTTGTAATTTGATTAAAAAACCCTCTGTTTTTTTATATCACTTGTACTGTCGTCAATGCAAACTGCTGCATATGCATAATAAGGGCAATAAAGCCCATTCCTCCTAGTAAAGGAAAACTTAATCTTCACAATTGGTTTCCTAAATTGATTTCATACAATTCAACCTTCAATCTTTACTTTTTTCCGAAGTGTAGACTCTCTTTTCACACTACGCGTGCATATTGAATCATTCTAATAATGAATGGATGAAAAATAGAAAATAGCCACTTAGTTTCATTCCTCCAACATCGTAGTTCATCCCTTTTCTTGAAGATGGAGGCCTAAGTAATTGAGAATTCGATCAAGGACTAGAAATAGGATCACATCTCACATGTGTTAGTGACAAACTTTTGGGTTTCCTTTGGGCTTATAAAAGGGGATCTAGTGGGATGCCGAACCCAAAAGCTTGTTACCAATCAATATGAGATGGAGTCCTATTAATAAGTCGCATTCCAAGCAATGCGGATGCATACTAATGAGCTGCAAATCATACTGTGCCTTTGTGTCTTTGTGGCTTATTAGCATGTATCCCATGATGCTATCTTACATTACTTCAGAATAGTGTGGCACAATAGCATGTATCCCACATTGTGAGAAGCATGTGACAAGCTTCTCATTGTGAGAAATGAAGGGGAGCCTATAGTGGAGTTATAAATAGGACTGACATACCGCATTGCTTAGTGACAAGCTTTCCGTTTGTAAGGGCCTTTATTGTGAAGGACTTTTTTAAGATTGCCCATTATTTTGGGAATTTGTATTGTTGCTTAAAAAGTTTGCAATTTCCTGTTTATATAGTCAAGACCTTCCATTTCCATTTGTTTTGGGCATTTATGGCATCGCTTATTATTTTCGGTATTTGGATTGTTGCATAAAAAATTTGTAAATTCCTTTAATTTTGAGATTAGTGGAGTACTTTTATGAGGCACCCAAAGACATAAGTGTTCATACCGAATCTCTCCATTTTTTTTGTCCTATGGTTAGCATTTTATTTCTGCCCCTGGGAGTTTTTTCAAGTAGGAAAGCTAGTATTAATAGTTGTGTATACCTTCCACTAGCACAACAGTTCAATGGAGGTTTAGTTAATAACTTAATAATCAATATATCGGCTATGACTGCTAGCTAGTACAGTTGGATAGAAGGATGGTGGTTGTTACTTAGGAATTGCTATGTTATACATGAACTGAGGCCTTCAATAATATGGAGAGAGGCATAAGAACCCTTATAACAGTATTTCTTTTATCCCACTCCAAAGAGCGTTGATGAAACTAACAATTTCAGGGAAAGAAGTTTGTCAATTTAAGTTCGATTTGTGATATCATTCAAGTTGAAACAAAAAACAATAGGCACATAATTATGTTTTCACTTCGATCAATATTGCTTCGATTCCATAATTCTTCATTAATCTTGTCAAGAGAAGATATCACTATATCTTTGATGAATAATCTTATGCATGACATCAAGTCTATACAACCCAACATAACATTATGTAATTATCACGAACGATATCTTTTCATATTATATAGATTTGCATATAAAACTTAGTTGTACATACAACATATATAATCCTGAAAATTATTCTTTTTGTTAAGAACATATGATGATCACATCCCAAACTTACAGAAGGTAAAAGCTCAATTATTAATCTATTAGCCTGAGGAGAGAGAGAGAGAGAGACGTCAGTCAATCCTGCAAGAATACATTCTTCAGACCAAAAATCAATTAACTTTGGAAGTTCTATAGATCTAAGCATCAATAGAGACAATAAAACGGCCGAAAATACACTAAAATAAAACGGACCATAAAACTTTGGGCAGCAAAGGAAAAAGTCTATAATGTAACTCAATATATAATTATATATTCTCCTTTTTCTATTTCAACAATAAATGCCGTTGGTGGTAAATTAACAATCTATGTAATATGAGTCCATCAATTGATTGTATCAATAATATGGATACTTAGATTAACTTCAATCACAGTCCGGATAAACAGCAGTTAGCTTTATAAAGAAAAATATCATAAAAACAGTAACATATTTGCTCAACTGGTTTGATCAATACTACAATTCAACCTTCAGTTATCACTTTTTTCCAAAGTGAGATTTTCTTTCACAGTCCGCATGAATATTGAAGCATTCTAATAATGAATAGATGAAAAATAGATAATGGCCCCTTAATTTCTTCCAACTTGTCAATTCATTCCTCCAACATCATAGTTCATCCCTTTTTTTAAGATAGAAGCCGGCTAAGTTTGCCACTTTTCTAAAAGCTTAAGCTTATAGATATGAATTTAACATTAATACTTTTAAGTTCTTTAATACGCCCCCTCACGTGTAAAGCCCCTGTGCACTTGCTACGTTACAAGCAAGCCAAACAACAACACTTTTTTAAATAATTTTTTTTTTAAATGCCTTAGCGGTTCTTATGACAGTTGGGATATTATAGCTCTGATACCATGTTAAGTTTGTCACTTTTCAAAAGCTTAAACTTGTAGATATGAACTTAAAATTAATACTCTAATCCCTTTAATAAAGCCTGATTAATTGAGCAATTAGCTAAAAAGATAGCACCGTTAAACAAAACTTTTGACTTCTAGTTTTTGCATGACCGGTTCAATGACTTGACAGCTGCCACAATCATTTTACAAGTCCAACCACTTAGATTAATAAACACAGGTTTTCAGCGAAATTATCCCATCAGGTGTACAAAGATTTATGTGGACAGACTATACAGGGAATGGAAGCCAAGGCCTCTGTTTTTGGTTCCCCTCCACCGCCTCCCTTGCTTATGTACTTATAACAAACTTTTCCAACTGGAATATTGGCAAACTCCCCTGATCCATTACTCTTCAGTTCAAGAACCTCATTATCCAAAACCAAAGCCCTCACAATCTCTTCAATTTGCTGTTTTCCCAACTCAACCGTGAATAACCTACTCCTTTTAATCAAATCTGAAACTCCCTCCAGAGTTGCAACCTTCAACTGCATTATGTACTTTACACATTGGTCTTTCACAAGCTTTATGAAATCCGTGTCTAAGTTTCCATCAGCATACCATGACCCACCAGAGATTTCCTTTGAAGGTTCAAACTCCACTGCCATGAAGTGTTTCCTTCCCTTGTTGTGAACATTCACCACCTCCTTTGATCAAATGCTTCTGTTTACGCGACTTGAGGGACTTGTTAACAACATTATCAATGAACTAGGTCTCCCTTTTCAAGTCACATCTCCATATACCCTGATCTTCTTTGCCTTTAATAACATCATAGACAAGGCGCTCATGTTCTGTTAAAGAATCGGCAGGTGAATTCAGGTCTGGCCGTTCCCGCTTATTGGCCAAAGGTTCTTGAGCCCTACTCATTCCAATCAAAAACTAACAAACAGATGAAGGCCCTTGGAACCGATTTATTCCTGTTAAAAGTCTACGTGCTTGTGAAGTCTATGTGACAAATTGATTTGGTATCTTAGGGAATTAAAATTCAACTGCTTTTCTTTAGGATAATTTTAATGAAATTAGGAGCCGTAAAATATTCTCCTATTTTACTAGGAGTCAAATTCAAGACACATTAGCCTAATTCTATTTAGGACAAATTAATAATTTCTTATTTAATTTACTTCTTGAATAGAGGAAAACCTAAGAGCACTTATTCCCTTTTCATTTTATTTTTTTCCACTCATTTTTGTTACTCATCGAAAACAACCAAAAAAAAAAAAAAAGAATCTAGAGATAACGTTAATTATCAGATAGAAACACGCACATAAAAAGAATCGTTACTGAACCACCATGTCTTGACTCTTGATCAACTATTAAATACCTATTAAACATATTTAAAACCCTAATTCAACAAATTAAAATCAAAATTAATTAAAAACTTGTGAGTAAAAGTGATCTCAGTTTAGAATTTGAAAAACAAAATAAGAGGGAGAGAGATGAATACAAAGACATAAAAAATGAAAAAAAAATAGAAAATAAGAAATTTAATTAGGTAAACCTTTCTTTTTTCTTAACACATTAATCAAGTTGACAGTTATCAAGGAAAATGCTTATTAGAGGTAGCTTAATATATAACTACAGACCTTGCTCATGATTATTGAATATTTTATAAGTATTAGCAGTGAATCAAATAAATGTCTAGCAAATTGTCAAGATGTTATGCTCCAGAACTCGAAAACTTCAGCAACTTACTTATTAGGTTATTAACAACATTAGGTTTAGCTAAAATTTTGAATAACCTCTCAGCCCTAACTTTTGCATTTAAAAAAAAAAAAAAAAAGAGTATGAAGGCTTTCCATAGCAACTAAACAGGGTTGTTAAGAGAGTGAAAATTGAGACGAGAAAAGCTTACCTAGAAAGAGATCCAAGAAAATTGAGAGGAGCCCGCTAAACGGTCAGTTATTGAAAGCTTTACCCCGGCGCTATTTCCCTGGTGTTGGACGTACAATACAATATATAGTGAACTGATTAAGGTTATTTTTGTCCATCTCACATTCTCACTAAATTATTTAGATTATTTGAAAAAAAAGGCTTCAATACTTTTTTATTTAAAAAACCAAATAATTAAAATAAATTTTATGATTGGTAATTAATAAAAAATGAGTTAATAAGTATACAACAATTTAGAGCCGTTTTTGAAATTTAGGTCCCGTTTGATTAACTCACTTATATCTTAATCTATTTACATTTTAGATAATTGAAATAATTTAGGTTGTTTATTTTATAGACTTGTCACTTCTGAATTGAAAAAGTAAAAAAGTTTCACTTTTTTGTTTCAGATTCTTTAAACAATTAAAATATCAAAACAGTCCCTCTATTAATATTTAAAACATTTTACCTTCTGTCCTCTTTTACCCACGCCATCACCTACCCACGCCATCACCTATCCAAGCCGCCACCTACCTCCTACCTTTTCTTTGTGATGGCACCAACTGTAATTATATTTTTTATTATAATTTTTAATAGGTAAAATTAATATATAAAATATTTAATCATCATAAGAAATAATAAATGTATAGTTATTAATAATTTTTGTTAATTATTTAATTTTTAGAGGATTGTATAAATATAATATTAACTAGTTAAATAAAAAAAAATTTTAGATTAATTTTATCAAATATTTAATTTTTAAAAGATTGTAACAAAAATACTATTAACTATCCATTTATTTGAAAATGAATTTTGGTTTAATTTTATTGACTATTTAATTTTTAAAAATTGTAAAAAATATAATACAAATATTTTATATTTTTTATTACAAGGGTAAAAAGGTCAGATGAAAACTAATTAAGTAGTATATAAAAATATAAACAAACATGATTTTAAGTAATATAAATTAAGTCCTAAAAAGTGTTTAGATCTAAAAAGTGTTAAATGACGAAAATAAACACCTGCTTAGTCAACAATAAATTTTGTTACTGTATTGGCAATTGAGGAGTTGACAAGCGCTTCTCTCGTCAAACACAACTAGTTGACAAGATTCTATGATTTGGTCGCCAAATTCCATATGAGTTAAGGATAATTTACTCCTCAATCAATGTGATTCATCAAAGCGTAACCGAGAAATAGTTGTGGCTCTTCCCAAAAAAATTTGCCTTAAGTTAGTTCTAAAAAGATAGAATATGTATGCTTAATATGTCTATTAATTTACTTTGCAATTAATTAGTTCTTAAAAACTAAAATTCTAAATCAATGCGCTTTGCAAATATACAATATTAATTGCAATGATTTGATATAAGTATCTAATACAAAAACATATTAGATTTAGAAAATAAGGGTACATGTAAAGAGTAATTCAATTTTGGTAAATTATATTATTATATTTTAATAAACTTAAATTATTTCTTTTTTTATATCCTTAATATTGATTTCATTTTAGGATGATTTTGTATTTTAATTTTTTTAATAAAGAATGGGGAGTGTAGAAAGTATTTGGGGGCTCATATAGCCCCACCCTAATAAACAACAGACTTTTTTTGTTAATTTGTATATATTTTGACAATTATACTTCTATCTAATTTAAAAAGTGGGACTAAATAGTCAATTAGTGGGGGTTCAATAGAGTTACTCATTTAATAAATAATAATTGAAACAACATGTGTCATCCACCTCATTTACGGGATGAGTGGTGGTATTTGCCCTCCACTATATGGCCTAAGGAAACCCCACTTCAAATTTACCCTCTTTACAAATTTTATTACTAAAGACACCCCAATTAACTCAACAAATATCTGTTGTCAAGTACACCTCATAAGAAAGAGTTCATCCTATATAAAAATATCACGTTACTCATCTTCTTTAAGAAGAAGAAAAAAAAAAAGCAATAATAAGTATAACCCTTGTATTTCTTTGTGGGAGTACGTAGAAAGAGGTTATTAGTTTTCTTATTTTTGTGGTATCTCTTTTTGAAGTCTTGTTATAGCAATAACAAATATTAATAAGAATGATAGGATTGACATCAAAACTAGATTAAAAATTTGGGACCTTTGATGTTTAATTGTTAATATTGTATAAGAAGAGATGAAATTATGTCACCCATTATTGTAAGAGTGAAAAATTTGATATCTGACTAACATCTCGAGGCTCTTTCCCATTTATGAGTTTTCCACTTAAATTGGTATTCTTAATTTATGTTTGATTATTTATTTTGTTGTGATTTATACTTGCCTACTCCTTGGTAATCGTTGCTTGGTTTTTGCTAACTCACTTGATTTCATGAAAGAGGGAAAAACTTCATCTTGTTCAGCTGCTGCTATTGTATATTATTAGTGATTTTGTATTTGTGGTGTCTCTTTCACAATAACATATCATAAGATTTTCAAAGTATATAGATTGATTATTTTAAAATCTTTTTAAAAAATAAAATAAAATTGATTGATTGTTTTAAAATATTTTTAAAAAATTAAATTAAATTGATTCTGTTACCTCACGTCAATTTATTATGTTTAAAATCCCTTTTGCTTTTTAGTCTTTATTTGTTTGAAGCCTCAATTGCTTTATACCGGCAATCACTCTGCTGAGTTTCTTCTAAGACTTAGAAATGTTTATTTGCGGAGTTTAATATATCTGGAATTTACAGACCCGCAACCACAATTTCCATGATCATCTGGGTTTGAGGATATTTTTAATCAAACATCATCACATGATCATCCGATATTTAAGATAAAACTTTTATCCATTTTTTTCATTCCGGGAAGCTTCACTTGAACTTTGGTCATAAAAAAATCTATTCAGCTTACAAGTTTTTAATTACAAATATTAGTAAAGACACAAAATTTTAAGTTTATCCACCTCATAGGAATCTTCCAAGTCTACCAAAGTCATCTGAACCATAATTAATTGGTCCGAGATGGATTTAAAATAAGTTGGAATTAAAAAAGTGACAAATCAAATTTTAGGGATGTTTGTTATTTTAAACATATTTAGAGGGGTGGTTGGGAGCATGATATTGACATGCTTTAAAATACTAAAGGCAAAATCAAAAGTCATGTTCTGAAATGCAAACACGGTAGGAACCAGGAATTTTCCGAGTCCAACGGGTTACAATAATTGAAACAAGTGCATAATTAAACCAAATTATGAAATTTAAACGTAATTTCTGGAGACTTCACAAGAAGTTGTCATGTTCAGAACTATTTCAATTGGGACGTGCAGCTGCCTCTCTATTGTGTGTCTGCCTCACTCTGCTCTTTAGTCTTTGTTTATTTGAAGCTTCAGTTGCTTTATACGGGAAATCAGTCTGCTGAGTTTGTTTTAAGACTTGGAAAGTATTTGGCGAGTTTTATATATCTGGGTTTTACAGACCCACTACTACAATTTCCATGGCTGGGGTGCAAGCAGGAGATGTTGGTGGAGGCCATCACCAAATCATCGACGTTAACGATTTAATGCTACATCTTAGCGACAGTATTAAGGAGAAGCTAAAATCTTTGGATGATGCCTTGATCGAGAATACGGCAGGTAATGAAGAACAAACTAATATACCAACAATACCAAGGGTTCCAATAGAGATGCACGGAATTAGCTGGAATTTCACTAAGCCAAGGGTGGTTTCCATCGGTCCCTACCACCAGGATGATCCCTATGGATCAACTCCTAGAGTGACAGAAGAGATGAAGATCAAATTAGCTGCATTGTTCATCAAAGAACATGAGGTAAACAAGGAAGGTCTCTATTGCATGATTAAGATGGCGACTAAAGATTTGAGGAGTTGCTATGAGCTGGATACGATGCGGGGCTATAATGATGATGACCTTGCGTGGATGTTTCTTATAGATGGGTGTGCAGTGCTCCATTCCATATATGTTATCAAATATGGGTTGAATATTGAGAGTCGGAAGAACGAGGGATCAGAAATACGACTAGCTTTAGCTCACAGATTAGAATTTGAAATAGACATAATGTTCCTGGAGAAGCAACTTCCCTATCCACTTCTGCAGTTGATAATAGACTCCAGTAAAGAAAGTGACCGAGAGAAGCTGGAAAAATCAATCCAACACTTTATCCTTTCTATGATGTGGAATAATCAACCAGTGGCAGTGGAGAACCAGATCCCGGAAGAGAATCAGAAGAATGCCCTTCATCTTCTCGACCTTTTCTGGAAAACCGTTACATGCGTCCGAACCAATAGAAAGTCCAGCGTGATGGAGTGGATAATTGAGACATTATTCAAAATCATAGGTACGCCCGTTGATACTCTAATGAACTTCATCATACTTAATTTTCTCGATAAAATTCCACGACTTAGGCGCAGCATCATTTTTCCCAACCTACGTAGTATTCAGGACCTTAAAGAAGCAGGGGTTGAGTTAAAGCTTAACAATACAGGTAGTTTGACAGATGTTAAGTTCAGTCGTGGAATTTTACACCTCCCAGTCATTGTTGTGAACTATGAAATACCATTCAAGTTAATGAATTTGATGGCTTATGAAATTAGTAGACCTAATAAATTTCATAACTATGAGGTCTGCTCCTATGTACACTTCCTTGCTTCACTTATTGATCGACCCGAAGATGTGAAGGAACTTAGAGCCAAAGGAATACTCTATAATCACCGTAATAGTGATGAAGAAGTAGTTCAACTGTTCAAGTCGATAAGACTTGATAAGGTGGGGGTAGATTTTGTATACAAGTATCATGAGATCTTAGAAGAAATCTGGAAGCACTACAACAAGAGAAGGTACCGTGCGTGGATCGCTCAACTTAAAACAAGATATTTCGAAAGTCCCTGGAGTGTGATTGCTTTGTTTGGAGCGACCATGGCACTTGTTTTGACTTTTCTTCAGACTTATTACTCGATATTGAGTTATTATAAGGGCTAGAAAAGTAAGAGAATGAATTACTGTACCTGGATTTCTGTACCTCCCCAGTCCAATCGATCGAAAGGTACCCTTTTCTTCCTTTAATTTTTTATTGTGCATGTGGCTTTAATTGTTAATACAGTTGAGTGTATTTGCTATATGATTGTGCAAATCTTAAGAAGCTTCCATTTAATTCTCGGTCGTCAAAACGATTGGTGGAAAAGGCCTTCAATGGGAGGATACAGCCACTCAAAAAACCTTTTTTTCCCTGTTTCAAGTTCTAATGAGGATTAAATTTAGAGGGCAAAAACATTTTATCTGCTTTTTTGTTTGTTATTTGACTTGAAAACCTACTGTTCTGGATTTTCTTTTTTTTCATTGTGGAGTCCAGAGTTTATCAGAACTTACCATCAAAATTGATCTCTGCTTACTGAAACAGACTTAACATTCAATTATATCAAACGCAACTTTTGTGAATGGAGAATTCAAAAAAAAAAAAAAAATCACTCTATTGGATACTGTATGACCAAGAAGGCTATAAAAACGATTTTGACTTGCTTTGCAAGGGAAAAAATTTATGTTCGTTCCCTTTCTTTGTTACAAAGTTTCCATTTCAGATATTGTGCCTATTCATTATTAGTGTTCAACCACAAATAGAATGTAATCATATGCAAAGAAGTAAACATATTTGCTAGCCTAGACTGTACTTCATAATTAAAAAGATCACAGTTCATTTTTTTCCTTTTTATTTTTATTATGATTAACCATTAATAATTGCCAAATTTGATTCGCTAATCTGAATTTCTAGGATTATCAGGTTTTACTTTAGTTTTCTTTATACAAGAAGGCCGACTGGTGCTGAGTTAGTATTACCAAATAACACTAGAAACAAAATCTTGTATTTAATGTGTTCTGTATCTGCACTATCACTGGGCAAATTCAGTTCTACAACTTCCGGTGCTGTTACTAATAGAATTTTCAATTATGGCTGGGACGGCGATGGCAGGATGCAGTTTCCAATCTCTGGATAATGTATGGGTAATATTGATCGTTCTAATAGTAATGGATCAATTGAAACTAGAAAATATCAACTAGAATCGTCCAATATGATAGTCAATCCCTTTATTAAATAAGAAGCCTATATAAGTGATTGAGCAATTAGCTACACAAAGAATAACAAAAAGTACAGGGATATATAAGCAATAGTATAAGTTCAAATATACTTATAGATTAATCATAACTGACATTAATAAACAAAATCAAAGAAAATATTTTGACATCCAATTTTAGACTTTTTTCAACTCCATTTCCAAAACTTTGTAGCTGAATAACAAATTGAATCTAAAAGTCCAACCACTTAGTGTAATGGACACAGGTTTCCGGAGAGATTATCCCACCAGGTGTACAACGATTAATCTGTGGACAAACTCCACGTGGAACGGAAGCTAAGGCCCCTGTCTTCGGTTCTCTTCTGCTGCCTCCCTTGCAAATGTACTTATAACAAATTTTTCCAACCGGAATATTGGAAAACTCCCCTGATCCATCACTAATCAATTCAGAAACAACATTGTCAAAAACCAAAGCCCTTACAATCTCTACAATACTCTGCTCTCCAAACTCAACTGTAAACAATTCACTCCTCTTTAACCAAATCCGAAATTCCCTCCAGAGTGGCGACCTTCAACCGAATTATGTGCCTTACACATTGGTCCTTCTCAATATTTATGTAATCCATATCCAAGTTCCCATCAGCATACCAAGCCCCACCAGCGATTTCCTTTGAGGGTTCAAACTCCACTGCCATCAAGTGTTTCCTTCTTTTGTTGTGAACATTTACCACCTCTTTGATCAAATTCTTCTGCAGAAGGGTCTTGAGGGATTTGTTAAATAGAGGTTGGTCGGAGCCGTTATTTTAATCGCAAGACTGAAAATGCGTGTCTGGATAATAACTAAGATCCAGATGTCCAGATAAGAGAACGACTTATCTAGACATTGGATCTTAGTTATTGTCAAAAACTAAAATAAAAAATAAAATTTATAATTTAAATAGTTTAATAATATAATATAATATAATATAATATAATATAATATTTTAAAATATAATAATTTAAAATTATTTATATTAAATTAATTTTTTAGATAATTAATTTTTTATTTAAATATTTAATAAATTATATTTATTTATTAAAATAATTCATATTATTATTCAATAAAATAATAATTTAAATATTTATTTATTTATTTATATTTACGGTATTTATTGTCAAAAACTGAAATAAAAAATAAAATTATATAATTTAAATCTTTTAATAATATTATATAATATTATATTATATAAAACTTATTAATTAAAAATTATATCTAACAATTCTCAATACCCTTGTCCTATCGACCTTAACACATGATAAAATATCATTATTTTACTTCTTTTTATACGATCCTCTTATACGGATCTTATGCAATATTTTATTATATTAACCACCCTTAAACCGCACCAAACATAATATAAAAAATTTTATGCTAACACTATTTTTTATGCTATACCGCACGCGCTGTCAAACACGCCCTTATATCGTTATTACTTTTTCTGGTTTCCTTCAACATCTTCTTCCCATGAAACGTTCTCTCACCAATCCATGTCTACCATCATGTAAATGCCTCTCGTTATTAATTTTTCTGGTTTCTTTCAATATCTTCTTTCTCGTAAAACATTCTCTCACTGATCCCCACTAGTTCTTTTATCCTCTCTAACGATTCTAACGGTTTCAAACTAATTATTTTACATGATTTTTGAGTTGTGTGCGAGAGTTTGTTTCGGATTCTGTGCCATGCTTTCAATTTAACTTCTCCTGGGCTTTGCACCACTTTTCGATTTGTTCTCCTAAGATCAGATTTCTTTTTCTTCTCACTTTTGGGATTTCACTGATAGAATTGACTTGTAGAGCATGGTTCCTCACTGGAAATATTCTACGTGATGGTAGCTCAAACTTAGATTCAACAACAGAAATTCGGAGCCCATAAGATAGATATCCAAATGATCTTCTGTATCATATGTGTCAATCGTCCTTGAATATGATGAAAAAAAATTCCGAATTATTCATCTTGAGTATGCTCTGACCATTTTCCTCCCGTTATAATCCATCCATTGTCAATGTTTTTTAAGTTTTTTTTTTTTTTTTTTTTATAGAAGTGAGAAAGAGAGTTGACGAGAAGCCAGAGAGTAGATGATATAGGAAATCAATCTGCAGGGAAGAAATTGACCAGAAACCAGCTAGCTCAAGCTGAGCTGGAGACGAAAATTTGTATTCAAACAAAGGAAGTTCCAGAATTCGTTTTTCTAACTGAAAAACAAAATTACATGTTGAATGTCTTATATGAATGAAACATTAGTAAAATGCAACGTTTTTGATATAGAAAATATAAGGGCTGAGAACTTAAACAAATAACAAGTTTGCCATAACACACATATATATCAAAATCGTGTATGATTTAAGTGTCTGCCAAGTGATCATCTGAGCAGAGCACTTCACTTCCAAAATTCATCATTCTCCTCCACCATTCGAAGAACTCGACTCGAGTTCTTGCACTTGATAGGTAGCAGCATCAGGAGGAAAATATTCATGGATATCAGCAACATTAAAAGTAGAAGAAATCTGAAGTTCAGGAGGAAGATCAATCTGATATGCATTATCATTAATCTTCTTCTTGATACGAAAAGGACCAAACTTCTTATACTGCAACTTGCTGTATCTTCCTGTAGGAAATCTTTCTTTCCTGAGATGAATCATAACTAGTTCTCCTTCATGAAATTCTTTGAACCGCCGTTTCTGATCTGCTCTGAGTTTGTAAGAGGCATTACTGTCTTGCAGCTTACTGCGAACATCCTTGAGCATCTGTTGAAACTGAGTGGCCAAATCATCAGCTGGTCGACTCTTGAATTTAGGTAGAATGACAAGGTCAACAACATGATTGGGAGGCTTAGTGTACACAATTGAAAATGGAGTTTTGTTTGTGGACCGATTCACCGTACTATTAAAAGTAAACTCAGCCTGAGGGAGTGCAAGGTCCCATTGTTTATGATTGTTACCAGCAATTGATCTGAGCATGTTGCCTAAAGTTCGATTCACAACCTCTGTCTGGCCGTCTGACTGTGGGTGATAAGCACTGCTCATGTTCAGATCAGTAGCAAACCTCTTCCATAATTCCCTCCAAAAATGACTAATAAACTTCACGTCTCGATCAGAAGTAATAGACCGAGGTACTCCATGCAATCTCACCACTTCTTTGAAAAACAGAAGAGCCACATTAGCTGCATCATTGGTTTTCTTACATGGTACAAAGTGTGCCATCTTTGAGAACCTATCAACAACCACCATCATAGAATCGGATCCTCTCTTTGTTTTCGGAAGTCCCAACACAAAATCAATACTCAAATCTTCCCAAATAGTAGATGGAACTGGTAAAGGAGTATATAAACCAGTATTTTGAGTACCTCCTTTGGCTTGCTGACAAATGAGACATCGTTTGACAAATTTAGTAATTTCTTTAGCCATTTTAGGCCAAAAGAACTTCTCTGAAATTAGCTGCAGTGTTTTGTCTCGCCCAGTATGAGCAGCTAAGCCTCCACTATGCAAGTCTCGAATTATATGCTCCCTAAGAGACGTTTTAGGGATGCAAAGCTGACTGCCTTTAAATAGAAAGCCTTCTGAAATGTGGAAATCACTCGCAGGACTTCCCTGGAGCAATGCAGACCACACAGTAGCAAAATCATCATCAACTTCATACAACTCTTTCAAGCTCTCAAAACCAGTAATTTCGGTTTGCAGAATAGTTAAGAGAGAACTTCATCGGCTAAGCGCATCAGCAACAGTATTAAGTTGTCCAGCTCTATGCTTGAACACAAAAGAAAATTTCTGCAAATAAAGGATCCAACGAGCATGCATTCTACTAATCGTTTTCTGCGAATTCAGAAACTGCAAGGAGTGGTGATCACTATGGAGGACAAACTCTTGGTGCAGTAGATAGTGCTCCCAGTGCTGCAATGCCCTCACAATAGCAAATAATTCTTGTTCATACGTGGACCACCTTTGCCTTACTTCATTGAACTTCTCACTGAAAAATTCTACAGGTCTGCCACTTTGGATTAAAACAGCTCCAATACCCTTCAAACAAGCATCAGTTTCAACTTCAAAGGGTAAATTAAAATCTGGTAAAGCAAGGATAGGAGCTGAGCATACCTTGTCTTTGATCAGATTAAAGCTGTTTTCTTGTGCTAATCCCCAAGCAAAACGATCTTGTTTCAAACAATCTGTCAAAGGTGCCATAATGGTACTAAAATTTTTGATAAACCGCCTGTAAAAAGTTGCCAATCCATGGAAACTTCTTACCTCAGAGATTGTTCTTGGAATTGGCCACTCTTTTATGGTTCTCACTTTCTGTTCATCAACCTGGAGACCTTCATTGCTAATTACAAACCCCAGAAACACTAACTTGTTAGTACAGAAATCACACTTCTTCAAATTCAGATAGAGTTGGTTTGCTCGGAGAGTCTCCATAATCATTCTCAGATGCTGTAAATGATCATCCATGCTCTTGCTAAAGACTAAAATATCATCAAAAGAAACCACTGCCATTTTACCAATAAATGATTTCAAAATTTGGTTCATTAAGCGCATAAAAGTGCTTGGAGCATTACACAGCCCAAACGGCATCACCTGCCATTCATAGAGTCCCTCTCGAGTTTTAAAGGCAGTCTTCCACTCATCCCGAGGCCTAATTCATATCTGATGGTACCCACTTCTTAGGTCCAATTTGCTAAAAACTATAGATCCCACCAGCTTGTCTATCATATCTTCAAAGCGGGGCATCGGGAATCTGTATTTTATTGTAATTTTGTTGATGGCGCGGCTGTCTACACACATCCGCCAGGAGCCATCCTTTTTAGGAATTAAAAGGGCTGGTACAGGACAGGGACTCAAGCTAGGCTTCACTAACTGTTTTTGCAACAGATCTTCAACTATTTCTTGCAAAGCTTCATGCTCCTTTGGACTCATTCTATAATGTGGAAGATTTGGTAAAGTAGCACCTGGAATGAAATCGATTTGGTGTTGTATGTCCTGGAGTGGCGGTAATGAATTTGGCAGTTAACTAGGCCAAATATATGCAAATTCATGAAGAAGAGGTTGAACTATTGTGGGGATATCTGCAACAACTTCTTGCTGCTCAGTTAACACAAGAGCTAAGGCTACTCTTTCTTCTTTGAATTCATGTTTAAATGCTTTCTCAGTCACAGACAACATAACCTTCTTTGAATTTGTTGAATCAGCTCTAGTGGGTGCCTAAACTTTTAATGGCATGAGAACTATCTTCTTACCCTTCCAAGTAAAAATTTAACAATTCTCCTTACCTTTGTACGTAGCATCAACATCAAACTGCCATGGCCTTCCTAATAGAATCTGACATGCATCCATTTCAACTACGTTACACCAAATCTCATCTTGATAGAATTTTCCAATAGAAAATGGGACTTTACAAATTTCAGTCACTTGTAATTCAGTCCCTCTTCTAACCCAACATATCTTGTACGGATTAGGATGTTTCTCCATATTAAGTCCAAGAGCTTTAGCAGCAGCCTTCGAAATAACATTCTCGCTGCTACCGCTATCAATTATGAGGTCACAAACCTTCCCCTGAATAGTGCAACGAGTCTTAAAAATTGCATTTCGTTGAGAATATGAATTTTGTTTTGGTGTCAGCAACATTTTCTGTAGGATACAAATAAGCTATTCTCCTTCATCACCTGGTACAAATTCAGCACACTCAAACTCATCTTCCAATCCTTCTTCTTGCTCAACACAATTCTCCACTTCCAGATTCTCCATCAAGTTAACAGGCTTACGGGTGGGACATTCATTGGATCTATGGCCAGGCTGGTTGCATCTAAAACATTTCCTGGAATTGGTTTTGCATAAGGGTTGTGTTTAGTTGGATTTATAGCTACTGGTTTGCTCACATTCTTCTCTTCAAGGATCGGGTTGGTTATATGGGTTCGTGTTTGGTTTTGAAGGGAGCTCTGTGTGGTTTGAACACTAGGAGATTTGGATTTGTCATTACTGGTTTCTCCAAAGACTCGTCGCGAAGAATAAGCCCTGCTCACACTCTTTTGTAGTTGTAATTCAGCTCGATTAGCTAGAATCATAGCTTCAGAAAGAGACCAGATGCTCTTCAACTCCAATTTTTCTTGCAAAGGTTCTTTCAATCCTCCAATAAAACGAGCAACCAATTGAATCTCACTTTCTTCTAAATTGTTACGAGCACTAAGTCTATTAAACTCATCAATATACTCATCAACAGATCGAGTTCCTTGACGACAGTTTTGATATTGCTTATATAAAATTTGTTCATAGTCAACAGGAAGATACCTTGCACGTAGCAGTTGTTTCATGCGCAGCCAGGTACGAACTCTGCCTTTTCCTTCCCTTCTCCTGATATGTTGTAATTGTTCGCACCATGCAGCAGCACCTCCCTTTAATTTATAAGCCACTAACGTAACTTGCTTATCTTCAGGAATCTCCATGTATTCGAAGAAATTATCAACAGTATGTATCCAATCAAGGAAATCTTCAATATGGATCTTACCATGGAAATAAGGAATATCAATTTTGAGACGATATTCCTGAGATCTGAGGTTGTGTCTATGTCTTCCACCTTGTGGCTAAACACCCAGTCTGGATTCATCCAGGACCCATTGTTCAACTTCAACATCCGTTTCATCATCATCCAAGTTGGACCTACGGTGATGAATTTCTCCATCATCCGACTCAGAAAATTCAAGAGGAGTTGGGTTTTTGTGTCTCAGGGTTCTCTTTCGATCACGTCCACCCATCGGATGAATACCTTCATCTTCAAAAACATCTGCCCTGTTCACCCGGTTTCTGAGATTCCTGTTTGCAATCCCCAGAGCTGAAACCACTTGAAGAAATTCTCTAGTAAGGAGATCGACCTTCCGCTCGAGGTTTGCTTGTGATTCCCACAGATTATCCAGGCTACGATTTGCACCATGAACCTGGTGATTGCTATTGTCGGAGTTGGTCATCGCAATCTCGGAGTTAACCGAAGCTCTGATACCACTCTGATATAGGAAATCAATCTGCTGGGAAGAAATTGATCAGAAACCAGCTAGCTCAAGCTGAGCTGGAGACGAAAATTTGTATTCAAACAGAGGAAGTTCCGGAATTCGTTTTTCTAACTGAAAAACAAAATTACATGTTGAATGTCTTATATGAATGAAACATTAGTAAAACGCAACGTTTTTGATACAGAAAATATAAGGGCTGAGAACTTAAACAAATAACAAGTTTGCCATAACACACATATATATCAAAATCGTGTTATGATTTAAGTGTCTGCCAAGTGATCATCTGAGCAGAGCACTTCACTTCCAGAATTCATCAGTAGAGAGTTGGAGAGACAAAAGTGACAGAGTTCGCTGGAGGAAGAGAATGGTAGAAAGAGAAAGAGGGTATAAATGAGAATAAGTTAAAAAAAAAAAAAGAGTAAAGAAGGCAAGAACGAAAAAAAAAAAAAAGAATAATCCAAACCATTAATTTAATCCAAACCGTTATTTTAATCCAAAGGCTGAGAATACATGTCCGGACATGCATTCTCAGTCTTTCGATTAAAATAATGGCTTAGATCATTTCATTATTAAGGCTGACAACTTTTCCTGGCAGCCTAACCTGCGTACCATCATGTAAATGTCTAGTGGGGATTAGTGAGAGAACGCTTCGTAAGAGAGAAGACGTGAAAGAAACCAGAAAAATTAATAACGAAAGACATTTACATGATGGTGGAGAGGGACTACTGAGAGAACGTTTCATGAAAGAGAAGATGTTGAAAGAAACCAGATAAATTAATAACGAAAGACATTTACATAATGGTGGACAGAGACTAGTAAGAGAACGTTTCATGAGAAAGAAGATGTCGACAGAAACCAGACAAATTAATAACAAAAGACATGAACATGACGGTGGACAGGCTAGGCTGCTTGGAAACGTTGTCAGCCTTAATAATGAAATGATCTGAGCTGTTATTTTAATGGAAAGACTGAGAATGCATGTCCGAATATAGAAGAAATCACTTTCCTGAGTTTTTTTCTTACTCGTAGAAAGTATTTGTGGAATTCTACAAACATAAAACTGCAATTTTCATGGATAGGGTACCAGCAGGAGATGTTGATGCAGGACAAATTAGCGGTACAAGTGGAGGCGATCACCAAACCATCGAAGTGAACGATTTAAAGAGGGACCTGAGCGAAGATACTAAGGAGAGGCTAAAAGTTTTGGATGTGCCTTGATCGAGAATACGGCAGTTGATGAAGAACAAACTAACAAACCGACAATACCAAGGGTTCCACAAAGGATGCGCGGTTCGATATTCTGTAAACCGGAGGTTGTTTCAAATGGTCCTTACTATCGCCATGAAAGTGGAACTCAAAAGGTAGAAGACGAGAGGAAGATCAAATTAGCTCCAATGTTCGTCAAAGAACATTAGGTGAACAAGGAACATCTCTATTGCACGATTGGAAAGGAGATTAAAGATTTGAGGAATTGCTACAAGGAGGAGGCAACACGGGACTGTAGTTATGATGATTTCGCGTGGATGTTTCTTATAGATGGGTGTGTAATGCTCCATTTCATATACGTAACGACATATGGGTATAATATTAAGAGTCGGAAGTACGAGGGACTGGAAATACTACTAGCTGTCACCGACAGAATCACATTTCAAAGAGTTCTAATGTTGTTTGAGAACCAACTTCCCTACCGACCTCTCCAGTTGATAATACGCTCCAGTAAAGAAGTGACCGGGAGAAGTCGGAGAAATCAATCCAAAGCTTTATACTTTCTTTGACGTGGGATGATCAACCAGAGGAGAACCTGGTTACAAAGGAGAATCAGGAGAACGCCCTTCATCTTCTCGACCTTTTCTGGAAAACCGTTACTTGCGTCCCAACCAATAAAAAGTCCGTTGTCATGCAGTGTATTGAAGGGTCATTCAAAATGATAGGTAAGCGAGTTGATATTGAATTTCATTATACTTAATAAAATTCCGCGGCTTAGGCGCACCTTCAATTCGCCCAACCTATGCAGTCTTCAGGACCTAAAAGAAGCAGGGGTTGAGTTTAAAGGTTAACACTACGGGTAGTCTGACGGATGTTAAATTCAGTCATGGAACGTTACTACTCCCTCCCATTGTCCTGAACAATGGTAATCAAATACTGTCCAAGTTCCACAATTTGACGGCTTACATAATTATGAGGTCTGCTCCTATATTTCCTTGCTTCACTTATTGATCGACCTGAAGATGTGAAGGAACTACGAGTTAGAGGAATACTCCACAATCAGCTTGACATTGATGAAGCGGTAGCTCAACTCTTCAATTACTCAAGAATTGATGACAGGGTTGATTTTATATACAAGTATCCTGAGATCTTAGAAGAAATCCGGCAGCACACTAAGAAGAGAGGGTACCGTGTCTGGATGGCTCAATTTAAAACAAGATATTTCGAAAGTCCCCGGAGTATAATTGCCTTGATTGGAGCGATCGTGATACTTGTTTTGACTTTTCTTCAGACATACTACTCAGTTTTGAGTTATTACAAGAATTAAAGAATGAATTACTGTACCTGGATTTCAGTACCTCCCCGGTCCGAACAATCGCAAGGTACCCCATTTCTTCCTTTAATTTATGTTGTGCATTTGGCCTTAATTGTTTTCACATTTGAGTGTATTTTATATATGATTGCACAAGTCTGAAGAAGCTTCCATTTAATTACGGGTCGTCAAATCGTTATTGATGGATACGAAGACTGGTGGAAAAACGTTTAATGGGAGGATCAAGCCACTCAAAAAGCTTCTTTTCCCTGTTTCTCCTCAGGATTAAATTTGAAAGGCAAAAACATTTTCTCTGCCTTCTTAATGTTTGTAATTTGATTTAAAAACCTCTGTTTTTTATATCACTTGTACAGTCATCTATGAAAACTGCTGTATATGCATAACAAGAGCAATAAAGCTCACTCCTCTAGTAATGGAAAACTTAATCTTCACAATTGGTTTGCCCAACTGATTTGATCAACGCTACAATTCAACCTTCAGTCATCACTCTTTTCTAAAGTGAGATTTTCTTTTCACACTACGCATGAATATTGAATCATTCTAATAATAAATAGATGAAAAATAGATAATACCCACTTAATTTCTTCTATCTTGTCAATTCATTCCTCCAACATCTTTGTTCATCCCTTTTTTGGAAGATAGAAGCCTGAGAAATTGAGAATTTGTTCAAAAGACTATAAATAGGGTCACATTTCACATTGGTTAGTGACAAACTTTTGGGTTTCCTTTGGGCTTATAAAAGGGATCTACTGGAATGTCGAACCCAAAAGCTTGTTTTTAATCATTATAAGATGGAGTCCGATTTATGAGTCCTATTCCCAGGCAATGTGTATGCATACTGATGAGCTACAAATCATAATGTACCTTTGTGTTTTTGTGGCTCATTCTATCTCACATTGCTTGAGAATAATGTGGCTCATTTGGTATGTATTCTGCATTGTATTGGCATGTATCTTACTTGGGAACAGCGTATTTTGTGGGATACATAGAGTTGAGGATACATGCTACTATGTATCCTACATTGCTCGGGAAAAGTGAAGTATGCGACAAGCTTCTCATTGTGACAAGTGAAGTATGTGACAAGCTTCTCATTGTGAGAAATGAAATGGAGCCTATAGTGGACTGATAAATAAGATCACATCCCGCATTGGTTAGTGACAAGCTTTCCATTTGTAAAGGCGTTTATTGTCAATGACTATTTTGGGTATTTGTATTGTTGCCTAAAAAGTTCGTAATCTCCTGTTTATATTGTCAAGGACCATCCTTTTGTTTTGGGCATTTATAACATCGCTAATTATTTTGGGTATTTGTATTGTTGCATAAAAATTTTGTAAATTTCTTTTTGAGATTAATGGAGTTTTGATTTGTAAAGTGTCTATACCGAACGCCTTTGTTTTTGCATTATGGTTTGTATTTTGTTTCTGCCCCTCGGAGTTTATTCAAGTTGGAATAAAAACCACTAAGCAAATAATTACATTTTCACTTCGATCAATATTGATTCGAATCCATAATTCTTCATTAATCTTGTCAAGAGAAGAACCTCACTATACGTTTGATGAAGAATCCTATACATGACACATAAGGTTTATACAACCCAACATAACATAATGTAATTTTCAAGAATGATATTTTTTTCACATTATGTAGATTTGTATATGTACCTTAGTTGTGCATACAATATATAACCCTGAAAATTATTATCATTATTATTATTTTTTCTTATGAACATATAACGATCACATCTTAAACTTACAGAACCTAGAGGCTCAATTATTAATCTATTAACCTAAAGAGAGAAAGAGATCAGTCAATCCTGCAAGAATGCATTCTTCGGACCAAAAATCAATTTACTTTGGGGGCTCGATAGATCTAAACATCAATAGAGACAACACAAAGGCCGAAAAGACACTAAGATGCAACGGACCATAAAAGTTTCGGCAGCAGAGGAAAAAGTCTATAATGTTGCTCAATCTATAATCATATATTCTTATTTTCTATTTCAACGATAAATGCTGTTGGTGGTTTGAAGATAACAATCTATATAATATGAGTCCATCGGTTGATTGTATTAATGAATAATATGGATACTTTTGACTCAATCACACTCCGCACAAACAGCATTTAGCTTTACAACGAAAAATATCATCAAAACAGGTAATATATTTGCTCAACTGATGTGATCAATGCTACAATTCAACCTTCAGTCATCACTTTTTTCTAAAGTGAGATTCTCTTTTCTCAACACGCATGAATATTGAAATCATTCTAATAATGAATAGATGAAAAACAGATAATACCCGCTTAATTTCGTCCAACTTGTCAATTCACTCCTCCAAAATCATAGTTCATCCCTTTTCTTGAAGATAGAAGCTGAGTAATTGAGCAATTAGCTAAAAAGATAATAGCAAAAGATGTTGAACAAGCAATAGAAATTAAAACACTCGGAGATTAATTATAACTCACATTGTTAAACAAAATTTTTGACATCTAGTTTTTGCATGACCAGTACTTAATGGCTACAACAATCATATTAGAAGTCCAACCACTTGGTGTAATAAACACAGGTTTTCGGCGAAATTACCCCATTAGGTGTACAAAGATTTATCTGTGGGCAAACTCCACAGGGAATGGAAGCCAAGGCCCCTGTCTTTGGCTCCCCTCCACCACCTCCCTTGCTTATGTACTTATAACAAACTTTTCCAACTGGAATATTGGCAAACTCCCCTGATCCATTACTCTTCAGTTCAAGAACCTCATTATCCAAAACCAAAGCCCTCACAATCTCTTCAATTTGCTGTTTTCCCAACTCAACCGTGAATAACCTACTCCTTTTAATCAAATCTGAAACTCCCTCCAGAGTTGCAACCTTCAACTGCATTATGTACTTTACACATTGGTCTTTCACAAGCTTTATGAAATCCATGTCTAAGTTTCCATCAGCATACCATGCCCCACCAGAGATTTCCTTCGAAGGTTCAAACTCCACTGCCATGAAGTGTTTCCTTCCCTTGCTGTGAACATTCACCACCTCTTTGATCAAATTCTTCTGTTTAAGTGACTTGAGGGACTTATTAACAACATTATCAATGAGGTTGGTTGCCGTTTTCAAGTCCCGTGTCCATATACCCATATCTTCTTTACCTTTAATAACATCATAGATGAGGCGCTCATGTTCTGTTAAAGAATCAGCAGGTGAATTCAGGTCTGGCCGTTTCCGCTTATTGGCCAAAGGTCCTTGAGCCCGATTCATTCCAATCAAAAACTAATAAACAGATGAAGGCCCTTGGAACTGAATTACTCCTGTTCAAAAATTATTATTATCAGTAAAAGGCAATAAATAGTAAGAAGTTTAAACATGAATTTTATGGACCAATACGGTATAAAGTTCATACATTTTAACTTGAATCTTTCAGGTTTCAATATCAAATTCACAGAAATCAGAAGCTGTGTTTGACCATTGTTGCCTAAGAAAACAACATAAGATGTTTATAGTTTTGACAAGAACTTCTTTTCCTGTTTTTCTGAGGTTTTATCTATCAAAATTTCAGAATCCAAATGCATTTGTTAGAAACATGCTGTTTCAACGAGGACTTTTTTCAAACAGAAACATATCCATATGACAAAATCAAGATTCTATACTATTTCACTAAGGACATTCATCAAACAGACACATGCACATAAAGAGAAACCGCTGCAGAACCACCATCTTGATCAACTACTTAATAGCCATTAAACAGGCTTAAGAACCCAAAAACATAAACACATTATAATCAAATTTTACAAAATTAAACCATTATTATATCAATAATGATACAAGGACTGCACATAGAATATAAAGTAGGTTGGCCGTCAAGAGAGTGAAAATAGGGAGGAAAATAGCTTACCCAGAGACGCGCTTGCTCGACAATACTATCTTTGCGGTGGCTAAGATTAAGATATTTCGTTTAGCAATGGAGTGAATTGGACCGGGGCCCCCAGGCTGTCAGTTTTCAGTTAGCGGGACTGCTGGTGCTGATGGTGTCAAAAAAAAAAAAAAAAAGGCTTTGTGAGAACATGGAGATGAAGGAGTTTTTAGGAAGAGTGATTAGTAGATAACCAAAATCTAGTTGATCCTAATTTTTTCTAAAAGTAACTGAAAAAAAAAAAAAACCAAACCCAATGAATTATAAGGTTTGGCAACAATAGATCCTATGCATCGATACATCCCATTTTTTGAGGATATAAATATACACAAACTTATATAATTTTTTTCAAAAAGTATATATAATTTATAAACTTAATACACAGTAAACTTAGTTAATACTTTATAGCTAAGAAACTTGTTATTTGAACTTAAGCTGTCAAAGGAAGTGAACTGCAGCAATTTATTTGAAGAATTAGCCAGAGTAACCTAAGTCATCAGTTTTAATTTCTTTGGTCCATGCAACGATGAAGGGAGTGGTTGTGATTTGTCACATACACAAAGTAGCGACGAAGCTAATTTGCTTACAATCAATAATGTCAAGCTGATTTGTTAAGTTTCAAACTGGACAAAATCTCCAAGTTATAATGTATCATACTTTATTTCTTAGTTAAATGCTATACATTAAACAATGTGTCAGGATGAGGGGACAAGAAGGAGAAGTAATTTATAAAAAGCATTTGAAACATGAAGTGTTAATGCATATAAATATATTATAAAAAACAGAAGACAACTTCAAAAATTGTTTATTTTAATTAATTAAAATATTAATAAACGCATAAATTTGTTAACATTTTTTATTTATTTAATGATTTAGTTCTAATTCTTTAAGCTGGAAAAAAAAAGGACAGAGAATTTATTAATTTTGCAAAATTAATGTATCACGTTACAGGTTTATGTTGTAACTACTCTTAACTTCTTTTGTGATTTGTCACAAATTTCATGTTACTTGTTATAAGATAACATTATATTTTACAAGTTGAATGTTACTTGTTACAAGTCCATGGAAAGGGATTGTTAGATACTTATTTTGTTAGAGGTGTCCAACACTGCGGGTTGTGGCTTCTCTTTCTTATACACAGAAGTAGATTTGAACTTTTTCCTTGTCTGTTGAGTTCTAAATGGGGAGCCTATTTCTAGATTTTGCAACTTGATAGCTAGAAACTGTTGGAATCTATATATACCAAGTGGCTCCAGAACTTGTTCTACTGATACAAAATCGTAAACAATAATTTGTACAGATTTATTCACTCCAGGAATTTTTTGTTTATGTGGCCACCTTATGTGCTTCAAATTAGATGATACGTATACACATACTTTAAATTCACCATGGTCTAAAATTTAAATGTTCCTTGGAACATATACCACTAAATTATGTTAATTAATCAATTCTTCTGACAGCAGTTTCACATGTATACTATTATACGTATGTACGTCTATATATATATAATCAATTTACATCTCAGAGGAAGTATGAAACGTGTTCACACAGATCAAGATTACACAATGTTATGTCAAATCACATGAAAAACTACTGTAAGTTCAAAACGTTTTCAGTATCTGCTGCAAGACTGTAAAAAAGGTTTCTGCCTTGATATCTCTATATGCAGTAATTAGATCCTTTAAATTTCGTTAAGCTGTAATCCACAGTGGATTAAAAATATTAAAAAGAAAAACAGCATCAAGGAAAAAAAATTCCCAGATAGAGATTAATCAAATAGCATAAAGGAAAAAAAAATCCCAAATAGAGATCAATCAATACCCACAAAAATTCCAAACCAGAAACAACCTCAATCATGAATGAGTGAAGGAAAAAACAGAATTCGAAGGACCTAAAAAAATTTTAGGGGGGCAAAAGTCACGGTTCGAACCTCAGGGATCAGTCTGTAAGCCACAAATCAATTCGATCCGAAATGGGATTGAGGTGGAATCGATATTGGTAATCAGTCGCCCTCCCTTGTGGCGGTTCTCATGGAGGCTGACGGCAGATAAAAAAAACTTGTAATCAGGCCAGCGGTGACCGGAAAAGCTTTCAGCTTGATCAGGCTCGGCTGGTGGGCGACGGCAGTAGCAGCGACGATGCAGAGACTGGTCGGCGACGGCAGTGACAGCGACGAGACCGAGGCTTCTCGGCGGCGGCAGTGACAGTCAGTTTTAACTGGACGTGGTGGCAGAACGGAGACGGGAGCTGGACGTGAGAGGCAAAAAAAAAAAAAAAAATTTGTGTTTTTCTTTTTATATGATTTAAGTGTCTTGTTTTCTTGATTGACAGATTGGAAGATCAACCCTAACCCTAAGATTCAATTTAAAGAAAAATAAGAGAAAACAACCGGTTTCAGGGATTTAATTTGTCCATATTTCGGTATAAACCTTTAATTATATTTTTAGGAAAATAAAATAATATATATATATATAAAATATATATTTTCTAAAAGTTTTTATTTTTTATCATAAAATAATTTAATTTTAAATAAAATCTTATATTATAATATTATTATCTCTAAAAATAATGATGTATCGACACATAAGATTATCTAGCCAAACCCTTTAACCCTTTTTTAAAAATAGTAAGTTTGTATTTTTGCTATAAACCCTTCAAAGAAAGGTTCAAATACGTAGTCAAAACCTTAAACCCTTTTTAAAAATCGTAAGTTTATATTGCTATAAACCCTTCAAAAAAGACTTAGGATACAAAACAAAATTCATGAAAAATTAATTCTAAATAAATAAAAGACTCGTGAATGAAAATTATTGAAAAAATTATTCCCTAAAAATTCATGGACATAAACAGTAACTGAGACAAAATGGCATAACATTAAGAATTTTCAAATTTCAGATGATTTTGGAACATAACATGATCCAATCTAAACAGATATATATCCAAACACACGATTCTAAAATTTCTCACAGCAATGAAGTTTGAAAATCATTAAGTTAATTCCATGTCATGTGAAACAAATATTGAGTTATATAATTGCCGAGAACAACAGATTTGTTTAAAGTTTTTACTGGGTTAAAGTTTAAGCATAATTTGAACACAACAATTCTTAAACTTGTTTAAGGTTTTTACTAGATTAAAATTTAACCATAATTTGAAAGCATCAAGTCTTAAACCTGTTTATGAAAATAGAACCTTGTGCGCACTCTCCACATTCATTTCTTGGATACAAGCCAGGAAGCTAGCAGAGGGGTAGACCAAAAATCCTATTTTAAATGGTGGACAGAAACAAAGTGATTTAAACTTGTCTATATTATCATCTTTTATGGTTTAGGTTAACGAGATCAATTTCAACTATCTGGCGTACAAGCATGAAAAATGCCGCATTCAAGTAGAGGGCCATGGCAGCGTTCGCTGATGCTGACAAAGGAACGATGAATGATCTTCTTGAACTTCCATCATTTAGTCTTTCGAAGTGATAACGAGCAATCCCAATGCACCAATGAGAATATACTGCAAGCAAGAACATGGAAAGGTTTAATGAAAATGTGGTTCCAACAACAAAATAAGTAAAATCCACAAACTCAGCAGATTCTACAACTTTTACCGACCTTTTAATCAACGTTGTACATGAATATTTCGACATTTTAACTGAGTTTCACTATATTAACATGAGTTATATTGAATCTAAAGATGAATTTGAAACAAAAACTTAGTACTAGATGTTAATTTAAGCAAATTGGCTTAGCAAGGATGCGATTGCAAAAGGGTGAAAACGCCCGTTTCAGTCATCAACTATTAATGGCAGAAGAAAACCTTAACTATACTTGTCATTGAATGTAGATTTTCAGTAGAGCAGTATAAATTGAAAACATCCTTCCCGCTTTTGCTTACAATTCTCTGGAGGACTAGCTGAAAAAGAAAATAGGGGACAACGTACCTTGATGATAGGCTTTTCAGTCATGATAATAGTCACCCATCCAACGTAAGGCAAGAAGCTGCAAACGTCAGAAAGTAAACGATGTGGTTAGTTATTTTGTATTTTGGAGAAACGAAAAAGAAGAACAGGAGTCTAATGCTTCAGCACCGTGATACAAATGATGGCAACAGAACAATATTTGGACCTTGGGGAGAAACCAATCAATGCACGCTCGCCAACCCCAAGAACATCAGGATTATATCAATTTAAGGATCTTTTAGAGCCCATTTTATATTCTAAACAATAGAAAATAATTTAACTAAAACATCCAGATTATTATTTGAAAGGTGAACGACCAGATATCATTAGAAACAAGTCTCTTCTCAATGAATATAGATGATTAACTTCAGAGGAAAAAAAATTTTGTTTTCTATTTTTTGCCACCAAATACTGCTAAATCTATTTTCTGCAATCTAAGCCAAAGTATCAAACTCTATTTCACACTCTATTCTAGCCTCCCAATTAGCAAAGAAAAACAGAACAAATCTGCCACAAATATCACTGTTCACAACTCTCTCTTTGTCTTTGTTTTAATATGGTTTTACAAATGATAAATTCACCATAAAATAGATCTGAGTATTACTGAAAAAATAAGGTTTATACTAGAGTTTTTACCCCACAGCCCTGCCCATAATATGGTGCCGCTGAAGCCACATCTGACCTTGAGCATATAAAAGTCTATCATCACCATAGTTATTATCCCCTAAGAAAGCAAAATCAATAAAAGAAAGCATTAGGCCCAGTAAATGAAGCAATGTTGTCGCTTTTACACAACTTAACCTTTATTCCACAAAGTTGTCACCTTTTGTGAGGACATCGACTTCCCCAGTATCTTGTCGTTCATGAACCTGTAATAAAAATAAATGTCAAGATTCACTCCACAAAAAGGTGCACTTACTTAAGTCAGTTGAAACGACAATACAAAAGAGAAAACAAGGCCTTCTTTGTGATTGGATGGACAGATCTTTATTTAAGAAAGTGAAGAAAATCGAGTACATGTAAATTATTGAAAAGTTTCAAGGGTCGAAACCTTACCCCCAGAAAATGATTTCTAGAACTATATGAAGCTAAGGAAAATAGACTTCAACAAACAATCAGAAAGAGTATAAAATGAATGAATAAATAGATAATTATCAATGTGAGGGTTACTTATTAACACAGATCAAGCTGGTACAGGGTACAGGGCAAGTTGTGTTGGCACATGTCCAGAGCCCAATCTATAAAAAGATACCATTTTTGTGCACAGAAACAATGAGCATTACTTCAGAATCACCTTGACAATATGGTGCACATAGTAGACAGCCAAAGGAAATTTAGGTGTGATGCCAAAATCTTTTCCTTTCCTTGTTCTAATACTTGATCTTAGATTACTATTCAAAGATATTAAAAAATAAAAATAAAAAACCCATAAAATATTGTTTACTGATGACATTCTGTTCTTAAACATTACACAAGTCTAGAATTTAAAGCATAGTTCTATTCCGTAACCTTAAGCCACAAAATCAATTGCAAAACAAATGAAAAGCAGCCTTCCACTTCTTTCAAAATCAGTCAATTCTTATCCGGAAGACTGGGCTTTAAGGATAAGGGGTCTGGTAAGCTAAGGTGATTCTATCTCCCGAACATATTCAAGCAAGCTCAAGATAAGGAGAATTTTTACCTTAATTACACGATGCACAATTGGAATTTCCCGGCCCTGAAAGTAGGAAAAACATGCTTAGTAAACATGCTAATAAACAAAAGTATGACATAGATGAACAAAAGTATAAGAAAATCTATGAAGAAGTATAAGTATCAAACAAACAGAAGCAAGTTTCACCTATGGTAATATGAAAACTGCAAGATCATCATTATAACAAGAATTATCTGAAACGTCAACAACTTTGACAAAAACACCCAATAGAATACTTTTATACATTCTTCTTTTGCAACTGTAACATCAACCCATTGATGTTCATCAATTAAATCCTAATTAATTTACCATTTCACCACATAATTGCTCTACTAAAGATTTCAATTCAAGATAGACAGGAAGTTGAGTGTACAAGTGGAAGCAAAACTTCAAAGAGTATTATTAGAAAAAGATTCGCCTCACAAAATGAAACAAGCCTTTGAAGACTTATGAATGCAAACTGAAACCACACAAAGCAGATTGAACAAAAACAGAGAATAAAGCTCCAAAAAAGCACTTACATCAACATTAAAAACAACTATCTCTCCGGCACGAATAGGTTCTTTACTCATATGCAAGAACAGAATATCGCCCTGTATACCGCGGATACGTAGTTAGTTGAGTGAATTAAGAAATGTTATTGAAATAGCAGCAAAAAAATTCACATGTCATCAAACTAAAACAAATAGACATGAAAAATAGGCATATGACAACGCTGTTTCATCAGTGTAATTCATTTTCCTAATTTATCAGATATCCAACTTAAATCACAGTGTCAACCAGTTGACTGAAAACTCTACTAAAATTTCAATCTCAAAAATTAAAAATAATCTACAGCGAACAGCAGATTGCCAAAGGGATCTAACCCAGTTGCCGCTGTCCTACTTCAATTAATTGCTTGATGCTTCATTGCTTCACCTGCATTGATTGTCCATTATATGCGTGGAAGTGGAGAGAGCTTTTTCGTAGTTACAGTAAATAGAGGGAAAAAAAAGTCTATTTTGTAGAGTTCCCCAAGTCAGAAGATCTCTTTGTTATTCAAAATTGTGGAAGGTTAAAACTTGAACTAAAGTAGTTATGGGTTCAGATTCATAGAAAGATGCACAAAGTGACACAACCATACAGACATAACACAGTATAACCAAGTTAGCATTCTCTTTGTCCATGTCCTATAATTAAAAAAATTTGAGAATATTTGGCATTCAATCTCTTAATGGCTGGATGAAAAATGGTAGGAGAGTTATTTATTATCTCCAAAAAGGGTATGCACACTTCCCTTTGCTCATAGAAGCAGTTTTATAAATTTACTAATAGATCATGCTAAAGGTCACATCAGTAAAACCTAAACATATCATTTGATACAAAATATTAATACATTTGGATTAAATTGACTTACCCTCTTGAAGCCAGGCTCCATACTTCCAGAAAGAACAACGACAACGGGAGATTCACTGCCAGTGATGCACATCAATGCCTTCCATATTATTAGCGCAGATGTAACAATCATGCCTGGAACAAATGTAAACAAGTAAAATAAAAATATATTCTAGTGAACCAGTTATCAGACCACACCATAAATCACAAATTTTTCCTTCCAAATAGAATTACAAAGGAATTTTATCCTCAATGTTGTGTAGAAGTTTCTTTCAAACACAAGAAGATAAAAGTAAGCATAGTGGCTCATGCAAGAAACATTTGATCGCGGAAAAGAAAAGGTGAACAATCTTAATTTCCTTGTAAACCAGTTTTGATTTCAAAACTGTATGAATGATGCAAATTATATTTAGAAAAATTGATTAACCAGCATATCAAAGGACAAAATGGATTAATAGCAAGTCTTCCATACCAAATACAGGATACATTTTTCTTTTCAGTACCAAAAAATCCCTCCATTTTTCTAACAACTTCACCAAGTTATAAATCAAAAACTGTTGTATAAAATAGAGATTTATCTGAAACTGCAAGTTCCAAAAACTATTTCCTTTAGAAGAAAGAAACGATTTTTCAACAACTTTAATGCGAGACAAGAGGTATAAGGCCATAAATCATTTTTACTTTGACAAAGATTTAACCAGAACCACATATACAAAATTTTATAAAAAAGCCACGACGCCATAAAATGCCACATATTTCCCACTTTCCAAAGAGCCATTTTTGAACAGAGCTCACCAAGCTGGTCGGGAGGATTTCTGAGTCATCAACAATAAGAATAAAAATAAACACCATTAAAGTCCAATGACCTCAAACTGAACAAATATACAATTTTTAATCTGATAAGTCCACCGACTAGCAAACTTTCCCTTCTTCGGAATCCCAAAATCAGTTTCTTCTATGCCAAAAAATCCTCGATGTTTCTCGAAAGTTCACCAGTTTCTAAATTGACAACTGCTGTACCAAATGCGAGATGCTCGAAACTAAAAGTACCAAACACTGTTTCCTTTCCAAGAAAACTGGAAGAAAGAAATGTTTTTTCAACAAATTTAATGCAAGACATGAGGAAAAATGACTTAAATCATGTTCCTTGACAAAGGTTAAACCAAAACAACATACAAAGAATTTTAAAACAAAGCTAAGACCCCATAAAATGCCACAAGTTCCCCACTTCCAAAAGAGACAATTTTTAACAGAGTCCATCAAGCGGGTTATAAAAATTTATGCTTCTTTCTGAGTTATCAACAATACAAACAAAAACAAGAATAAAAATCATTACTAGTTCTATTATCAGAGCAAATAAATTATTATAAGTCCAAAGAGTGTAAAACTGGACAAGGATTCAATTTTTAATCTCACAAATCCATCAATTAGCAAACTTTCCCATCTAGAAAATCCAAAAATCTAATCTTTCCTCTCGTTATATTAGAACCCAGAAGCGAAAATTAAACAATAACGTTGCTGGGCTCACCAGCATCATGCAAGTCAAAGTGGAAGTAATTGAGGGGGCATAACGTATATGAAGAAACAAAAGAGGGGAAGAAACAAACCAAGACTGACGGCTTGAGTGAGGACCTGGCGGATCTGGAGGGACTTGATGGACTCTATGCTTTCTCCGATCCACCCCATCTCTTTGTTTCTCTGTTTCTTCTTCTTCCTTGCTTCGTTTCTGTTTTGTGGTTTTTTGTTGTGGTTTTAGTGCCCTGTGTTCGTTTCGTGGGGTGTCATAAATTTTATATATATAAAAGTAATTTCCTTGCCATAATAAGATAAAATTTAGTAAATTGCTTTGGTTATTTTTTTTACCATAAATAGATTATTTTTAAAAACATTTTTGAAGAATTTAAACGCTAATTCAAATATTTAAGAAGAATTAAATATTATTATTTTGATCATCTTTTTTATAATTATATTTCTCTCATTTACACTTTTAATCATTTATCTTCTTTATTATAAAAATAATTAAAAACTTTAGTTAAAAAATATAATCATAAATAAACATGATAATTGTCACATCTTAAAACATAAATGTATGATATCAGAGAATATTAACATGATGCTTTTAAGTGAAACTTTGGCATCAAAATGGAATATTGTTGAACCAATCAACAAAATTGTGCTACAAAACTAATTTCTCGAGCGAAAAGCTTTTAACCTCTCACATTATTGTGGTTAGGTTTCACAATTATCTTTTACACTCACCAAAATGTTTAAAAATAACATATGTAACATATTTATTTAAAAAAAGAGATTGACTGCTTCTAAAGTAGTCTATAAACACAATGTGTGTGTGTGTGTGTATATAGTAGATATTATTTAAATTAATTTTTAAGGATTATGAAGTGTAGGTATGAGATGAAATGAGTCACAATTGTGTTTAGATCATACGTAAAGAAAAATAAATACTTTAGTGCTCAACGTAGATTTACCTTTTCATTGCATCCCTCTCCCAAATTAAATAATATGCCTCTCTATTTATCCTATTAAGCTAAGTGCCAATCCTCTCAAATAGGGGTATCTATCATACCAAACTAACCAAACAAAAATCCAATTCAATTGCAATTATGAAAACTATGAAAAAAAGATGGAAACATATAAATATAAAAAAATTATAATAAATGAATTATTGTTAGAAGAGTAATACCTCATCTACAACTACCTCCTTATAATTTAAGTTAATAAAAATTTATTAAAAAATAAATAAATAATTAAAATTATAATATATGATATAATAATTATATATCAAATAAAATTTTATTACCTCAAATTATAAGTTATACCAAATGTTGGGTGTAAATGGGCGAGGGGTGCAATATTATGCTTAATCAAAAGACATTGTAACTGTAAAGAAATAGCACAAATTCCAAGCTCATCAATGACTTAAAAAAATTTAATTATACTACTGATTTAGGATTTTTAAAACTGATCAAATACATGTATATTATTTTTACACGAATCACAGTGCTGATTTCTTCGATCCAACCAATCACCTTTCAAACATCTGAGGAGTCCACGTTAGAACAAACTAAAACCACAAAAGAAAACCTAAAACCCAGAACGCCAAAGCCCTGTAAGATTGCAACTTCCGATCATATTCATGAACTCTCTATGGTCCGCTCCCTCTCGGCAACCTCATCTCCTCATCAATCTTCAGTCTCTTAACCGACCTAAATGGTTGCTTTACATCTTTGTTTCAGCTACGTCGCTCTAGAGTACTCTATAATGCTCCATAAATACAATCTTTTTTAGATATTTTTTTTGGTTGCTCCAAGTTTGTTAATTTCGATTTTGAAGTTATATTGTTACTGGGTTCTTCATTTTTTTGTCGGGTATTGAGGGTTTGCTCAACCAGTGACTTGAATCACGGTTTCCTCACGTAATGTTTGACAAAAGTCCTCTGAAGGGTTCACGTATTTGGGTATACTTCCTATTAACTTATAATTTTTGTTTTTGGCTGCTTTGGTGAATGGGTTGTAAAGATTTTGTGGCATTGAGATATAGAATCTTGATTTTGTTATACGGGTATGTTTCAATTTGAGGCAAATTCCAGAACATGCTATCTCTGCGACCCATTCGCAGATTTTGCAACAATGCGGCTGCCATTGTATCAACCTATAGTAGTCCTTCAGTTGCTGCACTAAATCATATTCAAAAGCCAAAACCTCCTTTAGCAGATAAACCTTTAGAAGAACCTGCTCTTCTCAAGCTGAAAGCTGAGAGAGACCCTGAAAAGTTGTTTCAGCTGTTTAAGGCCAATGCCCATAATAGGCTTGTTATTGAGAATAAGTTTGCATTTGAAGACACAGTTTCTCGATTAGCCAGCACAGGTCGGTTTGATTACATTGAACATTTGCTGGAGCACCAGAAGACTCTGCCACAAGGAAGACGTGAAGGTTTTATTGTGAGGATCATTATGTTGTATGGTAAGGCTGGGATGAGAAAGCAAGCTATTGACACTTTTTTGGATATGCATTTATATGGATGTAAAAGATCTGTCAAATCTTTCAATGCTGCACTTAAGATTTTGACTCAAAGCCATGATCTTGAAGCGATCAAAACATTTCTTGTAGAGGTCCCACAGAGCTTTGATATACAGTTAGACATTTTTTCGGTTAATATTGTTATTAAGTCTTTTTGTGAAATGGGTATTTTGGATAAGGCATATCTAATCATGGTAGAGTCAGAAAAGCAGGGTATAAAACCAGATGTCATAACATACACCACTCTTATATCAGCATTCTATAAGAATAACCGATCTGAGATAGGCAATGGGTTGTGGAATCTTATGGTGCGTAAGGGGTGTATGCCGAATCTTGCAACTTTTAATGTTAGGATTCAGTATTTGGTTAACAGGAGACGATCATGGCAAGCTAATGATGTGCTGCGTTTGATGCAGCAGCTTCGGATAGTGCCTGATGAGGTTACTTATAATTTGGTGCTCAAAGGGTTTTGCCAGGCAGGGCATCTGGAGATGGCCAAAAGGGTTTATTCTGCTATGCATCGCCATGCAGGGCATCTGGAGATGGCCAAAAGGGCTTATTCTCCTAGGCATTGCAGTGGTGGCAGGAGGAAGCTGCCTAAGCTACCTACGCTGCCTAACGCTAAAATTTACCAAACAATGATTCATTATCTTTGCAAGGGAGGAGAGTTTGATTTGGCATATACAATGTGTAAAGACTGCATGAAGAAGAACTGGTTTCCCAATGTGGTTACCATTCATACACTACTGGAAGGCCTAAAGAAGAATAAGCAGCTTGAGAAGGCTGAAGTGATCATGTCATTGGCTCGGAAAAGGGTGCCTCCTTTTTCTTCAAATCAATTGAGTTCCCTGCAATCCATTTTTTCAAAGAGTTGATTTACTGAATGAAATGGATCTGTTAATTAATGTGACAGTGGAGCTTGCAGTAGCTGTTCTTTCACTCAAGTCATTTGTAGATTTTCACAACTAATTGAATACCAGATTTCATTGACAAAATTCTGGCGGAGGTTAAATTGTGACCATCTAAATAAAGTTATTTGTGAAATGAAAGTTTTATTGGACAGGGGCAACCCCAATTCTTGTAAGTTATTGTGCAACCTCTCTTGCTTATATAATGATATACCATTCTTTACACATGGAGCACATATACTTCCAAGTTTTCCATGTATTTCTAGACAAAAATAAGTAGTCTTCTAACATGTGATTCCATCCTTTGTGTGTTTGCTAATATGTTTTTATTTATTTATCTATTTATTTATTTTTTTGTCTTCCTAATTAAGAGTAGTAAATACACCTTTTAAAAGCTATCATTCAATGCAGTTCTATATTCTCAATGTGCACGTTGATGTGTTCCTTTTTGTCTCTATGCTGTCATATTCATCTCTTGTTCTCATCTTTCATGCAATCGTTTTTAATATGGCGGTAGTTGGTTTCTGAGGTTTTGGATGTTCGTTCAGCATTTCAGTGTTTCAGTGGTAACGAACGGAATGACCATGGAAAGAAGGCAAATTCACTCCTTATATATTATTACCGATCACTGCTAAATAAGTGAGTATTGCATATTTTGTGCATTATCTTTTAGTCAAATGTACATATTGCATTTTTATTTGTTTTGGATGCTTGTGGTATGGTGGGAAGCTTCGAAATTCATGGTTAATTGATATCTGCCCGGTTATTTCATTTTTTATTTATTTTTTTAATTTTAATTTTTTTATTTCTTTAAAAATATTTCATGACAAAACGTGTATTTGATTACTCAATCAGGGCATTTGATTTCTCTTGTTATGTCATCAATGCTTATTAAGTTGGCTGTGAGATTTTGAAAGTGAAAAAATGTTCTTTTACGAAACAAGTTGCTTAAGGAATTCAATCTTTGTGCAAAAAATACTTCAGGATGCTGACACACATATTTCTGCACTGTTCCGTTGCTAGCTTTTTGTGGATCAAGTTGCTTAAGGAGTTCAATCTGTCTTGAGGGACCACCTTCGTGTTTCTTGCATTTCTTTGAGAGGCAAGCAGCTCTGGGAGATAGAATAGAAGGAATGCTGTTGTGTTATGCAATTGTGCAGTCATGGGATATTTTAGGTTGTTGTGGCTGGAAAGAAATAGTAGAATATTTGAAGATACAATGGGATGGATGTTCCTTTGTGGGAAAAGTTGAAAATTCCGGCTTCTCTGTAAGCATCTGTCCCTGCAGAGTGTCAGGAAGATTCCTTCTTCTTCATTCAACCCTATTGGAGTAGCTTTACTAGCCTAATTAGAGGAAGGGTTTTTTTAGTTTCACTTCAAGGTGTTTTATTCGTTTTTTTTTTTTTTTTTTCTTGAGATCTATTTTACAATTTTTGTATAGATATAGAATCATATTGAGTTCCTAGGATATCTCTTCCAGCTATACATTTTGTTTTACGGGAAAAAAAAGGTTGGTATTGGGTTATTTTGTTATAGTTTGTTAAGGTGTTAATATAATCTTGTGATATTTATTCAAATTAATAACCCAATATGAACTAGTGATGATGGCAACCATTTTTGCTAAATGGGGAGTGAAACCATGCTTTATTTGCTTTTAACAGAATCTGATTAATTCAGTCCTGAAGTGTTTCACAATGCTTAATCTGAGGTTGTTTACTTTATGTGAGTTAACCCTTTAGATAGTATAATATTTGGCTGGTATCCTGAGAAAGCTTGTGGAAAATTTTCTTCTTTTTGCTTAGTGAAAAACGAATGATTTAGTATATTTAGTTTTTGATAGAATGAAAGTTCCTTGGTAGAGAGTTAATTTAGTGAACCATGTAGTAACTACTGTTCTATCACCTATTGTTTTTAAAATTGATGTTGGTAAAATATGCAGTTAACCCAGCAAAATAAATTTGTCCTTTTGGTAGTTCAGCTTCAGTAGAACTCTCAGAAGGCTGAGCAGTGAACAGGCAGCCTTTCGGTATAAGCTGTAAAGTCAATATTGCCAATCTCTCAGCTTACACCATTGCGGGTGTCTAACAAATTTCTCTGTTGTCAAGTTATTGTATGCATTCTCTGGTCCTTTATGCGTTCACGCCATGTGGTATCCATGGCTGTGCAAAACACAATACTCATTCTGTTAGGATTATTTACGTCGTATGTGGCGGAGGAATTTCACTTTGATGTAGTTATTTTTTGGGGTTAGTTGAACAGTACTAGCAATGTCGAAGTCTTTTAATCTGACATTATCCAGGATATGGTAATCTACACGTTCCTGTTCTGCAATCAACTGGGATTTAAATGGATAGAGACTAGAAATAATATAGTTTGCTATGACTAGAATGGAGTAGTAATTTTTTTTTTTTTTTTTTTTGGTTGAAATGCACCTATCTACTGCCCAAGTAAAAATATACCCAACAGGAAAGAAATTTCAGGTGTACCCTCTGCCCTCTAAAGCAAAAATATACCTGAAAGGATAGAAGTTTTCAAGTGTACCATCTGCCCGTCTGGTAAGAGCTCATGGGAGATAGGATCTGGAAAGCAACTTCTATCTCCATTCTCGATGGTTTTTCTCATAGCAAAACTTTCTTTAAAAGCATAGCCGATATTTTATAATTTTCTTTGACACGAACCACTCTCAGCCACAAAGTGAATCTGCCTAAAACTGTACGCTAAATAAATAACATTTTAAAATATGCTTTTTTAAGAAAATTTTTGTAGAATCTGTTCTATATTTTGGTTAAATCCCCTGCCAAAACACTCAAATTTTAACACTTCTAAAAATATTTTTTCAACTCAACTTCTTCTAAGACTCTTGCCTTCAACAACCATAACAGATTATCTAAATAATATCACGAGGTCTCAAATCCTCCAAATACTTAATTCAACAACAAACTAATTGATAAATACAACTCATGCTCAACATACTCAAAATATAAAATTTATATTAAGATAAATAATAAAAAATTTGAAATGTTTTAAAGCATGAAATCTAGCTATACATCATGTGACAGTTCTTAGTAGTAGAGACTGCTTAGCACAAAACCTGTAATACGTCGTACAGAAAAACAGAGAACAGAGTGAACTATAGGCTCAGTAAGTTGATATGATTTATATAAAAAATACTTATTTCTTTCTTTTTTAGAAAACTCATTTCTTGAATAAATCTTCTTTCAAAGACATACTATTTGATCACTAAAAAAAAAATAGTATACTTTTCTTTTCAAGAAAACATATGAACAACTCTTTCTTCTCAAACTTTCTTTATAACTTCATCATTTTGAAACAACTAAACAATTTCTTAACCTATTTTAAAGAAGATATTTATAGAAATTTATTGACTATTTGCTAAGATAACATAATATTTTTAGATTATAAAAACAGTTCACATTCTTATCTTTATTTGATACACTTGCCTAATCTCGTATCTCAACATAATACCTATCACTTAAAGAAAAACACAAACTGTTATCTATAATAACATACAAAAATAAGAAATAATATAATAGCTCATATGCCTTTTCTTAAATACAACAATTACATAAAACTTTTTAACTCAAAATATTATAAGCCCATGTACTCAAGCACTTATTGACTATAAATCTATTTTCTAAATCATTCATAAATAATATGATTTACTCCTAGTAAAATTATATAGTGCATTGCCCACTAGAAAATCTCACCACATATGCGTACCTAGGAAAAACCGGTCAAAAATATCATCAAATCTTTCATAGAACCTTAATAAATAAACTCTTGAATACTTATATTCTACAAATACTTCAGCTTGGTTTATATACTTTAAAACAATAAATAGAATTCATTTCTCAATCACTTAAAACAAAGCTTGTAATATTTACGCTAAAACATTTGTTCTAATTCTATTTAAAATATAAAGCCTGATTTTCATTAAAAAAAAATCTTTTTTTAAATAACTTTTGCAAATAGTGCTACTCATGAGAAGCAATGAACTTCATTTTTTATATGACTATAAAACAATGGAGTTGCTGAGTATGCATAAACTATCAATAAAAGTGTGTTTTCAAGTATTTGTAAAAGTTTATGCAACTTCGCAAAAAATATATCTTTTCTTGAGATAATTCATGTAAACATATTTAAAACACAATTGATATACTAAACAAGTACCCCATAAGCTATCTGAACATATAACACCGCGTAGGCAAAGCAATCTGTTGAACTGAGAAGTTGGTCATGAGATTTAACATCGTGTAGGCAGAGCAATTTGCTAAACTAGTAATACTTGGCGAGGCTAAGATCCCACATGCAGAGCAATAACTAAAACTAGTTATATGCATGCGCAGAGCTGCCTCCAAAGGCTAAGTGCCTACATCACATGACCCAAAACTTTTATGTGTGTCTGAACAAGTCCCAAAGACCTCTATCTATATAACTATCTAAGTGAACTATTGTCTCATTGTCTAAATAAACTGGATATCAACTTAGTATAATATAACTAAACTTTCTTGTCTTTGCTAAAACTGATTTTTCTGAAAATACTTTTCAGGCTAAACCATTACTTTTCATGCAAGTATACGGAAAAATTCATTCAAGTTAAAACTGAAATTACTTGAATCATTTAAAATCCATGACAAACATCTAAAAGAGCATTTTCAAAATGCTTCAAGAAGTCTTGTAATAAACTTGCTATGATAATTGTAAATATCATGCTTTGACATTATCTCTCTAAGATTGTAAAGCATACTTTTTAATAAACTAGAAAGCACTTTAAACAAAAAAATCTAAATTTTCATTTCTAAATGCTATATCTTGTTTTGAACTATTTTGGAAACTAATTTTGAATATCTTCATGACTCAAAACAAGTGTAGTAAATAGTGCCAAACTTATATTCAAGAATTTTGTAGAAATTATCTTGAATAGTTATAAGTTGCTAAAATATCTCAATAAATACTAAATAAACAATTAAACTTACTTATTAGTTTATCTATAAATACATTTGCTAATCTCTTTAAAACTTTCTAATAATAAAAATAGTATTTAAAACTCATTTATAACTCATAAAAGAAACTATTAGTTTCCAACTCATAGTACACTATAGGTTCACCCTTTTTTTCAAAATCCCATACTTCCCACATAACGTTCTTGTTCATTCAACTACCCTTCCAAGAATGTATATAAAAAAAAAATTATCTGCTAATAAAACACATTATAAAGATTTTCTTTCTAATTATATAACATTACAAAGTTAAATACTCAAAAAAGAAACACTTAATGTTAAAAACTTTTAACTTACTCTTAACACTTCAATACTGGAACTTAATCACCCCTTTCAACCGCAAAAGATCTTACATGTCTTCAATCTAATTCTAAAACAATTTGTCAATTATATTTACTTCTATTACACATTAACATTTATTCATTTTATAGATTTCTCTTTAATACAAAACAAACTATTACCATATACTCATCTATTAAATTATCAGCACAACCCATAAAAATCTTTCTATCTAAAAATCAAACACTTTATACACCATTCCATTACATTTCAAACTATTATAATGAATCATCATTTATTCTAATAATAATTAATATGTCAATAGAAACTACTAGTAACTCAACTAATTAATTTAACTAACAAATTAAATCATATGGAAAACTAAGGATTTAAATGTACTAAAATATGAAAAATCTTGAAATATAATCCATTCACTAATTTCGATATACAACTTGATTAACTTGTAGAAATCCACGATCAATGTTCCATCTAGCGTGCCGTCTCATTGAAAATCAAATAATTTCTTCTTTGCCCTAAATTTTCCTCTTCAAACAGCCCCCCATAGCATCTTCACCCTTCTTTCTTTTTCTCTAACCCTCTCGGCAGTCTCCTCTTCCCTCCTTTTTTATTTTTATTTTTTTATTTTTATGAAGAAGCTAAAGGGCAGGGCTTGTATCATGGGCTTCACTGGTTTCGTTGGGCTAGGTGGGTTTAAATGAAGAAATATGGGCTGGCTTACTAGTTTTCAAATGGGTTTAATTGGGCTGGGCATTACATTCTTCATATTAGTTTTCGAGTGTCTTGAGTCATAACTACAGTGCGTAAAATTGAAGGACAATTAGGGGGCAACTACTGGTTACAATTTTGTGCTATTGGTGCAGTGCTTTTTTCTTCCGCATATTAATTTGATGAGCGTTGGATTTATAGTAAATCTCTCAATTATACCAAATGTGCTATTAGCACATTAGATTATGTATAAAATATAGGAGGAAACTAAAATTTTAAATGGTATTCCAAGAAAAGCAGAGTAATTAAAAATTCTATTAATCTGTATTGGATAATAGATTTACTGAAACCAAATTTTACACGTATCACAGATATGATATGAACATGTGATTGATGTTGGTGGTTGAAGAAGTGTTTATTGAATGTGATTGACATTAGTAAAAGTATAAACCACTCAAGAATCATGATTGCAGCAATTGCATTTAACCTATGTTACAATTTAAAACACTTACATTTTCTAAACTAGGGACAGATCCAAGAATTGTTTTCATAGGGGAAAAAATTGACAAATGATAAAAGAAGTTAAATTAATAAAAGTAAAATATAGTTGTAAATTTAGAGAAAATTTATAATATTTTTATTCAACATTATTTGAATGAAATAAATTCATATTTATCATATCAATTTTAGGTTTTAATTTCAAGAGAACTAATAAAATATATTAATTAATAATCTAATTAAATAAAATTTTAAAGCTATTAATTCAAAAGCAGCTTATCTTTCCAAAAAAGAAAAAACAAAAGTCGTAGAGACAAAATAAATTAATTTGGAACGATGAGAGAAAGCAAAGAATTTTTTTTTTCCTAGAGATGTAAACAGCAATGTGTGTGTATATATAACCATGTATATTTATAATAATTGAAAGGAAATAAAAGAGTATTTAATATTTTTTTTCTTTGGCCTAGGAGGTGAAATTGCCCCTAGTGGGTTTATGTTGGCTTCATCGCTGTTTCTGATGAATATTTCGATTAAATTAATTATACTACTACAAACAAATTTACCATTCAAAAACTTTTAATTTAATGAAATAATAATAATAATAATAATAATAATAATAATAATAATAATAATAATAATAATAAAGGTATGACCGATGTCAAAAAAGAAAAAAGTGAGATTAAAGGAAAAGTGGGTGGAAAGAAAAAATTGAGGAAAAGGCATGGGTTTAAAAAACATTTTCTTATGTTTGGTTGTCCGATGGAATAATGGATAAAAATGAGCAGCTTATAAATTAATTGAACACAAATATCCTCAACATTGAAATATATAATACCTATTATTAAACTCACATAACAAATTTAAATTTTTTATATGAATTACATAAAAATAAAAAATTATTTATTAAAGTAATAGTAAAACAATTTATTTTTTACTAAATAGTCAAATTCCACTTTTTTTAAAAAATAAGTAATTTATTTTAAATTATAAAAAATATTATTAAACTAATGTAGATTTGTTAAGTAAATATATAATAATTTATAAAAAATTAAATAAATTTGCAAATAAATAAATAATTTAGTATATTAATTATTTATTAAAAATTAAGAAAAATCTGAAAAAATAAAAATCATATATTATATATTATATTATTTATATTAATTATAAATAAATAATTAAATATATTTATCAATTTATTTATTTAAAAATAGAATTTTTGAAAAATGAAAAGAGGCCATTGGAGGGCAGCCAAAGCCGTCGTCGTCATCGGACGTGCCATCACACCGGTGGGCAATGACAACTGCCCTCCAGCGACCCCTTTTTCATTTTTCAAAAAATAAATTCTAATAAATTTATATTTTATAATATATTATTTAAATAAATAAATATAAAATTTTATTAACGAAGGATATTTTGATTTTAAATTATTTAGGGAGACAATTTTGGTATTTTGAATCATCCAAAAAAATTGCAATTTTTATTTTATTTTTGAAAAATAAAGATTTTTAAATTTTTTTAGTTTTTGAAATATAAATTAATGAATTATATTTATAATTATTTTGTTAATTATTTATAAAATAAATTAATCAATTATTTAAATAAGGTAAGTTTTAGACACAAAAAATATAGATAAGGTTAGTTTAGTAATTAATATGAAAAATTGATTGTTAAAACTTAAATAATCCTAGTTCTTAATAAATTTTTTTTAATGAAAAAATTTAATCAAAAAATAAACTTAGGATTCGTAAATATTCTTAAAGTTATTTTCCATTTGGATTAATGCAATCGAACATACCCTAAGAGTAAGAGACTTTTTTAAATCCATTAATAAAATATTTTTAATTGCATTAGATATATAGCATTCAATAGTAATACTTCAAACTTTTGGGTTTCCTTTGGGCTTGTAAAAGGGAATCTAGTGGGATGCTGAACCCAAAAGCTTGTTACTAATGAATATAAGATAAACTCCTATTTATAAGTCACTAAGTCATATTTCCAAGCAATGAGGCTATATATAAGTGAGCTACAAATCCTAATGTTTCTTTGTGTTTTTGTGGCTCATTAGCATGTATCCCGCGTTGCATTAGCATGTATCTTACTTAAGAAAAATGTATTAATTTAATAAACTTTATTTCCTCTGCCTCTCCTCTCTATCTTCATTCTTAATGGTTATTCTCAGAGCTCAAATAAACTTTCTTCAAACGCATAGCCAAAATTTTGTAATTTTCTTTATATTAGTTTGCAAGTGTGTTAAGTCATAACTACAGTACGTAAAAATTAAGGATACTTAGTGTGCAACTACTTGGCACAATTTTGTTTTATTGGTGTAATGCATTTTCTTCCACATATTAATTTGATGAGTTTTGGAATTAGGGTATGTTTAGTACATGATATTGTATGGTATAGTATAGTATTATATTATATAGTATTATAATATAATGCTATACTATATTATAGTATATTATATTATAGTATTATAATATATTATATTATATAGTATTACATTGTTTGGTACACGACATTGTACGAATTATGCATTCGTACGTGCGATGAAAATGCGTTTTAAATATGATAAGGTTGTGTAGAGCTTGACCTTTGAATGTTAAGTGAAATATATGTATGTGTGAACAAAGGAAACGGCCTAAATAAAATGGCCAAACATAGAATTGGTGCAAGAGCACCATTTGGACTGCGCAGGAGCACGACCTCCTTGTTGCAAACCGTGTTGAGGCAAAAACTTTACGTCGGAGTGCCAACCCTTTTGTGAAATTGTGTTTCAGATAGAAACTCGGTATAGTCGCGCCAACTGCTCTGCGCAGGAGGGCGATTCCTGATTTCGCTATGCTGTTCTTTTGACTTGTGGGTGAAGAAATAGGTGCTTTATAAATAAGAAAAGAATGTGTATTGAGTTTCATTCATATTACTTCTTTATGACCCATCTTTATATTCTAACTCTAGCTACCTATTGCGTAAAATACTCATTAGTTTGTTATGATCCTTAGGTGATCGTTAGTCGATTGTATGTATGGAGGATTTTCGCAGGACAGCAATCGAGTTCCCTTGGCAACCATCGCACCACTGCAACAACCTCACTTTTTTGTATCATTGATTTTGATTTTCTTGCCATATCTGTATATAGTATGTGGACATGGTTGACAAAATGGGAACTTCGTTATGTATTTTGGTTGTTGATTTTAATGAAAACGATGATTGTTTCCCACTTATCTTGCGTGTGAACATTTAGGACAGGGGTGTTACATCAGGTATACCCTCTACCCCTTCGGCTAAAGTAAACATATACATAAAAGGATAGAAGTTTTCAAGCATACCCTCAGCCCATCCGGGAAGAGCTCATGGGAGATAAAACCCCAAAGCAACTTCATTTCAAGATTTATACTAGCAGTAGCAGCACATTTTATTGGCTGAAAATTGATCAGTTATTTTATAAATCTGTGACTCCAAGTCTAGAGGGATACTAGTTCAGCTTCTGAACATAATGCAAATCAGTGATAATTTATTAACTGCTATGGGTACTTAACTTTTGACATTGAGATGAATTTAATCTTTTAGTGAGAAAACTTAGCTATCAAAATCATAGAAAAAAAAACTGAAACTTTTGTGCTTCAATATCGGTTTGGTGACTTTAAATATGGTTTTATGTTTATTTCCTCTACCTCTCTATCTCCATTCTTCATGATTTTTCTCAGAGCAAAACTTTATAATTTATAAAAGCATAGCCAATATTTTATAATTTTCTTTGACACGACTTGCTCCTAGCTATACGAGTGAATCGTGCCTAAAACTATATTTTAAATGAAGAACTTGTTCCCCCTATATTTTGGACTAAACCCCCTGACAGAACACTCAAATTTTAATACTTCTAAAAATATTTTCTCAATTCAACTTGTTCTAAGACTCATGTCCCCAACAACCATGACAGATTATTTAAATAATATCACTCAGTCGCAGGTCCTCCAAATACTCTGTTCAACAACATTCTAAATAATAAATATAACTCATGATCAACATACTTAAAATATAAAATTTACACTAAAATAAATAATAAAAAAATGAAACGCTTTTAATACGTGAAATCTAGTTATACATTGTGTGGCCTTTCTTAGCATCAGAGACTGCTTAGCACCATACATATAATACCGGGTAGGAAAAAATAGAGAAAAGAGTGAGATAAAAGCTAAGTGAGTGGATATAATTTATAACTTAAAAATACTTATTTCTTTCTTTTTATAAAACTCATTTCTCGAGTAAATCTTCTTTCAAGAGTAACATATTATTTGATCACTCAAAAAAGAAATTAGTATACCTTTTTATTCAAGAAAACATTTAAACAACTCTTTCTTCTCAAACTTTCTTTATAAGCTTCATCCTTTTGAAATAACTACACAATTTCTTAACCCATGTTAAAGAAGATATTTATAGAAATTTCTTAACTACTTTGCCAATATTACATAATATTCTTAGACTATAAAAGCAGTTCACACACTTATCTTTACTTGAAACACTTACCTAATCCAATATCTCAGCATAATACCTATCACTTATAGAAATACATAAATGGTTATCTAGAATAACATACATCAAATCAAAAATAATATAATAGCTCATATGCCTTTTCTTAAATACAACACTTACATAAAACTTTAACTAAAAACTTTAAAAGCCCATGTACTCGAGCACTTATTGACTATAATTTATTTTCTAAATCATTCATAAATTATATGACTTACTCCTAGTAAAATTATATAGTCTATTACCTACTAGAAAATTTCACCACATATTTGTACCAAGGAAAAGCCGGTAAAAAATATCATCAAATCTTTTATAGAACCTTAAAATAAATAAACTCTTGAATACTTATATTTTGCAAATACTTCAGCTTGGTTTTTATACTTTAAAAAAATAAAAAGAATTCATTTCTCAATCACTTAAAACAAAGGTCATTATATTTATGTTAAAGCATTTGTTCTAATTCTATTTAAAATATAAAGCCTAATTTTCATAAAAATAAAATCCTCTTTTAAATAACTTCTATAAATAGTACTACTCATGAGAAAATGAACTTCATTTTCCATATGATTATAAAATAATGGAGTTGGTGAGTATCATAAACTATCAATAAAAGTGTTGTTTTCAAGGATTTGTAAAAGTTTATGCAACTTTGCTAAAAAAATTTATTTTCTTGAGCTAAAATTTTTTTTCTTGAGTTAACTCATATAAACATATTTAAAACACTTTTGATATACTAAACAAGTATCCCATAAGCTATCTAAACTAGTCATACCTCACGAGATCTAACATTGTGTAGGTATAGCAATATGTTGAACTAGTCATACGTAGGGGGACTAAGATCGCACAGGTAGAGCAATATCTGAAACTAGTCAAACGCATATGCAGAGCTACCCCAAAGGACTAAGCGCCCATATCACATGATCCAAAGTCTATATATGTCTGAACGGATCCCAAAGACCTCTATCTATGTAACTGTCTGAGTAAACTGCTGTCTCACTGTCTAAGTGAGCTAGGTACTAGCTTAGTGTAACAAAATTGAACTTTCTTGTCTTTGCTAAAACTAATTTTCAAGAAATTCTTTATAGGCTAAACCATCACTTTTTATGCAACTTTATTGAAAAATTCATGCAAACTAAAACTGAAATTACTTGAATCATTTAAAATCCATGATAAACATCTAAAAAAGCTTTTTCAAAATACTTCAAGAAATCTTTTAATGAAATTGCTATGATAATTGTAAATATCATGCTTTAACATTATTTCTCTAAGATTGTAGAGCATACATACTTTTTGATAAACTAAAAAAAAAAAGGAATTCTAAATTTTCACTTCTAAAAGCTATATCTTGTTTTGAACTATTTTGGAAACTAACTTTGAATATCTCCATGACTCAAAACAAGTATAGTAAATAGTGCTGGATTTATATTCAAGAATCTTGTAGAAACTAGCTTGAATACTTATAAGTTTGCTAAAATATCTCAACAAATACTTCCATAATATGGTAAATAAACATCACTAAGTAATTAAACAATTAAATATGCTTCTTAGTTTATGTAGAAAAAACATTAACTAATCTCTTTAAAACTTTATAATAGGTATAAAAATAGTATTTAAAACTCATTTATAACTCATAAAAGAAACTATTAGTTTTCAACTCACAATACACCATAGCTTCCCTCTTTATTTTAAAATCTTATACTACCCATATAACATTCTTGTTTATTCAAATATGCTTCCAAGAATATAAACAAAAATATATACTAATAAAATACATTATAAAGATTTTCTTTCTAATTGTATAACATTACAAGGCTAAATACTCATAGCACTAACACTTAACATTTAAAACTTTTACCTTACTCAACACTTCAATATTGGAACTTAATCACCTCTTTCAGCCACAAAATATCTTAAATGTCTTTAATCTAATTCTAAAACAATTTATCAGCAATATTTACTTCTATTACATATTAACATGAATTCTTCTATAAATTTCACTTTAATACAAAACAAACTATTATCACATACTCATTTATTAAATTGTTGGCAAAACCCATAAAAATCTTTCTATCTAAAAATCAATAATTTATAGACCATTCTATTATATTTCCAATTAGTATAATCAATCATCATTTATTCTAATAATAATTAATATATCAATAAAAGCTACTAGTAACTTAATTAATTAATTTAACTAATAAATTAAATCATATGGAAAACTAAGGATTTAAATACACTAAAATATGAAAAATCTTGAAATATAAGCCACTCACTAATCTTGATTAGCTTGTAGAGATCTAAGATTAATGCTTCATCTAGCTTGTCGTCTCATAGAAAAATCAATTAATTTATGCTTTTCCTTGAATTTTCCTCTTGAAACAGCTCCCACATTGCATCTTCACCCTTCCTTCTCTCTTTTTCTCTAACCCTCTGTGCAGTCTCCTCTTTTCTCTCCTTTTGTCTTGTTTTGTTTTGTTTTGTTTGTTTTTAAATTGTGTTATAAAAAGGCTAATGCGCTGGTTTTGTATCATAGGCTGGACTGGTTTCATTGGGCTGGGCGGCTTTATAAAAGGAATATGGGCTGGCTTACTAGTTTTCAAATGGGTTTAATTGGGCTGGGCATTACATTCTTTGTATTAGTTTGCAAGTATGTTAAGTCACAACTACGGTACGAAAAAATAAAGGATGGTTAGTGTGCAACTAGCCAACTACTGGTCACAATTTTGTGTTATTGGTGGAATGCTTTTTTCTTCCGCATATTAATTTGATGAGCTTTGGATTTATAGTAAATGTCTCAATTATACCAAATGTGTGTAATAGCAACGTAACAGTTACTTGTTTTTATCTAGAAAATAAAATATATGCTTTCTTTTAATATAGACTGTATAAAAATATAGGAAGAATTAAACTAAAATTTTAAATACTGCTCCCAGAAAAGCATAGTAATCAAAAATTTTATTAATAAGTATTGCGTAGTAGATTTACTGAAACCAAATTTTAGGCATATCACATATATAAACATGCGATTGATGTTGGCGGTTTAAGAAGTGTTTATTGAATGTGATTGATGTTTGTAAAAGTATAAACTGCTCAAGAATCACGATTGCAGCAATTGCATTTAACCTATGTTACAATTTAAAACATTTACATTTTCTAAATTAGGGACAGATCCAAGAATTATTTCCACAGGGGGCAAAATTGACCACTCATGAAACAAGATAAACTAATATAAGTAAAATATGGTTGTAAATTTACAGAAAGTTTAAAATATTTTTATTCAACATTATTTGGAGGAAATGAATCCATAATTATCATATCAATTTTAGGTTTTAATTTCAAGAGAAATAATAAAAAATTATTAATTAATAATTTAATTAAATAAAAATTTAAAGCTATTAATTCAAAAGCAGCTTACACTCTATTCTTTTATGAATCTAAATCTTGTTTTCTATGCTGCACATTTTCCAATGCAATTTATATTCAATCTCAACCACATATTCTTTTCAAAATTCAAAATAATTTAAAATCAACCGCATATTTCTAAATTCAATTGAAAACAAAAATACTGGATTCATAAAAGAACACACCCTTATCTTTCCAAAAAGTAAAAAAAAAAATAATAGAGACAAAACAAATCAATTCGTGACGATGAGAGAACACAAAGAATTTTTTTTTCTAGAAACAAGATGTAAACAATAATGTGCGTGTATATATATAACAATGTATATTTATAATAATTATAGGGAAATAAAAAAGTATTTAATATTTTTTATTTGGCTCAATGGGGGAAATTGCCCCTGGTGGGTTTATGCTTGCTTCATCCTTGTTTCTAATGAATATTTTAGTTAAATTAATTATACTGCTTAGATACAAATTAACCATTCAAAAAATTTTAATTTAATGATTATCTAAAATAACAACAAGCAGCAATAACAATAAGAGTAAGAGATTTTTTTATAGTCCATTAATAAAATATTTTAATTACACTAGATATATCGCATTCGATTTCTTTGCGTTTTTGTGGCTCCTCAGCATGTGTCCCGCCTTGCATCAGCATGTATCTTACTTGGGAACAATAATTTAATAAACTCTATTTCCCCTGCCTCTCTATCTTCATTCTTGATGGTTATTCTCACAGCTCAAATAAACCTTCTTTTAAAAGCATAGCCAATATTTTATAATATTCTTCACACTTATTTGCAAGATTGGGTCATAACTGCAGTATCTAAAAATGAAGGATGATTAGTGGGCAGCTACGTACTGGTAGCAATTTTTTTGCTATTGGTGCAACACATTTTCTTCCGCCTAATAATTTGCTGAGTTTTGGAATTATAGTAAATGTCTCGATTATACCAAATGTTCAATGGCAACGTAACAATTACTTGTTTTTATCTGGACAAAAAAAATACATATAGGCTATTTTTTAATTAGATTATATATAAATTTGTAAATGGTGCTTCGGGAAAAGAATATAATATGCATGGTAATTAAAAATGTTATTAATATGCAGGGAGATGAAGCAAGTATTTAGCTGTGCAATAACTGTCTCAATTTCTAAGTCTGAAGCCTTTTATCTCAACAGATAATTCCACACAATTCAACTAAGCACATTGGTTAATTAACATGCAAGTAAATCATGTGTCAACCAGAAATAAATCAAAAGGCCCATATGCAAGTAAAAAATATATTTAGTCCCATTACATATTGCATAATAGATTAATTTACTATAAAACCAATTTGTAGGCCTATCACAGATATGATCATATGATCATGTGATTGATGCTGCCGCCTTAAGGCGTGTTAATATAGCTTTTCTAATGAATATGCTTTTCGGTTATGTTAGCGTTCAATAGTAATACTTCAAAATATATCAATGGCTCGCTGGAAACTTATGGAGGGGTTTTGAGTTTTAAATTTTACAATAAGATAATTTACTATGTTTTTCTTGTTTTAGAGGGTATTTTCATATTTTGGTTGTTATGTAATTAATTGGGTTAGAGATAAAATTTTGGGTTTTTATATCAATTTCATTAGACCTCGAAGATGTTTAGTATTTCCTCGAATCCTTGATGGTTGTTCTCAAGCTCTAACCAATTTCGTATACAAGCATAATCAATATTTTTTCTAACTTCGATTTATATAATTTTTTTTGAGTTGAGTCGTTTAATCTTTAACTAGTCGCAACATGTGTAGAGCAAGTTTGGTTAGGTAATAACCACAACATATGACTGAAGCCTGAAGGAGCATTCGGGTCATATTGTTGTTGTATTATGTGGGTATTCATTTCTAATGCATGGTGGACGCCCCCATGAGTTTTAGAATTACAAATTCAGTAGTGTACAGAATGTTTAATAGAAATGTATCATACACTAAATATATAAAAAACAGGAGGAAACTAAAATTTTAAGAATATTTTTGAAAATAAAAATATTTTCATGATCATTAAAATTAATTTAAATACACAGTCCAAAATGATTGGGCTTGATAGTGAGAAATCCTTGAAAAAAGAGAGTTTTTGTATTGCCAGAAATGTGAAACTTAATAGCTGCATGTAACAAATAAATCAAATAATAATAAATTTGAAGCGACCTACGTATATTATTTATCATTCAGCTACTTAGATGAGACTGAATGTATCACATAACTCATTGATATAATTTTTAACATTATATCTTGACATAATATCTTATTTTATGTAATAAAATGCAGTTATATTCCATATATGCTCACAACATTTGAAAAAAGAAATCAGTAGAATTAATTATACAACTTAAGATGTAATTTTTTCCATTCAAAATATTTTAATTGAAGTATTACATCTTTATTATATATAATAGTCTGTTTTTCATAACTTATATCAATTACTTTATTATTACTGAGATAATTCTATATATTTATATATACATGAATGCAAAAGGAAAGACAATATTAATGAGAATAACTGCAAAAATCTTTCCCCAAGCTAAGTGCCATGTATGATTGTGGCTTGATCATTTAAATCTGCAGATGAATCATAACGCACTGCATTAGGTCTCTCGATAAATCAAGTAAATTATGTGATGAGTTGAACTCGTGACTTGATTTTGGGAATCTTGAATTTATGCATTATTAGCGATGGATATAAACTCTTAGGACATGTTTAGTATGCGACATTGTATAGTATTGTATTATATAGCATTGCATTTTTTAGTACTAAAAATAATGTTATATCAAAATTACATAGTGTTTGATATACTCATGTATTGGATTAATTTGTACCAAAAAATAATATTTAAAAAATATATATAAAGTATAAATATATTTTTAGTTTATTTATAGTTATTTAATAATTTATCGAACAGTTGCTAATTTTTGTAAAAATATACTTGCGGCCCAATGCCCCCATTGGACCTATTAGACAATTTGAGTTTGTGGTAGACCGGTAGTATGCTAGGTGCCAATTGGTCTAACGGAGGCAATGGACCTCTAATGTCACCCAGTGGGAGCAGTGACTCTCTTCATCCCTTCTTTATTTTTAGAAAATAAATTTTAAAATGAATTTGAATTTATAATTTATCTATTAAATACATCTTTATTTATTTTAAAAATTTTGAAAATTAGAAGGTATTATTGTACATATAGAATTTTATAGGGATAATTTTGACATTTTTTATTAGTGCTATACAATATATTATTAATGTCATGGATTAGCTCTACATAATCTAATATAATGTTTAGACATATAAGGGTCGTACTTTGTATTAACTAATATTATATTAAATTAGCACCAAACACATGTATTATATTATTTAATACAATATAATAAAATAGTACTATATAATATCGCGTACCAAACATGCCCTTAGTGCCTAAGCTTGTTATCAAAATTATAAAAATCTAGGAAAGTCTGTGAATTCATCCTGCGTTTAATGTTTGCTGCACCCGGGCCCCGTATCTTCATGAACTGGAGATTTCTGTACGGCTTAGCTTGAGTATAACATGATTTGCAATGTATGTGAAATAATAACAAGAAGGCGCCATAAACCATCATTATCTGATGGCATCAGAAAGTTTCCCGTAAATTTTTGACATATCTATCTTGATTTTTGATATAAGACCTCTTATCTTATAATTGCTATAGCCAAGCCTCCGAAACTCCTTTGCGAAGTATATTCAATATCTTTTCTAATTTAATTTGATATGGTCTTCAATAAGTTTCCTATTTCAATCTATAGTCTAATAATGTGCATAGTAACTTTAATCATAAGCAAAGTTCTGAAAAGCTGAAGGATTATTATTAATTAGTGTGCAATTACTGGTCACACTTTTTTGTTATCTGTTACTGGTGCTCATTTTCACGCATTTTGTAGGGCGAATAGGATGATGATGTGTTCTATCATTTAATTCCACATGAATGTCTCAATTATATACACTGAAAGTAATAGGAATGGAATGATTTTTAGAATTTCTTTGTTTAGAAGAGGAACAAAATAAGCTTTGTTATTGAATTAAATAAAATAAGATATGGGAGGAAACTACACATAAAATTAGATTAATTAAAAATTACTAATCTAAATTCTACAACAATTATGATGTGGAAGGCAAACTGCACATAAAATTGTTAATTATAATGAAGCATTGTAGGTTAAGTTATTAAAAACCTATCTTATACATTTAGTATTTATATTACAATCACGTTATGATAAATATCGGTCATCCTATATCTCTATCTTTATTTTTATTTATTTTTTATTTTTCTCACCAAATTATTCCCATTTTTAATGGAGGTGTTTCACAGCGTCATACTCTTTCGCATATAAGCAAGAAGCGTTAACATTAAAATTTACAGAACAATGATTCATTATCTTTGCAAAGGAGAAGAGTTCAATTTGCATAAACAATATGTTAAGACGGCATAAAAAAAGAACTTGTTTCCGAGAGTGGATACCATGCATTCAGACACCACTGCCTTGAGAAGTATAATAAGCAGCTTGATAGCTAAAGTAATCAGGGCATTAATTGGGTCGGAGAAGAGTGCGTACTTTTTCTTTAAATCAATTGAGGTCCTTGCAATACATTTTCTTGAAGAGTTGAATTATGAATGGCATGGATTAATTTAATTAATGTGAGCATGGAGCTTGCAGCAGATATATTCTTTACCCAAAAAACACTTACAGTTTCAAGTATCTCATTTATCTCTCAACTAAAATAAGTAATCTTCTAAAGTGTAAGTCCATCCTCTGTTTGTGTGTTGGGCTAGTACGTGCTTAAATGAGTATGGCATATTTTGTGCATTATTGGTCAAATATACTTTGTATTTTTGTTTGTCATATAAGCTTGTGGTGAGATGTAATTGATATCAAGGAATTTTTTTTTAATTTGAAAACTTAATGAGGTAATTATTTCATCTTGTTATGTCATAATGTTCGTTAAGTTGGCTTTGAGACTTTGATTATACAAAAAGAATATTTTTTGCGGAACAAATTGCTTACAGCATTTGTTTTAAAAAGACTTTGAGAATGCTGAGACACTTGTTTTGGTGTTTCCAGGGAGTCATTTCATTTGAATCTTTGTTCGCTCAACATGGCTCTATTTTATTTTTTTGGTCAATTAAGTTGAAGAATGCTAAATAAGACGTTTAATCTGACATTATACAGCAATTTGTAATCCACACTTTCTGCCAACCATGCCAATCAACTTTAATACTGGTTTGATGTTTATTGCCTCTGCCTCTCTCCATCTTCAATCTCGATGGCCATCGTCAGAGCGCCTAATCAACTTTCTTTGTAAGCATATCCAATATTTTATAATTTTCGTTATATTATTTTGCAAGAGTGTTAAAATATAACCACGATACGTAAGTGAAACTGAAGGATGATTAGTGTGCAATTACTGGTCATACGTTTGTGTTATTGGCAGGCAATTCAGTTTCCGCACCGCATGGTAATTTGATGAGCCCTAGAATTAAAATATAGTGAAATAATGCATTTATAGAGCCGAAGATCCGGAAATGAAATAATTTACGCAACGCAGATGAACAGTTCCAAAGGGCCAGACAAGGATCATCATCTTCTGCCATATTTGCTATTAAGGGAAATTTTAACCGTTTTCCGTGATTGGTTCCAGTGCAATTGAGTAGATTTATCTAAATGAAATTGGAGAGCTAGTTACCTGGTTTTGGTGATGCAAGCACTGAATTATTTTTATTGCATCTAACTAATAAACCATGTAAAAAAATAATAATAAAAAACCTCCAAATAGATAAACTTTTAAGTGTTGCCATTGCAATATTTACAGCAAGAGTTTAACATATATTATTAGGACACAAGTTAAGACTACCCTTTAACATATACCATTTAAATTAATTCTATTAACTTATTTTTAATATCAACATTCTATTAGTTTTAATCCAATAATTATATAAAATAATACTTTAATCACAAAAATTTACGGTATTATATGATTTAAATTGTAATTACTTTAAAATATATAACAGTTCAAATATAGACCTTGAGTTTTGACATCGGGATATATATTATCTCTTAGGGAGAAGAATGTATCAATAGAATTTTTCACGCCTCAAAGGAACGCTGTAGTACTGACCTGTGTTGCTTAATATATAAAGCGTTTCCAACCAATCATATTACAATAAGAAAAAGAAAATTTAAGTTTCAAGATTAATATAAATTTCGTTCAGCAATTCAACTAGCAAATACAATTTGCCGAAACAATCATTATTATATTAATCTATATGCAAAATATCTGAAAATGATTTTTTTATTTTATAAAATTTTAAAGTTATTAAATATTTATATATATGCAACGTCATCATAAGACAAAAGAAAAATTTCTTGAAGCTTTAATTTTAATATTTTTCTTATTTTAGATGGTATTTTAGTCTTCATTTATATGTAATTAATAGGCCTAGAATTCCGTTAAGTTTTGCACGTTTGCATCAGTTTCATCGAGTTGGAGATGTTGATATATTTTTTTCTGACTTCCTGATGGTTATTCTCATAGCCCTGGCCAACTTCCTTGACAAGGATATGCAATATTTTTCTAATCAATTTATATCATTCTTCTTAAGTTACATATTTCAATTGTTCGTCACGGGCACAGCAAGTGTGTGGTTAGATCATGCCAGAAATATGTGGATGATAACGCATTGTGGACCGCCTATGAATGCAACTATAGTGGTCACAATTTTGTGTTATCGGTGTTCATTTCTAATGTATTGTGGACCGCGTATGATTTTCAGAATTAAAATTCAGCAAGTGTCTCAACAATATGTTTTATAGGAATGTAACAAATTACTCAGAATTTCTTCTAAAGTGTTTTCTATCAGTGTAGATCACGTATCTAAAATATGGGAGGAAACTAAAATTATAAAAATTATTTTAGGAAACAAATATGAATCTAAACCAAATTCTAATGATATTAATCAATTCTATACCACTCATACAAGACGAAATACTCCTGATAATATTGAAACCGTCAGCAAAATCCCTATTAGTTTCAAGATATATATTTTTTTTATATGTATTCAAGATAAGTTTCCAACCAATAAGAAAAATACAGGTTTTCAATTTCAAGTGTAAATCTGCGTGTGTTTAAGAAGAAATGTTTCTTGCCACATTTTCATCATCTGAAATTAATTTGTATTTATGTGCCAATCTGAAATTAATTTGTTTTTAAATATAGAAACATAATAATTAATAATAATGATGAAACCAAAGTCTCAATGTCTATGCATACCTAAACATGTAAGCTCCAATAAAGAGAGTTTTGAATGTTCAGAAAATCAACATGGGAACTATATATTATAGATTGCATTTAACTAAGAAAGCAAATAATAACAAAAATTTAAAAGAATCTATATTATTTTATAATTGAAGCTAATTATATTGGATGCATGATACACTTTTTTATAAAATTTCTTATATCGATGTCTTATTTTATTGGATAAACCATATACTAGCGGATGGTTAGATTTACATATAATTGCAACTTTTACATTTTAACCAAATCAGCTTTTCAGTTAGATTCATTATATATATAACTTATTTCCAATTTTAACTATTCAAAATCAATTGCTACAAACAGAATATATAAGGTCAGTTTTTTTTTTTTTAATGAAATACATATGTCATAATGTATTTTAGTTATTTTAGACATATTAATATAAAACTATAATAATTTTTAAATGTATCAATGGTTAGAAATGCCTGGAAGCCCTTTGAGTTTTGAAATTTAAGATGGATACAAACTCTTGATGAGCAAACGTATTATGAAAATTATAAAATTCTATAACCTTTTGCGACTTTGATCCCGGTTTCATGTTTATTGTAGATATTGCTTCTATATCTTCGTCTTCGTGCATGGGATAGACTTACAGATTTTGTAGTTCGCAGTTTAAGTGTAACACAACTAAGCAATGCATGAAAAAAGAAATAACAAAAAGGCACCAAACTAACCCATATATCTTATTTCGTGCTATCAAAATATATTTTTTTGCTGGAAATTTGTGATTTATATCTTCATTTGTGATATTGATTTCTTGATATTTATTCTTATTGCTAAAGCCAACCTCCTTTTAAAAGCATGTCCAGTATTTTTCTAATTAATTTTCTTCATAGGGTCTTCTTTTAAGTTATGTGTATTTTCTATCCCTAGTAATCACAACCATAGTATGTGACACCGAAGGCTGATTAGTGTGCCAACTGGTCACGATTTGTGTTTTGCGTTATTGAAGCTCGTTCTCGATTACATGGCAAGAAATGTGACAGGGATGTAGTAATTATTAGAACTCAAAAAAACGAGAAATATGCTTTATTTTACTAGCATAAACTATAGAAGAAAACTAAAAATTATAAATCTTATTTCTTTATATATGGTAATTGAAGTGTAGAATTAAGAAAAATTTTTGGCAGCTTATTATGCAATATATATATATATATATATATAAACATTATTCTAAGAGTTTTTAACCAGTACAGTTTTTTTGAGAATTGATTTATGAAAATTTATTTGATAAACTAAGGTGGTTTTCAGTTTTGCATTAGAAAAAATATAAAATTTTTCTTTGAATAATTTTTTGGTGATTTCAATACTTGTTTAGTAAATTTTTTGTTTTGATATTGCGGTGAATATATTCTCTTAGTTATAACCTTGTTATCAAATTATAAAAGAGAAAAAAATATTAGAAATTAACAGTTTAATTCTGGATTTGTGACTTCAATACTGGTTTCATGCATCACTTATATCTTGATTGCCAATATGGACTTGACAAGGGAGAATCAATATAACATCATTAATTTCATTGAACTACTAAACGTTTAAAGGTTAAAAATCGTGATATAAACATCCAAAAATTAACTAAGACTACTATCTCTAACACTATTAATTATTACATAAAAACCAAAATATCGTATAAAATAATTAAAATTAAAGTTTCGAGCTCAATATGAATCATAGTTTAAATATAAAAGGGATAATACAATAAACCATCCCTAAAGTTTAATTTAATATCACGCGTAAAACCTCTTATACGATGATATTACTAGGCTTGGCAATTGTACTCGAGCGGGGCCGGGTACCCGGCCCGAAAATATCCGGGGAATTACCCGGAATTCCGGAAAACTAAGCCGGGGACGGGGATGAATTTTTCGGGGATTACCCGGGGCTGGGCAGGGGCCGGGGAGTATGCTCCCCGACCCGGCCCCGGCCCGGAATAATGAATTTTGTGTAAATTGAATTTGTAAGGCTTAAAAGCCCAACTCAACTTAAGAGTCCAATAAGTTTAATGAACATATCCAGTACAAAGCACAAAATATAAGCCTAGCCCAAATACAAAACCCAATTACAATATTTGTATCATTGATATTTTAGTTAATAATTGACTAACTTAATAAAAAAATTTATAGAAGTATTTATACTTTATAAATATAATGTAGCTAGATTTAATAATTTAATAAAAAATTAATATGTGCAAAAGCAATGTCTAATTCAATAGAAAAATTATAAATATAATATTAACAAAAATATTTTTATCATTCATATTTTAGTTAATAATTGACTAACTTAATAAAAAAATTTATAGAAGTATTTATACTTAATAAATATAATGAAGCTAGATTTAATAATTTAATAAAAAATTAATATGTGCAAAACCAATGTCTAATTCAATAGAAAAAATTATAAATATAATATTAACAAAATTAATGAAAAAATATGTTAATAAGACGGCTTGAAACTAACCACAAGGTTACACTCATCAGTTAAGCATTAAGCTTAATAACAAAAAAATTAACCATAAATAAAACGTATATATAGCTGTTGGTGGGACTTGAATCTGGGGACTTGAATCTGAGCCTTAAAGGATTATGAAGGGCCCCGGTTGCCAATGGGCCACAGGCGCATCCTACATTAAAAATATGAAACAACGATACAAGTACTAATTAGACAGAGGAAATTAAAAAAAAAATCTGGGGAAATAACCCGGGGAATTAAACTCCCCGGCCCGGAGTATAATTCCCCAACCCGCCCCGATCTCGGAATTTCCGGGGGCAAGGAATTGAACTCCTTGCCGGGGCCAGGGATGGGGAACGGGATCCCCGGCCCGGCCCCAGATTTTTGCCAACCCTAGATATTATGCGATCCTTAATATTTGTATTTAAGTTTCAAACAAGTCCCGTTGACAGTTTTAGTTAGTTTTCTAAACTGACAAAACATTGGAAAGACTAATTTACCCTTATTTTTTAACCCTACCTCCATCTCTTCCTCTACCACCGAAATATCACCACTTCTCTTCCCAATTCCTCTGCAACGCCATCTTCCCCAACCCCTTTCTATTGTCTCTAACAACCCAAATCATCCATTATCAACCCAAAATCAATTACACTCTTCTTCACCCAAATCAAACCCCAAATAAATTAATCAAACAAGAGCCACCACCATGAGAAATTAACCAAAAAAGAATCAATTAAAAAAAACCCAGAATTAATCCTTTTGAATACTCACAACTAATTAAACAAAAATTCAATTAATCAATTCAATTTTAGAGTTTGCTAACCCCGTTTGAGCGCATCAAATCAAAGCAAATTTTTGTACCACACTATTAGAATCTCTCCAAATTTTTGAGCCAAACAAACCCAGTTCAACAAAACCAACAAAAAAGCTAAAAATTGGATGAGAAGCCTCATGAAACAAACCCCATTTCGTGTCTGAAAGCCAATAGCTTACTCTTGCCCGCAAAGACCAACGTTTCCATTACTCTTAGCTTGACATTGACCTTCCCTACTGAACCCCATTTGTCCCTTCTGCATCATCTTTGCACTCTTCAACGCATCCACTGACCAGCTCTTCGTTCTTCGCTTGACTCAACCCACATTGAGTTGTAGTCATCGTCATCAACTCTGGCTACTTCACAGCAAAGATGAAAAATCTGATGCTAGACGATGCAGGAGAGGGTAGAGCTTCTAGAACTCCTTGAGGAAAATCTAAAGGTCATTAGAGATTAGAGAGTCATGGTCGTGGAGAAAGAGCTAGTGGAAGGCAGTGGTGGTGGGAAGAAGGTGCTTTGAAGGAACAAGAGAGAGACAGGATGAATATGAATAAAGGAGCAGCAGTTCTGAGTTAGGTGAGGGTTGGATTGGTTTTTTTTTTTTTTTATTTCCTTTTAATGCTTTTGTTTATTTAGAGGTTTTTTTTTTTTAATTCCTAATTTGTAGTTGGCGTGTCTCAATTCATTTCATTGAGGCTAAATGAGCTGGATGTTAATATTATTTTATAAAAATGCCCCTACATATTAATTAAAAAAACCAATTGAATCCGTTAGCTAGACTTAAATGATACTAAAATATAAACGTTAGGGGCCACACTGGTATTATTACATAAAAGACTTTCTGTATGATATTAAACTAAACTTTATGGGAGGTTTATAATATTAACCTAGATATAAAAGCTTCATTATCTTCTCTTTGATCTGTTTTTATAATTATTTTAATAAAATTAGTTCAACGGGCACAATTTACTTGAACAATGAATTGCTATTAATATTTTAAATATATAAGAAAATTGTAGGGAGAGAAAAATTAATTTTTAAAACTGTATAAATTACTAAAAATATATGCAATATTTTCATAAAGAGAAATTTATAGAAATTTACACCAATTCAGTCATGACAATAGAAGGATGATTAGATGATTAAGGTGTAGTATAATGATTAAATATTTGTGTTCAATGCTCATACGCTTTTTTTTTTTTTTGGCCAACACTATTAGAATTACCCTATCTCATATTAAATAAATTTATATTAATGATTTTAAAATAAGAATAAATTAATAATATAGTATACATCATATTAAAAATTTTCAATATATAAAATTTAAAATAAAATAGAATCATGCATGCAATATGTTTATCTTAATTTTTAAGTCTCTCAAATATATATGATGATATTAATTTAATATTTTTATAAATATGTGTTAACTCAAACCAAATGCTTATTCTGTTCAGGACAATCCAACCACTCATAATTACGGAAGTAGTAAAATGAAGAATTGAAGATTGAAAGACATGTGGCAAGAGTTGCTTCTTCCTCGTTTTATTACATAAAATATTGTTATAAAAAAATTGTAATATTAAACTATAACACTTTTTAAATATATCAATGGCTGCAAATGCCACAGGGCTCTTTAAGTTTTGAAATTGAGATGAATATAATTGTGACTAACCTTGTTATTAAAAATAGAAACCTTGTGACTTCGATCCCCATGTATTGCCTCGGCCCCCATATCTTCATTCATGGGCTAGAGATTTCTTATAGACTTCTTAGATAATTGTTCTTATGTGTTTCTATGGCCAAACCTTTTATAAAGCATATATATATATATATATATATAATATTTTTCTAATAATATGCTTTATATATATCGTTATTCTCTTTTAAGTTGCAAATTTCAACGTGCATAGTGATTTTTAAATCATAAACAAAGCATGTGTAAAACTAAAAGATGATTAGTGTGCAATTAATGGTCACACTGATTGCGTCTTACGTTGGTGCTCATTCATTATCATACATTTTTTTGGGCATATTAATTGGATGTTCTTTATAGTTAAAATTGAGGTATATAACTCAATCACAGTAGTAAGAATGTAGTAATTATTGTAATTTGAAAAAGAAAAGAAAAAAAAATGCTTTGTTTGACTAACATAAAATATAGGAGGAAACTAAAAATCATAAATCTAATTTGTTTAGTAATTAAATTGCAGAAGCAGAAGTAAACATGCTCGATAGTTGCCGCAACAGAGCAGAGCGACCTCCCCCATGAGTTTGCTCAACAGCAAGAGCCTGCCTACCAAAAACTGTACCTAATAAATATTAAATGATGTTTATAAGTTAGTAATTATTTAGGTAAATAAGCATTGTGGGCAGTTACATTAATAATTGAAATTTTATTAGAAGGATTTTAAACATAATCCAATATCTAACGTTATAACAGGTATAATTTTTTAAATTATGTTTGACGGATAAATCTTCTTTATTTTTTATTTTTTATTTCATCCATATCTCTCAAATATCCAATTGCAAATATCAAAATCTCTTTTTCATTTCTTATCTATTTCCATTTCTAGTTTTCTCTTCCCAATTTATAAAACATAAATTAAATTTATGTTAAATATTTAAGAAGACGAGACAATCGTTAACATTATTTTTTGCGTCAAATCAGTGAAAAAAATTTGAGTTTACATTTTTTGACTTTGCAATTTTTTAAAGTTATATATTAATTAATTTATCAAGAGTTTTATAAATATATATTTAGTGTCATTTTATTTATTTTTACCATTTCAAAATTTAAATATCAATTTATAGAATTGAGTTAAAATTATATTGAGTTTCGACATGTTGGTTCCGTAGCTGATTATTTATGAATAACTTTAAAATGATATATAATTTCCATGACGAAGATGCAAATTCTTACCTAGCTATCTTCTAATCTTCATTTTATTACTTCTATTGTACCTTACATTGTTACGATAAAGCAATTTTAATCAATCAAACTATCTTAATGTTATAACATAAAAATCTTATATAAATTATTTCATTAACTACAATTATTTTGCATTATACTATAATAAAAATTTTAAAAAATAGCTTAATTATGCAAGATTGAATTCTACCTAGGAAATGTTTAGAATGTTGATTAATGTTTTAACAATTGGAATGTTTTATTGACACCTGTAAAATTTGAATGAAATAATTTTAAATCTAGGTGTTTCAAAAGCTAAATATTTGATTTCTAGCAAAAACAAGTATTAACCTCCTTACCATGAATTACTAAGTATTTATAATAACTAAAGAGTAAAAATATTAGTTTATGAAATATCTAAACCCAAAATTAGTTAACTCAAATGGTAGGAGTGTGCACAATTTTCTTTTTCAAGGGGTGGTATGTAATTTTTTCTCTTCCTTATGATCATATAATCAAAGTGTCAAATTGGCAAGAGTCAAAGTAATATGTCAAATTGATTATACCGCTGGATAATATAATAGTGTTGGACAGTTGTCAGAGAATGAGAATGCGGGACAAGCAGTTAACCAGGTTTTGATATGAGAACAATTATATATGTTTATGAACGACAAATCAAGCAGTTGAACGTTAGTTGATGATGAGCGTTAAGTCCTACAGTAAAGGTGTGTTTGATATACTGTATAGCACCATATAGTATAGTATTAAGAAATTATAATGCGTTTGATCAGATTTTGAGCGAAACTGTATAGTATAAAGCGGGTATAACGACGCTATAGTGGTACTGTTTACATAAAAGTTGAGCATTTTTATACTAAGATTACCCATGGTATAACACCGTATAAACTTATTTTTGTCTCAATTTCCACTAATAAATACAAAAAAATTATATGAATTAAATATTTATATATTTAATAAATAATTTATTAAATATTTAGATAAAAATTAATTATTTAAACAAATAAAAAATTAAATAATTAAAATTTTATTTTAAAATAATTTTAATTATTATTTAAATTTATTTTATATTTAAATTAAACTTTTCATATTATAATTTTTTTTTTACGTTTTATCTAATACAATATTCTATCAAACATAGTAAAATATTATGTTTGATCTAATCTTATTCTATATTATTCAATCCAATCCAATCCAAATAAATTTATACTATCCTATACAATGTTATATAACGCATCGAACATGCCCTAAATTATTAAGAGGGTTTTAGATATATAAAAGGGTTGGTCACTACTCTACGAGGTTATCTTTTGAGTGAAATATTGTAAATTTATAAATAGTATTAAAAAGTCTTTAATTTCAAATGAGGAGTTTCATCGATCATCTGAATCTGAAGGGGGTATGTTAAGATATATAAAAAGGTTAATAATTATTTTTTTAATAAAAAAAGTAACAATGTTATGTTCAAATTTTTATTTTAAATTTGATATCGAACGATGTATAAATGATATTAACATTTTTAAAAAAATAAAAATATAACTATGCTTCCGATTTAGTTTACGGAAGGTGATGCAAACGGAAGCAAACATAACAGAAACAACACCAGGAAACAACCTTTTGAAGGAAACGCTTCTAACTTCAGTTCACTCCTCTGTTTCTCTTATGTCTAAAACGCTTTTGTCTCGCATCAAACCCTTTTCCAATCCGAAACCAACTTCCTCTTCTTCATCTTCACTGTTTCATCTCACACCTCGCATCAAGCAGCTCGTCAATGAAACCATTGAAATTCTCAAAACTCACCAAGAATATGACCAGGCCCTCGAAACTCGTTTCTCCGATGAGGAAACCCAAGTTTCGGAGGTTGCCCATTTCGTTTTTGATAAAGTTCATGACGTGGAATTGGGTCTCAAGTTCTTCGACTGGCTCAGCAAACAACCCAAGAGCTCTTCTTCTTTTAATGGGCATGCGTATTCCTCGTTTTTGAAGTTGTTGGCAAGGTTTGGAGTGTTTTCAGAGATTGAGTTGGTTTTAGAGAATATGAAATTTGAAGATATAACGCCGACCCATGAAGCATTGAGTTCTGTTATCCGGGCATATGCACGTTCTGGATTGATTGATAAAGCCCTTGAGTTGTATAATTATGCGGTTGGATTGGGTAATTGTGTTATTGATATTTATACTAGTAATATTTTACTTGATCTATGTGTGAAGTGGAAAAAAATTGAGACTGCTCGTAAGTTGTATGATGAAATGTGTAAAAGAGAGGATGGTTTGGATAATTATAGCACTTGTATCATGGTTAGGGGTCTGTGTAAAGAAGGGAAGGTTGAGGAGGGTAAAAAGTTGATTGAGGGGAGGTTTGGAATCGGTTGTATGCCGAATATTGTGTTTTATAATACACTGATTGATGGGTATTGCAAGAAGGGTGAAGTTGAAAGCGCTAGATTACTTTTAAGGGAGTTGAAGCTGAGAGGGTTATTGCCTACATTGGAGACTTATGGGGCAATGGTATATGGTTTTTGCAGGGTTGGAAATTTCAAGGCGGTTGATAAACTTTTGATGGAAATGAAAGAGAGGGGTTTGAATGTTAATGTTCGAGTTCATAATAATATAATAGACGCTAGAATTAAACACGGTTTAAAGGTTAAAGCGGTAGAGACTGTTGGGTGGATGATTGAGAGTGGTTGTGAGCCTGATATGGTTACGTTTAATACTTTGATTAGTAGCTCATGTAGGGATGGGAAAGTTCAGGAAGCCGGTCAACTAGTAGCAGAGGCGAGGAAGAGAGGATTGGACCCAAATAAGTTTAGTTATACTCCACTTATACATGTATACTGTAAACAAGGAGAATATATAAGGGCCTTCGATTTGCTAATGGAGATGACAGAGGCAGGACATAAACCTGATTTGGTCACTTATGGAGCTCTTATTCATGGACTTGTTGCTGTTGGGGAGGTGGATGTTGCTGTGGCTATTCGAGATAAAATGCTGGAAAGGGGAGTATTGCCTGATGTTGGTATTTACAATGTTTTGATGAGTGGACTCTGCAAGAAAGGAAAGCTTCCCGCTGCAAAGATTCTGCTTGGTGAGATGCTAGACCATAATGTATTACCTGATGAATTTGTTTATGCAACACTAGTAGATGGCTTCATCAGGAATGGTGATCTTGATGAGGCAAAGAAAGTCTTTGAGCTGACGATTGTAAAGGGTATGGATCCTGGTGTAGTGGGATATAATGCCATGATAAAGGGCTACTGCAAATTTGGATTGATGAAGGATGCGCTGTCATTTGTCAATAGAATGAGCAAGAGCCATCATCCCCCAGATGAGTTCACTTATTCAACAATTATAGATGGCTATGTTAAACAGCATGACATGGTTGGTGCACTGAGGATGTTTAGAAAGATGGTGAAGCAGAAATGCAAGCCAAATGTTGTCACATACACTGCTTTAATTAATGGGTTTTGCCGCATTGGAGAATTGGATAAGGCAGAAAAAACTTTCAAAGAGCTGCAATCTTGTGGTCTGGTGCCTAATGTCGTCACATACACTATAATAATCGGGGGCTTCTGTAAGCAGGGAAGAGTTGAAAAAGCTGCTTCCTTTTTTGAACTAATGCTGACAAACAAATGCATTCCGAATGATGTTACCTTCAATTATTTGGTAAACGGATTCACAAATAATTCACCCAGAGCAGTTTCTAACAATGAAAAGGAAGAAAATGGGTCTATATTTCTGATATTCTTTAGAAGGATGATATCAGATGGATTGGAGCATAGGCCTGCTGCCTATAATGCCATCCTTATCTGCCTTTGCTGCCATGCAATGGTTAAAACTGCTTTCCAGTTGTATGATAAAATGGTAACTAAGGGTTTTCTTCTAGATCCTGTATCTTTTGCTGCCCTGCTATATGGTCTTTGTTTGGAAGGAAGATTGAAGGAATGGAAAAAAATTGTCCCCTGTAATTTGGATGAACAAGATCTACTAGTCGCTGTCAAGTATTTACAGAGTTTAAACCAGTATTTGCCCGGAGGAATGACTCCTGAGTTTTCACTTAGTTTGGATACCTTACTCAAAGACCACGAGTGTGAAGAACAAAAAGTGGATGACCAGCAGTTCTCAGTGAGATAGGGTGGGAAAAAGTGTATTTAACTACATCTTGGTTTTCTAAAATGAAAGAGGAATATCATCTGTGGTTGGCCTCAAAAAAAAGTTTTGTTTGGAATGCTTACTGTTGCATTCCCATTATTCCTTGGATTGCTGATTTCATAATTATGGATAACAACTTCTGGTTTTCATCTGACTTAACAAATTGCCCTGATGAACGAGGTATTGCTTCATTCTCCATAATATTTTGTCACAAAATATGGTATGAATTGCATCAGAAGGCTAATCCAATGCATGGTACTTGGCAGGCGGTTTAACACAACTCAATGCAAACATGTGCACATTATCTGAAATTTTATTGAATCAGAGCATTTGTGTAGATTAATAGCAAGATTCTGAGCCGGCCATGGCTCCTCTTATGGAGGTATGTATCTGGATTCCATTTTGCTTGCTTTCTTATATTACAGAGATTGTGAAAGCAACAATTATGTGATTTGTTACACTTCTGGGAAGTAAGTGACTCTGAATTAAGATTGCAGTACCCCTTCATCTGTTATTATAGAGAATCTGAATTAATTGATTCTCATAATAATATATGTTTGCCTATCTGCCGCCTAAGTTGTTGAAAATATTAATATCATTAGACAATAAATATTATTATTAGGGCGTAGGTTTTAGGGTTTAGAGGGAGGGTTTAGGGGGGTGGGGAATTTTTCTCTCAACTTAATTGCCGGAGTTACTGTTTACTCCGGCCAATCGGTGAATTATCTTCTGAGTTTTACATATTTTGTAGATCGGAGTCTCCTGAGCATTCCTTCCTTCTTGACCCTCCTCAAATTCCGGCCGGAAAGCAATCAAAAAAGCCAAAAACACACATCGGATTTCACTATTCATCCTCCGCCGATGAGCAAGTGAACCGTCACCTCTACCACCATCAGATTGCACTTGTCACAATCTACAACTTTTCCTTAAGAACTGATTCATCCAGAAACACCTCTATCTACGCCAAAACATTCGGTCAAAATACTCTTCATCGCCGCTTCTTTCCAGCAATCAGCAAGTGGACTCTCACCTCCACTGCTTTCTTGTCGATCAGGCATCGCTGATCATCCTTACTTGCTCATCGGCGGAGGATGAATAGTAAAATTTGATGTGTGGGAGATCGTGACAGTGGATTATGGTTGTAAAAGTGGCTCAGAAGGGAATTGGTAAGGCCAAAGTCCTGGGTTCGACTCTCCACAATGACCTTTCTCTTTAAGTGGGAGACTGTGGGAGCCCGGACACCTCGGTTACAAAAAAAAAATATATATATATATATTATTATTTGGTCCTTTTATATAAGCTTAAGCTTTTAGAATATATTTTAACAGGATATCAAAGCAATAACATTATTGGACCCCTTCTGTGTTCGTTTAAACTTTTCAGATTAATGGTTTTTCAATAGAAATATTATGTAGTTTTCTTTCAACAACTCACTGGGTTTTTTATCTTAAATTTTTAGAAACTCTGAAGTGCCTCCGGGTCCCAAAGAAACCAACCCAAGTTTGATCTCAAAGAAATTCTGCAATGACCAAACATTACCATTTTTCAACTTTGGAGTTATAATATGCTTCATGTGCCTATTTGGAGCTTAAAAAACCCACGTTCTTATCTGTAATTACGGTACAAGTATTAACTTTTAAGCTGGCTTGAGGTGTTATATTAAGCAGCTTTGATAAATTAGGTAAATATATTACTGAATATATATGGATCCTAGTCTTTCTTATCCTTTCAAGTGCATCGTACGATTACAAAAGAAAGTTTTGATGACAGGCGTGCATTCAGTTGCTTCTTTCTTTGACAGGTGTCCTTTGGCTCTACCATCTTGCATCTTTGAAGAAGTTGCAATAGCTTACAAATGTGATAAATCGTCATATAACGTCACAAAGGAGATTTGCATGTGATCCCAGAGCTCGTGTAGGACTCGACTTATTTTTGACAAATGACAGCACTTCATCAAGGTACAATGCTACAACCTATAGCTAACTGCTAAATTCATACAAACATAAAACTAAACACTGATTCACCCAATGCATATTGCTTGATAGTTTTCTTGCACAATATATCATTTATGCATGCAGAAGTTGGCATTGTGGTTGAAAGTTGCCTTAGTATTTGCTCAAATCCTGCAACAGTTGATTGAATTCAAAGAGGGAACATCAGTACTGTTAAAACCATACTTGAAATAGATCTTTCAGCAACAAAATGAAGATGAGGAGAGAAAAACATACTGTATATATTCCACATTGATCTTTTCACCCTGATGATGTGAAACGGCTGCAAAGGCGTCAGTGGACATTTGGATTGTAGATGGGCAGGGTGTCTTTGTGCAGAAATCCACCACTTTGACGTCAATGGTTCGATGCTTGCATGGTCTATTGGCTCCACTCAGACACCTCAACCTATATCGCCTCCCGCAAGCTGCTCCATTATCCCACAACCCTTCACTTACTGCAACAAAGAGTTTGCTGGGTGGGAACTGGTCTTGTCTATTTCCATAACATCTGGTGGCTGCAAAAGATGGAATATGATGAGTACAATAGGTAAGACGCATAAACTATGTTTCTTCTGTTTGAGAATCTTGTAAACCTTGTTTTTTGTTGCAAGTTTGTTAAAGAGTTGAAAATTCTGGTATTTACTCACGTAAATATGGTGGGTTATAAGATGTTGCAGTGCCGATGTCACCAGAGACAGTCTTGCTAACTAAAGCTATAACAATGGCCGCCAAGACCAGGAGCCCCATTACAAGAGGAAGAAGGGATAATGATGAAGTTTTCACTTGTGTCAAATTTATAAGCAAAAAAAGAGCTCACGGTAAAAGGATTTTGTAACTCTTGAACTCTAAAGTTCGTAAAAACAAATTTACCTAAAAGATAGGCAGAAGGTAGGAAGGATATCTTGCAAGGGTAGGAAAGTGGGATATTGACTAAGATAATTTCTTTTGGGTTGTCTTTTGTTATGCCTTAAACATTTCATTTTCAGATTACGTGCACACTTTTGCATTACCAGCCTTGGAAGGAAAATGGTAAATGAAATGTTTCAACTAAAATCCAAACAGGGCATGATCAGCTTATGATTCGTTATAGCTAAATAAATGTTTTAGTGTTTTCAAATAGGTAAAAAGTAGTTAGTGTAATACAAAAAACTTTGAAGTGCTTTCATGATAAGCACTAGCTTTTTTTGTTCTTAATAAATAAATTAATAAAATTTCATTGTTTTTCTCAAAATCGTTTTATGTAAAATTACTTTAAACTTACTTGATATTTCCATTAAAATAATAACATCTCTTGTCCTTCTTCGCTAAGAAATGAAAAAGTATACGGATGGGTTTGTCATGAAGCAACTTTAAATTTTTTTACCTGTAATAGAACTTGTTGGAGAAATGTTTCATATATATATATGTGTGTGTGTGTGTGTGTGTAAACTTACTTTGCAACACTAGTTTATTTATTTATTTTATCTGAAGTGAAGTAACATTAGTCTTACAAACTTTATATATAACAAATTGAAGTGTCATAAAGTGATGTGGAGCAGTAGATATAGAAAATCAATTCTTTTAATGAAGAGTGATGATGTATGAATATTTAAGTGATTTTACATCAGTTTGTATAAAGAGTTTGTAAGAGTAGCACTGATCTTTTATCTGGTTTCGCTTTATCATTTCCAAATCCTAAATCAATGGTGATTACTTTCCCATACTAAAATTGAAGGTTTTGCGACATTTACTTTTCCTACTTGTGCACATAAAAGTTTATGGGGTTAGTTGTAATGGTTCCCAGTTCAAATGTTTGGTATTGCAGATTAAATATTAATGTTACGGTCATGTCTATAAACTTAAATTTCAAGATGAAATGGTTAATACCAAAGTCTAAATTGACGTGATAGTTAAAGATTTCGAATTTCACTGGAAACATGGTTCACTTGCAAATGCAAAGGTAACTCAGCGTAGGTTAGGTTAAAAACAATGGGTACAGAAGTATTATTGGTTTCTGAACTTTTTTTAAAGTGATCTGTGTTGCATGAGAAGGTGCTTCAACTTCAAGCTCACCGATGGTCTTTTTCAACTCAAAAGTCGAAGCGTGTATGAGCTGTGATCAGTGAGCATTCCTCTCTCAGTTCTCAGTCACGGTACGCTAGTTGTTGCGCAATAGAAATATTCAACTCTGCGGTGCCTAAAAATATTAGAACATCAATATCCAAGATTGGCCAATCTCATATCTCATACTAATAACAAACAATCATTCTTTTTCAAATTTGGCACTAAAAATTCCATTTTTCTAGCTATCATTATACTTTCTCCAGATTTGTCAACCATGTGTTTATGATTGTTTAAGGGAGTCCACATTTATAATAATACTAGACTTAAAAACTCAAATACAACCTAGATTCCATAATATATGTTAAATTCTAAGTTACAAAATCTATTGAAGATATAAATTATCTATTTATTTTTGTTTTTTCTACTTCCAATGAATTTTTACCACTTATGTTGTTATATTAAGTTGTAGATTTTTTGTTCTACTTGAGTTGTAACATTCATTTTTGTTTTTTTCTCTTCTAATAAATCTCCATCACTTATGTTGTCATATTAGGTTATAGATTTTTTATAATATTTAGGTTATAAATCTAATACTAGTGTCACATCTAACAAGCAAAAGGTAAATTAAGTGTAATGGTACTGGACTTCCAGATACATTTCACATGATCACTTGTCAAATAAGTGTTTTCCATTTCAATTAATTCCGAAGAGTACATTAACTATTTGAGAAATCAGCCAAATGGTTCCAAAACCCACCTCAAGTTACAAATGTTCATCGCAAGGAGAAAATAACTTAAAAAGAATGTCTTTAACCCATAATCATAATGAAATGTGTCAAGAAAGGTTAACCGAAAACATGAAATCATAGCTTAAATTCACAAAAACAGTCGGACAAGGCAGAACCTCGACCCATGATAAAGTCATCTTTGTGTGCCTGCCACAAGGCCTGCATCAATTCCTTCCCCTTCAATCCCTGAAAAGTATACTCAGAGAAAGCTCTTCTGTTTAATAGAAGAGTTCTATATAGACCTTTATAAGCACGCATTGCAGTAACCATCTTATCCATGTTTCCGAAAAAAGTAGCAACGTATGAGTCGCTGTTAATAGACACATAATAATCCAATGCAGCTTTTGAATTACCATGCATGCTCGCGAAATCCTCACTAGTAAGAAGGGCAGACTTGGTAAATACACTGGTGTAAACAGACGTTAACCCTTCAATTTCCATCAGGCCATCTCCAGCTGCCAGATATATAGTTGTGTTTGTCGGGATGGAAAGTGCCTGAAGTATGAGGCTTGTTTCATTAGGTGTTAGAGGGCACTTTCCCCGTTTTCTCCAACTTCGGGCTGTCTCTCCAATCCATGGCTTTCTATCTCCCCGTGCAGCTTCAATGGCTTGCATGGAGGCAGGAGAAAGGCCTTCGTATTCACATTTGCTGTAGGCAACCATGTCTGGCTCAAATCGAAGGTGAAGTGAGAGGAAGGGTTTGGGTATTGCTTCCAGAAGTTCCGAGGCTTTTTTTTCCAAGGATCTAGTTAGACGTAATGCATTGTAGCATGCTTGACAAAGGGCAGCTTTTGCATACCGAGCATACCTATTAGATGCCAAATAAAAGAAAAATTCAGGGAAAAGTAGAAAAGAATTCATTAGTACGAATAACCCTTTTTGTAACAGGAAGCAAGAAAAATTAAAATACAGTGAAATACCTATCCCTTCTTTGGCTCATTGCTGGTGTCAGAGAAATATATTGATGTTCCAATAGGGATGGAAGAACATGTTCAACATAATCAAATTGGCCTTCTCGCTTGCTACAATCTACATGAAATGGTTCTTTTGATGAGATATCGGGTGGCAATTCTTTGACAACATTAATAAAGCCTTTCATCTGCCGTATGAAGTAGTCAGCATCAAATACATCTGCAAAACCACTGAGGAAAACAACAGAGTTATATAAGGATTTTATCCGTATAGAACAACAAAAATGAACTTTGTATGGAATATTAAACCATGAGCCTCTCACTTTATGATTTTATAACCCATACACAAGCAACATATAAGGATGGTGTTTGAATCAGTTTGTATACAAAATCGAAAGAGAAATAATATGCCAGGAGTTTAAACCAATCCTGGGCGCCAGATTACCTCCCCTTTTAAATATGTTGTTCCCCATTAAATACTTTTATCATTATGCCATAAGGGCAGTAGAGAAGATTAAAGAGCATGGCTAGATTTTCAGCAAATCACCCTTCTCAAGGTATTATGTTAAGATCTTCAAGAATATATGTTTTGTTATCATAAGGATCTCAACATTTTCATCGAAGATGAAACATTAGTTAATATGCTTAAATAACAACTATAAAGCATCACACACTATATGTCTTGGACAGCTCCATAAAAACCAGGAGCACATCCATTCATGTAAGTTAAAACACCAATTTTACAGTGCTCCTACTCCTAGCAATACCCTGATGGTACACAAATATAACTATATTTACCTTGATTCATTCCAATATGTAGCCACTTCAAATTTTGGCAGAACCAGAGTTGCATTTAACAAACGGGCAATGCCAACACCATCACATAACTGCATAAATAATCAAACAAAATTCCATCATTAACATAGAAGCAATTACAAATCAGAATATACTGCAGGAATCTAAAAATTGCAATCAAAAGCTCCTACTATGCACTCACATCTCTTCTCATCTGATTCAGGCCACCAAAGCAATCAACACGGATATATCCATTAGTCTTGGCTGGCAAAGCTGCAGGATTTCAATAAAAAAACCAATGCAATTGTCTGCAATGATAGCCAATTAAAATTGACTCAGGATATTAAAAAACAATTAAAAGACTTGAATTCAGTCCCCATCATACCTCTACCTGGAACCTAAAACCCTGTACCACACTCAATTTCTGCCCTAACTTATGTGTAGCATATGAAACAGAATTAAGCAAACAAATTAATTGTCCCCCAATCCCATAAGTCAAAATAATTACTAAGTTTATTTTTTAAATATTGAATTACATCAAAAGTAACTGAATAACAAACTATGCAGTCTGCATTCCATCTTCCAAATGAATCCAGCTGCTTACTCCCATTTTCTTCTTTACTTTGTTAACCAATAAAATTGTTGTTATAAACTAACTAAGAAATCTATTCCATCCACTACCAAAAAAAAAATAAATAAATAAACTTCAAATTAAATATTTGAGTTTCTTCAACAATTATCAGCTCATTACTTCAAAAATTCAGATTTTTTATTTTTTTTAAAGACAATTCCAAAACCCCCAAAAATGAAACAAAAACAGAAGCAAATAGGTAGCTAAAGGAAATGATACTTACAAGTCAAATGTCCTTGACGCCACCATTTGCAAGGTCTCCACTCTACCAACCTTCTCACACTCCATATATCAGATCCCACTCTACAAAAACATAAACATATTTTCATCGTCTACAAATGCACAAGTATTTGCTAATAAACCTCAACATATCACACATTACAATCACAAATTAAAAAAAAAAAGGACCTTCCGATTAAAACAAATCTAAAATCTCTAGCTTCACATTGCTTCTTAGCTTCATCGTCATAAAAACACAAAACAGAAAGTACCCAATAACCAATAGTCACAATACGATCCTCGACTGCTAAACTTAACACAAAAAAGACCAAAAAATATATATAATCTTTATCTAATGTTTCACCTTCTACATTATGCAAGAAACGAAGCAAAAAGCAATAACAAAAACAAATGTTAAGCGCAAACACTTACGTGGATACAGAACCGAGAGAAACGGAAAGAAAAGGAGAGGAAGGAGAGAACAGAAGGGCAGCAAGAATAAGGGACAGAGTCACAACGATGGCAATGAACACAGGTTTCACTGAAACCAAAACCATTTCATAACCCCAGATATCTAATCTGAACTTGGATAAGGGCACTCAAGCAACTGGGCTGTGATCATATATAGAGGAAGTTAAAGGGCTGGATTTTGTTTGCTTGTTCCTTCGATCCTTCACTGGGCAGCGCTGGATTCACAAGCGATTGGCAGTATGATATGTCTGCTTCTCATCTCAACTGTTGTATTTGTCGGTTGACTCGGTTCAGTCCTCAACTGGATCAAACCGTCGTACTTGAACCCGGTTCAAGTCAAGCCTTTTTTTGTTTTGAATTAATAAAACTATTTTGCCGATAAAGTTCTTAATAAAAACAAAATTAATACTGTTGCTAAGAAAAATAAAAATTATTAACTAAAGATAAATAAATGTACTGTTTTTGTAAAAATTGAAATAAATTACAAGTGGATTCATCCCATTAGAAAAAATTGAGAAAATATAAGTTTACTAATATTTTTTTTAGGGGATCATAACTGTAGCATGAAACTTTGTGGCTGTTGGGACTATTATACGTGATACTCCCTATTATAACTACATTTTTTTTGTTTTGGAACTTTAAGTTAATTCATATGATGAATAAAAATTATTGTAGAACAAATTTGAGATATTGGAATAAGCTAAAAATAATAACATATTAGTGAAATAAAAAGGTTAACAGTACGCTTAAAAATATAAAATGAACTAGAGTTAGGGAAGTAACATTTTCGTGAAAACAATATTACAAATATCTAATTATAAAATATAATTTTAAAAATTATTATTTTCTATCATAGTTGATTTTTTAATTTATATTATTATATTGTGTGAATCAATAAAATGATAAAGAAAATTCGGGAAGGATACTTCTGGATAAAATTAAGGATGAATTCATTTAATTAAATTTCTTATAATTGACTGAACCACAAGTAAATTGATATACTTTGAAGAATAAAGACAATGCAAGTTTTTTAATAATTTTCTTTTTTATCATGATCACAACAATGCCATGAAACTTCAAGGTTCGGGTTTGTACTGACTATTAGAAATTATTTTTCTTTTTAACTGATTCCTAATACTATCATTTGTATTTTTAATTTAATTATAATGAATAATGTTTATGTATAAAAGAGAAAGTAATTGAGGTTTTTTTTTTTGGAAAAGTTTATAATATTAAAAAATAAAATAATAATCAGTAGCCTGGAAATTAGGGAAAAATAAATTGAAATGATATATACCAAGGAATCCAAATAAGTTTTTAATCAATTGGCATATTAAATCTAGGCAGTCATTCCCAGACAAGGAGCAGCCCAGAATTCAGTGTTAAGACATAGCATCGTATGACGAATTAAAGTTGGTTAAAAATACATGTAATACTTGTCCAATCTTGAATTAAGCCAATAAAGATCCAAGTATACTTGTCAAAAACACTCCATTTTGTTTCACGCATAACTTCATCATTATAGTAGAATGACCTTAAATTAGGAAAGAAATCATCAATTCTGTACATCTTAAGCTAATGTAAACTGTAATGGTACATCATCAGCTGCCCATTTCAATCAAACAGTGGCAATAGTTGGTTAGCTAGAATGCTTGTCACTCACTTATAAGCTCTGTTTATTTGCTTCTTGATCTTCCGAATGCCATGTTACATTTGCCAACTCTTGTATTGAACAAGAAGTGCTCCTTTCCATCTTTGCAGCATCTCAATAGTATCCAAAAATCCTAACCCAGTAGCCGGTTTCTCAATACCCCTAACGTTCAAGAATAAAGCTGTATCGCTTAAACCATGGATCATCATCTCAAGTATTTGCAAGCCTCCTCTAGTGTACCCTTCTTCTTGCACAAACCATGAGCCATTACCGAATATGTCAAAACTGAAGGGTAAAACCCTTATTTCTCCATGCTCTCCCAAGCCTTGATGGCGCCCTATCGAATCTGCCAACCCTTATTAGCAACTTGAGCACTATGTTGATTACGCAAACAAATGTCTTTCGACGTTCTAGAAACCAACCTAAGAGCCAGATTAACCTCGCTTTGTTCACAATCGTAAGCCAGGATTTCATTGCAACTCCATGTATCATCCATCCAAAAGTTGAAAGCGTCTTCAACTTTTTCATTCTGCACAGTTTCTTGATTACACAATTGTAAGTAAATACATCAGGCACAAGATTGTACCTCCTCATTGAATCAAGCACTCTAAACAGTGAATAATGAATAAGCCACACAATATTAATGCACGTATGAAAATTGAATGACCTTTTTTTTCATTCATCTATTTTGCAAATAGAGTCTACTTAAATTTCAATTTTTTTATATCACTATTTTTATGGATCATTAAAATGATAAAAGAAAATTTGGGGTGTAATAATTTTGGATAAAAGTAAATATAAATTCATTATTTTTTAGAAGTTTGACTAAATTATGAGTTGATTCATCTAACTAAAAGAAACTTCACGTGGTTGGTATGACTATTAGACATGAATTTTCTATTTGAACCGCTTTGTATGTTTTGCATTATTATAATGAGTATGCTTTCATTTTTTATTTGATTATAATAGTATTTGAATCAATGAAAGCTTTTTTGCTTGAACACAAATTCATGCTACATATGAAACATTATAGAGTAAGAATTGAGATATTGGAGTAAGCTAAAATTGATAATATCTTCGTAGCATATATGAGCTTATAATATCGTTAAATATCTGGTCTTGCTCCTCCTTCGAAATACCTCCAGCTTCCCTCCTTGGAAAGACCCTTGCTTTCTCCTTAAATGACAGTAATTTTGAATACTCAACATTTGAACTTCCTACCAACAAACTTAAACCGAAATTCTCAAAATTACATAGCAAAAACAATATATTGTATATGATATATGGATAGAGTCCATCCAGAAACCAAATTTAAAATCATTTTGGCGAGTAGAATCTAATTTGTGATAAGAAGTAACAAGTCATTGTATAAACAAAAGTTGTATATTGCTATAACTCATATGCTGAGGATTCAATATAGTTCACTAAATAACTTTATTATGCTGCACATAACTTCCACATTAATAGATAAAAGCCAAGTAATGACACTAAATTAGGAACGAAATGATCAATTCTATACATCTTTGAGCCTATCTAAAGATACGTCAACTGCTACACCCATCTCATTTAATCAGTCGCAATATTTGGCCACCTAGAAAGCTTTGTCACTCACTTTCAAGTTCTGTTTCTTCACCTCTTGATCTTCCGAATGCTGTGTTACCCCTCATTGCATTTGCCAACTCCTGAATTGAACAAGAAGTGCTCCTTTCCATCTTCTCTGCCAGTATCTCGATAACATCCAAAAAACCTAACCCCAGTAGACGGTTCCTCAACATCTCAACTGTAGAAGAATATGGCGGTATTCCTTCATCAATCATCATCTCAAAGTATTTACATGCCTCCTCTAGTTTACCCTTCTTCTTGCACAAACCGTGAACCATTACCGAATATGTTGAAACTGAAGGGTAAAACCCCCTCTCATCCATGCTCTCCCAAACTTCAATCGCCCTATCGAATCTGCCAACCCTTATTAGCAACTTGAGCACCATATTATAAGTATGCCGATCAGGTGCAAAATTGTCTTTTGACATCCTAGAAACCAACCTAAGAGCCATATTAACCTCACTATGTTCACAATGGTAAGCCAGGATTGCATTATAACTCCATGCATCCGGGCTCACTCCCCTCTCTATCATCTCATCCAAAAGTTGATAGGCCTCTTCAACTTTTTCATTCCTGCAAAGTTTCTTGATCACACAATTGTAAGTAAACACATTTGGAACAAGATTGTACCTCCTCATTGTATCAAGCACTCTAAATACTGAATGAATATCATTAGCCTCACAATACGCATGGATGAAAATTGAATAGCTAAAAGGATCTGGCTCCATCCCATTCGAACGCATTTCTCCAAACATCTTATAAGCTTCATCCACATTTCCCCCTTTACACAAAGCATCCAACATACTATTATAAGCGAGAAGATCAACCGAACATTTTCTTTCAAGCATTTCATCGAACAATCTCCGTGCTTCATTTAGTTCACCAATATCACCCCAGCCTCTAACCAAAATGCTATAAGTTTTCACACTTGGGGTGAATTCAAGCTTAATTTTGTCAAAAAATTGTTGGGCATGCTTCACATGCTTTCGTTTGCACAACACAAACAAGAGCTGATCAAGGTCATGAATACTCGGCTTCAAACCAAACTCCACCATTCTATTAAAAGCCCTTACAGCATCATTTGGCAAGTTAGCTTTACTGTAAGCTCTGAAAACAAGCCAAAAGATTTCTGGGCTTATTTCACAAGATTGAGTCTCTCTAATCTCTATCAAAAAGTCCCATAATAGAGCAAACTGTTTGCAACTTCCTAAGATATTTATCAAAATGTGGTAGCTCTCAACACTATGTTGAAAACCAGGAATTCTGTTAGCCCAAAGAAAGAATCTGTGAGCAGAGAACCCAAGATTTTTACACCTCTTCAAGACCTGTTCAACCAAGTTGGTTGATATGCTGGAGGAGAATGCGTTGAGAGAATGCTCCAAGTCATGGTGGGGGTTTCTGTAGTCACTTAGAACACGAGATATCTCATTTACAAGGTCGGGTGATTGTGGGTGAGAGTCATGGAGGGCCTGAGAAGAAAAGTGGAGGAGGGTTTGGAGTTTGTTTTTGTTAAGAGAATGTAAGAGTGAGTATAGAGGCTTTCTCTTGGAAAGTGATCTGATGGCCATTTTGGACATTGTTGAAGCATATGGTAAACAGAACTGAATGGATTATATATCATGACTTAGCATAGTTACAATATTTCAAGAATTAGCATCAGTTGAATGGTAATCTTATATTTAATTATGTTAATAATATTTGCCCAAATAGCATTTACTATATAGAATTTAAATCATTTAAATCAAGAAAGCTTATCGTTGAATAAGAAAGACTAATTTATTGGAGGGGAGATTAATCCTTTTTATAAATTTGTGATCAGTTTTTACAATTATTCAAATATAAATGCAGTTGCTCATAACTGCTGAAGTTAACATGACTTTTTCATGTGCCAAACCTCATTTTAATTATAGTAGCAGGTTGCACTCAAATGGAGGAAATAAACAGTGCTGGAAATGTGGTGGACGCTGCAGAATTGATGGGCAATCTTAAACGCGTTTTGTAAAACTCGAAGTTCTGCTGCTCTGGTCTGGTTTTTACCATGTTTGAAGAGAATATAGTGGAATGCTCTGCGCTTCCAGTGCCTGAAAGAGATACCTTTAATGGGTTGCGGAGCTCTGAAGAAGCTCGCCCAGAGCTCTGTCATGTGCCAGTGCCAGTGGGTCTATATTCGAGCAAATCACTTTTAGCCCATGTCGACCCAACATGGATTGGACCCAAAAGCTCGCAGGAATGGTCCAGAGAGCCCCATCAACACTAGTGTCAAACGGCCTATGATCAATACTCCGATGCATTTAAACCGATTGCCTCCCATTTTGCATAGGAACTTTCAAACATTGTTTGTGTATATATGTTATTGCAAGAAGTGAAATTGATTGAGGTTAAAGAAAGACTTCTTTCTATGTTTTCAAGGAAGCAAAACCATCATTGAGGTCAAGGGTTCTAATCTCCATATGATCACCTACTTGGGATATATATATGTCTCACATATTTTCCGGCTATTAAGCTTGTGGGATATAGACGTAGCCTTCAATTTAAAAACTTAGTAAACGATGAAAGGGCGAGGGATTTCTTAACTTATTTGGGATATATATTTGTCTCACATGTTTCCTAGAACGTAACCCCCAGTTTGATAACTCAGTGAATGATAAAAGGGCGAGGGATTTCTGAGTTATAAAAAAAGAATACAATTATTTGAAAGAATAAAATTTTAATATGAATAATTGTGAGATAGATGAATTTCCACGTATTCAAACTAGTGGTACATAGCTATTTGTTTGCGCATATATCTTATTAGCAAATTAGATAGGCCGCACAATTGCCAAATAAGACCCTCAACTCTTTGAGCTATGCATGTCGCAATTAGATGAAATTAAACTCATCCTTGACATTGACTCTTTCATTTATCTATTTTTTTCTCTTTGTTTTCCTATCTTTCATTCACCCTTTCACTTGTGCTATTTCCATTGTTTAGTATCTATTACATAAAGTGTTATCTTTGAAACTGAAACTGGGTTTATAATTACAGACACTGGGCAATAGATTCCTTCAACTCAAGCTTGAAGGCATGGTCTCACATCACCCACCGCGGAAAAGATTAGGCTCATTACTCACATGTAACCATTGCCATAGCTCCCTTTTCGAATTTAATAAAAAGTGCCCTACAAAATCGGATTCTTGTATGTAATTGAGTAGTTGGCAGCTTGTTCTGTCTAAAGAGATTGTGCTTTAACTTGAGGTCATAGATCTTGTCCTCCAATTGGGCTTCAATGCCTCTCAACTCAAGATTATAGTAGCCATCCAAAAAAATAGAATAAGCGTAACCAAACCTTTAAAAATCATATAATATGTTGATTATTGATGAAAGTATGTTTATATAAGATCATACATGCTTGGATGCCTTTCGTTTCTCACCTTTTTGTCTACACTTGTTGTTTTAGTACTAGAAGCTGCTTGAATCCTCCATTAATTATACCTTTTCTACAAAGTACCATGACTGCCCTTTCCTACTACTTCACTTTGTTATAATTAATTATTTTAAACCATTGACAACTAATCTTTAGTGTTTCACCTTTTAACTTCTTCTAGCACGAGTTGGTAAAGTTGACTTAAAGCAAGACACCACCGAGTTCCAAAAATAAATCATAAATTTATGTAAAAGCTAGGCTATATATTGTCACATCCCATATTTTCGGTGAAGGAAGTCTTGAACTATTCAATTTAGAATTCTCCTTGCAAATCTAGTTTATGAGACGTAAGGCTTTTTTAATCAACGAATTTAAATCCAAAAAAAAAAAGGGGGGGCATAAAATAAATGAAAGACCCATCCGACTTCTTTTTTTTTAATTCAACCTATTGTTATGATCTATGTTTACATTTTAATCGGATCATAAATGGACTCCAGTTATTTTTTATAAACTCGATGCAATTTACCAAAAAAGATCTGATTTAGAAAAGAATTTTGAAAAATTAAAAGTAAAAAGCACATTTTACGAAAAATTATAGTCTTAATTAAAAGGTGGCTCACAAAAATAAGTTTTATTTGGATATATATTAGACAGAAGGATTCAAACCTCTTAATGGCGTAAGGGTTTAATTTTCTCAGCTACTTAAATAATTTGTGAGGGCGGAGGACAATCATATAAAGCAAAAACATCTCGAGTGAGATTGTTTGTACCAGAAATATTACTCTTAACATCCATTTTCTAAGTACAACATATGACTAAAAATTAAACATTATATTTTTAATCAAGTCATTTTTATAAATTAGATAATATTCTCATGGTAGCAACATAAATTTAATATACTGAAACTTAATTGAATAGAAAATACAACAAAAAATAAAAATTTTACAAATTATGTTAGAAATTAATATAATTTTTTTAGTAATTATTTTCTTAATCAAAATTCTAAAACAATTTATTAATTTCTATTTCTTTATTAAATGATTGATTGATATATAAATTTTATTAGTTATTTGATGTCATTTTTAAAGTTACGAAGATTGGTTTTGCAAAAATTTAAGTTCTAAAATTTTAATAAAAGGGTTTACTTACAATATTGGGTCTCAAGTGTTAAATATAAACTCTCATATCACACTCCTTGTTGGGTATGAGTATTATTTTAATTATTGCTCAAAGTCAATCTAAAACGTCTAAATTAAATAATTAATAACTTGCTCTACGTATATTCATTTCTTTAATGATTAAATTACTCATCCAGTTTCACTTTTTATTTCTTTTTCTCTTTTATGATATTGACAACTTAAGAAGTATTCACCAACTCCTAATTAATTTTGCCCCCACAATAACATCTGTTCCTTATTAGATATGAGCCACTAATTTTTTTTTAATATTACTTATAAGTCTCATCCATATATATATAAGCTAGCTTTATTAGTTATATACTTGATTAACAATTTTATAATAATATTTTTCAACAACCCAGTTGTAGAATTATCAAATTAGTGCATGTTACCCTGTGGGATATGACTCTTTGTTTTGTAGTTTTCTTCTTTAATTAGTACATGCATAGAGATCTCTAGAATCTGAATTAAAAGAAGTACAAAAAGGAAAAGTCATTCTGCTGATAAAAAGAGTGCTTAATTATATCACTTTCACATGCAATTTCCTGTTTAATTTGAATTTTAGGTATTTTTAAGTGCTTATTGACAAGGATCATGAACAGAAATGCAGAAGGTTGAAGATTTATTACTTGCTGTTAGCAAACTGAATTGAAGGCTTTAATTTATTATTAATCGCCATCTTTCATTTTCATTGTAGGTCATAGCTAGTGACACCCCACTCAAAAGATTTCTAAATAATATATGAGGCCAATCCCCCATCAATCTATCTAAGAATTGCTCCAATAATATTATTAATAATGTTAAGAAACCATCACTTGTAATTATTGAAAATCAAATTGATCAAATTAAGATTAAACTAATGTCTAAGTGGTTGAGACTTGAAGCAATAATGATTATCCGTCCAAATTAATGACTTTCTCATATTGTGATTGATAATTAAATAATTGAGAGTGAGATCAATAATTTCCCCAAAAAAAAATACTTTTTTTCGTTATATCCTAGATTATCAAATCTTGTTTACATGGAATATATTGTTTGTGAAAAATCATTGATGGAGATATAAATATTTTTATATATAATCCTAATGCTTAAGTTATTGAGTTGTTATGTATCAATTTTAGAAGAAATCTTCTACATAATTAAATAATTGTGGAGATAAAAAGTTTTGTTTGTATTTATTTTATAATTAATAAAAAAATTTATGACTAATTAACCCAATCCCCATCAAGCTTGTACTATGAAAATTAATAGCTAAATTTGGTTTCGTAATTAAGCAAATGGACAAAATTCAAGTGTGGGCTATGATGAAGTTTATGAAGCATCAAGAGTCACATGCACTTCAGCTTCGATAGTGTCTCTCTTTTTGACTAAAATTAATTAAATTAATCATTACCTGATCAAACCCAATAATTATTCTTTTTTTTTTTCCTGGGACACAGATTATTAAATCATAAAATCATGTGATTTATTAAATAATTAATTTCACATTGGTCAGCTCTCACCTCGATTAGCCAGTTCTATTGTCAAGGTTGAACCAGGCAGATTATATATATTTGTATTCAATAATACATAATTAACAAATTTAGTCATCTTAGTTCATCTTTAATATATAATCTAAGCACGTTCGTGGTCCTGGCATGGTTGATAGGATTTATACATCATATCTACGCATAGAAGCATAATTTATAATTTTACTAGATATGTAAATTTGTGAGCAAGTATTTAATTAATTATCTAACCATAGAAAATATCAAAAGCCACTTTACATTCAATTTCAAATTAAGTGTTTATTTATTGATCAGTAATAAAACTTTAAAGAAAAATTAATCTCTATAATACGAGTTTTTTTAATTATATTGAAGCAATTAATGTAGCAAAATAATATTTTTATATCTATAACATGAATCTACAATCGACTTCTTATGAACTATTAGAGAATTAAATAATCAAGTTAAACCCATATTTATGGGCTTAAATTTTTAAAAAAATAGTAAAACATAACATGTTATCATAACCGTCATGGCTAAATGACAGTTTCTTCATATTATTTAAAAAAATCAATTAAAAAAAGTATTGCTTGGCTCATTTATAAAATCCGTTAAAGCTCATACCTTTAAATACTCAAGTTAAACTCATATATATAAATTTAAGCTTTTAAAAAAATTACAAACTTATTATAACCCCAGTTTGGCACAATTTTGTTAGATGTATTATTAAATTTAATTTTTCTAATCTAGTTTTATCTTTTATTTATCCAATAATTTTTTACTAATTCATATTGTAGATCTAGGTCGAGGATGCTCCATTACTGCTAATAAAAGTCGTTGTATATACAGTATTTGCATTTTTGAGAGATCCACTAATTTCATTTTCCCCAAAATCCATATTGGCTCAGTTTGTCATAATTTCAAATTTTCCAACTAATAGACATCACAGTCAAGTTTCCAGCAATCTCAAACGTTGAATCTCTGTTTTTAACTTAAAATTAATAATGAACAAACCAAACAATAATAGCTGTACCGCACTTTGCCAACTTCATTAATTTATTTAATATATCTAAATATTCGCCCCTATACAGAAATATTTAAAATATATAATCTATCTATTTTCTTGGTTTTCTTTCTTCATTAACTTAACTACCACTTTAGTTATACAAAATTAATGAAATTAAATGTCATTTTTTCCTATCCAATTATCTCTTAAGATTTAATTAATTTATATATATATATATATATAAAAGAATTCATTAGCGTTTCGAAACATAAGTAATAACTATAAAAGAGATCTAAGGTTATAACAATATTCAAAACCTTTATAACTGTTCAGCAGACCCTACTATTAATGATCCTTTTCAAACTTAAAGTTAATAATTGAGCATAATCATGTGGACGACAATAATTATGTCTTATAATACTTTTGAAAAATGAATGATTAATGTACTGGACTGGCTTTAATTTATTCATTATTGTCTAATGGCAGGCCAACCAAGTTCTGTATAGTTAATTATGACTTTGTGCCAATAGATCATGAGCACAAAGTCATAATTATTTAAATATTTATTTAACATCAGATTTCTTATGTAGACTTTAAAAATAGCCATTTGCAGCACGGTATTTATTGTTGCATATCGTGGATCGATTTATATTTAAACACACTATTATTACACTGAAAATTTTTTCCTTTACTAAAAAGGGGTTATGATATTGTGTTTTGCTTGTAACTTAGATCATAGATTTCGAATTATCACCTTAGATCAAAATTATTTTTAAAAAATAATAAATTTTTTTAATATATATTTTACGAGAATTTATCCCTCGTTTCCTTATTTGATAATATTACTGATTTAGTATTATAATATTCTCTTTAATTTTATACAATTATTCAACGTTTTAATAGTTTTATTTCTCTAAATCATGTAACATATATAACTTATTATACAATCTAATATCATATAATAATATTATAATAATAATAATAATAATAATAATCAAATATATGCTAATTAATTCGAAATATTACATATTATTTTACAATAAAAGTTGTAAACAAGCTGTGAACCGTGTCCACTGCCCAGTAACAAATCCTTAAAGCCTCTTCATCTTCTTCATTGAATGATGATTCAGCAATCTCTTCAAAACACAAGACTCCAAATCCACAAAACGTGAAAGATGGGTCACTGACGTAGCCCGAACCGGGACCATCGTGGCTGGGGCCCAGTTGAGTCAGCAACGTGGAGTCTACGTGTCACAGTAATCTATATTTACCCGACACGATGCATGGACTCGACACGTGTCCTTGCATGAACATTGAACAAGCGTCCACTATCATCTCTCTCTTCCATTTTCCAACCATCTCTTTATAATGGATTCCTTCGTCACCTCTAGTCTATTAAAGCCATTGCGAACCGTGACTCTCTCGGCTGCTTTTAGGATAGTCTCTCCTTTTGTTCTATTTTTTCCTTTTTCTCAAATATTTAAGAGTTTCATCTTCATTAATTGTGTTGCATTTTGTTGAAGTGTGAAAGGTGGGATTTGGATCTTCCTTGATTTTATTTTCTTGGTGTAGAGATTGTGGGGTTTTGATTTTGATTTTGGTTTTCTTGGGAAACTAATGGCAAAAATTGTTGAAAACCCTTTACATCTTAAGTCCTTGAATCATGTCTCGCTTCTTTGTAAATCGGTTGAAGACTCCATTGATTTTTATCAAAACATTCTTGGCTTTGTGCCTATAAGGAGGCCTGGATCTTTCAACTTCGATGGTGCATGGTAAAAAATTCATTCTTCATCAGCAATTTCCAATCTTTTGATTTTCTCTTTGTTGATCAATTTGGCGTTTTGATATTTATGTGATTTCTCAGGTTATTCGGCTATGGTTTTGGAATACATTTATTGCAATCAGAGGACCCAGATAGCATGCCCAAGAAAGAAAAGATCAATCCCAAGGACAATCATCTTTCTTTCCAGGTAACTCCATTGATCAATTTATTAATTTTTCATTAATGAGTAATTTCCAGTCACATGTTATATGTATGTACATGTTACATCAGTTGATGAGTACGAGAAACAAGAATCTCATCTAACAATTGAATAGAGCCCAAGAGAAATGAAGTGACAGCCTCATATCTCTGTCTCTTCTTAGCTATAGACAATAATGTTTGGTAATAAAATTGATAACGTTTGAAGAACTTGAAGCTATGTATGCAAGTATGGACAATTAGGCCAAAGAAAACGACAACAATGTGGCAACATGACCAACAGTTTCCAATCTTAGAACAAGACAAATAATATTGTATCATCAATTTCGTGCCATTGATTCCATGATGGTTTCGTATGTAATGTAATGTTAAGAGGTTGAATTTGGCTCAAATACGTTGCTTGATGGTTGCAGTGTGAGAGCGTGGAAGCCGTGGAGAAGAAGTTGAAGGAAATGAATATCCAATACGTGAGGGCACTGGTGCAGGAAGGTGGGATCAATGTGGAGCAATTGTTCTTCCATGACCCAGATGGATTTATGATTGAGATTTGCGATTGTGATAATATCCCGGTGATACCCCTAGCGGGCGAGGTGGCACGATCATGCTCCAGTGTGAACTGCCAGATGATGCACCAGCAGCAGCTACGAGTAGAAGGCTCTCTGTCTCATTAGCTGCTCAATAGAATTTTAAGTTGATAGATGAGATGAGACCTAGCTATATGATCTTGCTATTTGTTCATCTGTTTCTGTGGTGGGTTCATTTCAATTGTTCATTTTTGTCGCTTGAGTTTCATGCAATAATTAGACAATATACTATTGAATGTGATCCACTACCCATATGGAAATGATCATCATTTTTATTGAATTTTGATCTTGGTCATCATCCTCATTAGCAACTGGAGAATTCTAATATTGTCCAGATAAATTCTCATATTTTTTAATTAGTTTAATAGGTAAAAGTTAAGAATTGATCGCTGGAGTGCAATTAATTTTTGCCCTAATGTAGCAGCATATATAGAGTTCCAGATTGGTGTACCTTTTAGGTTAGGTGAGGTGGATAGGATAACAACAAATTGCAATCCCACTCAGCAGTAACTTTTTCATTTTGGGATCATAACACTTGGATGTGTTATGCTTCGCCAAATATGAAGTTAAAAAAGACTTTGTAAACCATTCCAAAACTAACAATCGTCTGAAACCAAGAAATTTACACATCTTTGGCCAGAAATTAATCAGACATGAGACAATGATGATTTGATTGAATTTTGTTAAGTGTTCGATAATTTGATGAACAATTCAAGCCCAAAATATGAATAGTACTCGAGTACTAAATATGATATGTTCCAGTCATTCCTATATTGTATCAAGAATATATATATATATATATATATATATATCGAGTTCTTAAGTATCTCAATTCAAGGGTGATCAAATGTATTTCCTCGAAAAATTGACCTGAAAACTGTGATTTAAGTCTTGATGCAATGGTTCATTTCATTGAAAAATGTGATTTTAGTCTAGATATAACGGTTCATTTAGCGTCAATTGTCTCCCCTTATGTTTTATTTATGGGACAATTATCAAGTGCTTTCGAGTTTTGGTTTAATCTAGAGCAATAAACAATGATATATTTTTCACTAATTACATCCCTGAAATTATCTTCAAATTATTAGTTTCACCTCACAAAGCATCATTTTCGTATGATTAATCGTTGAAAAATAAATTCGTATGATTAATCGTTGAAAAATAAATAACTTAATGGGTGTGATTAATAAAAAAAACATAGTCGTTCTTCACTTAAAATTAATTCAAAACTGGTGGGTATTTATTCATACTGTTCATATAAATTATATTTGTGTTAATCAAGTCAATTGTTAAGTTTCATATATGATATTAGAAAATTCTTGGCTGTTAGGCTCTTAGCTGTCTCTTTCTTTCCAGATGATCATGTGTTAATTAGGACATCTGTCCTAATTTCGATATCATTCCCTATCAAATAAAAAAATAGGTAATTTCAAATTCTAATCAGGTTTAAGATAAGGTAATACAATCTTTCCAGGATTTGTTTATGGAAATTAATCTGAAGCAGTTACTTCTGCCAAATTGTCTTTTGTTACTCCTCCCACTACCAATCTTAATGCTGTGGCTGAATCCAATCTGCGACTTAGATTGATGGTGGGCTTATGGGCCTCTTTCTGGATTTATCAATATGGGCCTTTCCTCGCGTCCCAATTCTATACGAATTCATCAATTGACGAGTAATTCTATTTCATCATCCCCATTATTTCCTCAATAATCCACGTTAATATTATAGCTTTCTTTGCTTAATTCTATCGCATGAAAGACACCAGGAAAAAAAAAAATTGGGTATTATAATTTTTAACCAATCACAAATATGTCCAACGATTTAGTAATATAAATTAATATGACATGTGAATTGGATATTTTAATGAATTGCAGAGAATGGGGTTGTAGAATTCAATAGTCTCAATTTAAATTAGGTGAAGAAGATACTCTGACCAAAGTTTCAACCTGAAGTTATCAACTCAATACATATACATGATTCACATTTGTGCATGCGCAAGAAAATCATAATCTATAATTCGTATGTAGAGAAAAATTTTGTTCTTACTCTGTGGACAGAAGGATCGAGTCTTGTGAATCTGGGTATGTGTCAAACTTTTGCAGGATAACACCCTCTCTTCCAAGTGAACAAAAATTTCATTTTAAGAAAATAATATATGTATCTTTGAGCTGACTAGAGACTAGTATTTTTGAAACCAAGATGCTTCAAACTTTGATGTTCTATTCCATTATTATCTACATTTAGAATATGAACTTCGTTACAATGTTATGAGTAAATACATATTCGTAAGTGTAGTGTAGAGGCTATTTGGGTGTCTAACTCTAACCCAAGATCCCCTTTTAACCATCCAATGTGGAACTCAACAATCCCCTCTGTCCTCCTTGGGCGAGACTCTCACAGTGGTGCAGCATCGCCAACCCTCCTCGTCTGAAACTATGACTAATCACATTGGACATCGACGTCTGGCTCAAATGTAAAGGTTATTCAGTGATCTAATCCAAAAGGTTAACCTAATCAGTGGAGTGATCAACCTCTTTATATATTCCAAGACCCCCTTGACCATCCAATATTAGACTCAACAGTAAGTTTTCACTAATCTATGTTCCAGGACCGTCTTAACTAAGAAATTAAGCATCAACAGTTTGCAATATATAGGAAGAGAATCTCCGTGATTTCTTTGTCTTTAATTTTAGATATTTAATTGCAGAATGAGAAGGCATAGTAATTGGCACTGCTCTGTAAATAAAATTAATTTGACCCACCCATCTGTTTGATGCGCATGCATAGTGCATACTTGTGAAGCTTTGTTGAAGCCATCAAGTTTTCCTGGGAGCCTCCGAGGAGGTCTTTTTTTAACATTATTACAAAGTCTTCTCTATTTAAAGACTTCTAACTTTCTGATCTTTCCTTGATTAAATGGATGGTGGATGATCCTAGCAAAGGTTCTTGATATGAGATAATGGTACATTAACTCTTCTTGTAATGCTTCAGATGAGATTGGCTAGGATGTATAGTGCTGTCTAGAGACATGCATGATCAGATGACCTTACCAGGTAATTGGTTTCCTAATCTTCTCATTCTTATTACTGTCAGATTTCCGAATATACAATCTCTGGTGGGGATCCCTACAAGCACCTTATTAATGGTCAGTAGTCATAGTTTTCTACATATTTGTACTTGAAGGATTCCATGCCAGATTAAAATCCATCTGTACTACTTGATAAAAGAGAAAGATAATAATTCTATCTTAGCTGTTAGCAAAGAAGGCACAAGCCTCCAAACATCTTTAAGCATGTGGTAACTTAATTGCTCTATAATCAACAAGAATAAAGGTTGAAGCAGAGCCCAGAAAGGAGAAGAAGGTACATGGGTAAAAGACATAAGCTGTGTAATATATAATCCAACAACATCAATATATTTCAGTACAAAAATGGAAATATATATGTTCAATTAAGAACTTTATTTGATTCTTTCAAATATTGCTTGAATCTCTAAGGCATACATATATTTATATATGTTCGTAAAAGAGAGGAAACAACATACAAGAAATGAAGCAATATGATGAAATAGATCAAAAAATACCCAATATGCTGCAGCCTCAAAAACAAAACAAAATTCATTACAGACAAATTAGTTAGAGCCCCCTTTGCAGCATCTGCTCGTAGTTCTCAATGGATTCAAGCCTTTGAATAAGAAGTTGCTTCCTGAAATTCTTGATGAATGCCTCGGCACTTTCGTTTATGTCCATGGATGGCTTGCTCTCTAGCTTATTATTTGTAGTCGTTTCTGCAGGTTTTTTCTCCACAACTGGCGGGGGGGACTTGAAGGCTCTAATGTTAATCTCTCTGAAAGTACTTTCAATATCTAATTCTTTGCCTTCTGCTACTGTGGAGCAGTGGAATGGAGGAGGAGGTGGAGGAGGCATTGAGATTGAGCTATTCTTCTTCATTATTGTATGCAGCTATAGCTTAGCTTCTCTCTTCTTGTCTGCAAAAGCTAATTTGTCTTGGTTAGATGCTTTTCATGCTAACATGCTATTGTGTTTATATAGAAGAGAAATAAATTATGAAAAATTGATTTTTTTAATGGGTTGGGATTGCACAGACTTTTTGATGAAAGAGCACTCCACAGGCTCAAATCAAAGATAGCCACAAGCCGAAGCCTGAAGTTAGATAATTTCTAAGCCAATGGATATGCTCATCTCAGTCAAAAGTTCATATTCTTTTTGCTCCTGCCATTCGGTCTAGGTTTTCATTGTTTTGTTATTGGCCGTTTATAGAAATATTTTCATATTAAATTATAGAATTTGAGTTGTACGTAAATTTTAAGTCTAATATTACTGTTTAACATAATCTAGAAGGTGAATTTGTAATTACTTTGTGAGATTTTAGTAGCATTTTTAACACTATTTTTTTCTACAATTCATATCCAACCTTTTTTTGTCATATAAAAAATAATAAATAAATAGATTTTCCTCCAAGTTAGTAGAAGGTTTGATTCTAAAACATTTTGTATAAATTAGTTTGTGATTATATAATTATTCATCCACCCACATTTCAATATCAAATTAAGTACAATCGAATCGATAAAAAAAAATTGATGATTGAATCATATTTAAGTATAACACATTGGATCAGATCCCATTTAGACGATATTTGAATATTCAATTCGATTAAAGTTTTTATTATTGTGTAACCCAAAACAAATAATAAACAAATGTATATGAATGGCTTTCCAAACATTTTTATTTTAAATGAAGTATACCGACTTACAAGTAATAACAACAAAGTGAGTCGGAAAATCTAGCAAAGCGAGGTAAAACCAGGTCGGCAAAAATGACACAAAAGTCGAGCAAAACAAGTAAACACTAATCATTAAACAACCGTTGGCAGGTAACCAATTTCTCAACAAGAGAGGCTAATTAGCTTAATTAGCAATAATAAAAGTGCTCAATGTGACGCTTTTTGCTGACTTTGACCTACTATTAACGGCGAAACTTCCCCACACGCATGTGATTATTAGACAATTCAATTCAAACGTGCGGCTCAAGAGACGGGCACAAAGGGCCGAAAGAGGTTCCTAGAAAGCCGCCATTGTTGGCGAGTCAAGCAGCCAACTGGCTTTCACTCAATGGATGGATAAACACGTACAACATGCAAAATAGTAATATTTTATCGTTGTTGAAATGTCAATTGATCATTTAAAAGTATAATAAAGAAGGGGTATGGCTCAGGTCTGGCTTCAGTTGGCATCTCTACCAAACTACATAATTGTAGTTGCTTTATGGGTACACTGTATGCCCACATGGTGTTCATTCAAGACATGGTATCAAAGTGGTACATTTGCACATGTTTTGCTAGGTAAGCTACACTCGAATTGGCACAAAATTCGTTGAGCATAATGGTGGAGTAGTGTATTATAAAATTATTGTTTAGAAAATGCGTAATTGTTGATGCAAAAGGTATTATCGGTCTGTTCTGAAAGCAATATATAAAAAGTTTTCAAAATCTAATTTGATGCCAATGGTTTGCACAATTTGCGATTCGAATCTGTTCTAGATTCACTTAGATTGGATGAACTCAACAACTTCTATGTTACATACCCGAGGAAATAAATTTTCATACGATTAATGGGATTGGCTACTACGATGAATATGATGTGGAGAAATTAAAACAAAAAAAAAAAAGCATAAACAGACTAAATTTGATGTTTGAAGTTTGACCTCTAAATTTGGTTTATTAATTAACTCATTAAATTTAATTGAAACTAAATTCATTGATTAAGTACCAATATGTCGTAATGAGGGTGCAATTAGGTAAAATTTCATATAATGACGGCGCACTTAATCATAACCTTGTCAATTAAAAATTTTGTTAACTATTATGGATAAATCTACAACTTTGTTTATATATACCATCAATATTTTTAATGAAGTAAATAGGTCAGGACTTAGGAGAATGGGTAGAGGATTAATAAAATGCAAAAATCTATATTTAGTTTTGGTTGTTCATTAAAAAGAAATATATTTAAATACAATTGCATCAATCTTAGTCATGAAAGTATAATTAATTAAGTAGCTAGCCTTCCACGGCTGATTTATTGAGCTTTATAAATAATAACTATAAGCAACAGATTATGTTTGCCAAATTGATAGGTGTAATTTTTAAGTACTTCTTGAGCATTCTCCTCAACGGCATGATGCACTGTTGAGATTACTACCTTGAATCACTTAATGTGAATCACTCCAATTTAAATTTTAATCAACTCCAATATCTCATAGTTAATAAAATTGTTGTAACAATTATTTGATTAATTTTCATCACACCGTCTCCTTTCGTTAGTCATCCACCTCCCAATTATATATTTATAGGAGTGTATCGTCTCACAGTGACAAGACATCATATAAATGTAATGAATCATTCTTTTTTAAGTGTCAAAATGAAATTATTGAAAAAATTTAACTCATGTATATAGGTGAAGATCTCTCATCTCTCAACTTTTATTATAATCATGAAAAAAAAAAATTATATAACCATTGTTTCAATTTAACAAAGCAAATAGATGCTCTAATCAGATTAAATAAATAAATTTGAATCTATTTTCATTCATGTTTAATTAACCTGACTCAATAAATTTGTAAAATGTTAGACTACGATGTAGTGAAAATTTTTTTTGACATAATTATAGAAGACATGGTATCAAATTGCTACAGTTGTACATGTTCTGCTACGTAAGAAGGGTAATTAGTTAAGCGTCCTGATCGAGAGAAGTGTCATTGAATTATTGTGTTCACATTATGTTAAAAAAATATAAATTTAATAATTAAAAAAAATTGATAACGTATATATTCACTCAGATAGGATGAGCTCAAGTACCACTTCAATGTTACACTCGTAAGTGCATAAATTTTCATATAATCACTAGCATTAAAAAAAAAATAGAACGGTTAATCAGATATTAGTTTATATATTTATTCAATTTAAATTATTATTTGTTAGATTCACTTGCGTTACATGCATAAGGGCAATACTTAATGTAATCTTAAAAAGTTTTAGAAATGTGAATCAAACTCATTAAATCGATTATATTTTTAAATTTTAGACATAAATTTGATCGAAATTAGAAACACTAATTTAATTGAAATTAAATCAATCTATGTAATATAGATATATGTTCCTTCAGTTATGATCTCATAATTAATTAAATGTCAGACCACCCCTTTTCAAATTTATAGACTGCTTTGGATCAATAATAAAAAAGTCATCAGTTCAAAAAATGTCAATATGAAGCAACTAATAAAATGATAAAAAAATTATCATACCTTAAATGAATGATTTATGACATATTGTTTTATGCATGAGTTCCTCGAGCTGATAATATGTCATAATAGTCAAACCACAAAAATTTGAAGTTTCTCAATAAATTTGTATTAAAGAAAATATTAATTTGGGTATGTTTGGAATAAATGGCCTGTAGCTCAAAGGTAGACCTTTTCTTCCTCAATGTATATATATAACTAACACTCAAACAAGATGGCATTGACTGAACCAAGAATCTCTATAACATGACAATCGTGTTCATGGTAAAAAGTAAAAAATTAAATCACTTTACCCATAATTTTTATATAGGTTGAAGTAAATCTAACTAATCGATGACATCAACCTTACAGAACCTGCTTATTGGGACGATTATGATGCAGATGTAATAATATAGAGTTGAATATGAGTACATATTTTAAAATTAATTAACTCCAATATCTCATTGTCATCGCTATTTGATTAAATTTCATAAGTGTGATATCTCCAACATCCCAATAGTCCCAAAAATATTTATAGGGTTCGACGATATAATGTCATAATGGCAAGATATCATATAACTTCGATGACTATTTTTTAATTTAGCTTTCAAAAGTAAAATAATTGAATACATTTAAGTCATGCAATAAAACTCGTAGCTTTCGTCATGATATTATAACAAATAATAATAATAACATCAACAACAATTAGATCAAATAATTAAAATTTAACTTTTGTCTTTGTCAATTGTGTATTTTAATTTTTAATATGATAAAATAAATTTGTAAGATGTATATTATTTTAAATTTAAATCTTTTAGATTAGCCCATAACCATTAATTTCTTATGATCTAATTAATGATTGGAATAAAAATACTAGGTTACAATAAGTTAGCATAAAAAAATTTCCTACATTAATCTACCATAAGTAGTATAAAATAATTGTTTGTTCACATCATGCTAAGAAAGTACTACAAAATTATATGCTGCAAAGGTTTTATTAGACTATTTTGAAAGCAACAATTATTAATTTTCATATCAATCAGTCCATAACATTTGCAATTCGATTCTATTTTAGAATCACGTAGAAGGGATGTACTCAACCACTTTGTTACATGAATGAATTAAGTAGTTCACTATTGCATGAAATGTTCATATGATTAATGTGACTTAATTAGACTTGTTAAATTTAATTGAAATAATTCAATTTGATTAAAAAAGGGACAAGGCATTAACAAAGGATAAAGAACTAGGATCCTCTGTTCTTTTAATTTCATCTCAATTTTTGAGGATTTATTGTTACATGGATTTTCGTATTGTTAATGTTTAAGATGTGTATTTATCGTCTCTCTTTATTGATTCATTTTATGAAACCATTAATCACCCTTTTGTAAAATAAATAAATAGAAGAAGAAAAACATTCAGTCTTTCACCTCAGATTAAAGATGGAGACCGATTCCAAGCTTTGAACCAACGTTGTTTTGTTACATCATAAATATAACTCATATCTAAATCGATTAGTAGGCTTATCAATACTGTTGATGCACGATTTCCGGACGGCCGGGGAGCGGGTCGGAGCTCGGGTCGTAAGTCGGGTCCAATCCTGTGAACAGAGAAAAACAGTCAGGGGTGCCGGCGGTGGTGCCGGCAAGAACCCTCCGACGCTCAAGTCAGTTTCCGGCACTCCAGAATTTTCTGGGAGAATTTCCTAGAGAGAGAAGCTCTCAAAAGTAAAGGAAATCTAGAGAGAGAATGAGTTCAGAAAAGTGTGCATACCTTGAGTAATAATTTGGAGGGTTTATATAGGAGTCGAGATGGGTCATTGTGACCCAGATAATAGGCCCAGATAATGAGCTTCAGTAATGGGCTTACTGAATTACAAATAACTAGGCCCAGATACTGGGCTTCAATAATGGGCTTACTGAATTACAAATAACTAGGCCCAGATACTGGGCTTCAGTAATGGGCTTACTGAATTAGAAATAACTAGGCCCAATTTTGTTATGGCCATAACAGTAGTCCCCCCAGGCCCAAGTTGAATAACGGGTCGACGTAGGGGCTAATTAGTTGTTCTGGGCTACAAATTAAATGTGTTGAGGGGCCGGCCCAAAGATGTGATTCATTAAACCCTAAAATGGTGCTCTATATAAGACACAAGTGTTGGGGAGTAGGGTTTATTCAAAAATAGGAGAGAGCACCTAGGAGGCCAGCAGTGCAAGTGACACCAGCAAACAGAACTTTTCAACCTGAGCCAGAATTTTCAAACCGCCACAAGTGAGTACTCTTTTTTTTTTTCTTGCATATGAATGGATTAGGTATAGTTTTTGAATGCAAAAATTCTTGTACGGATTATGTCCTATGTGTGTGTATGCGATTGTGTGTGAAAGAAGAAGAGACATGCATGGGCGTGATGGAGGGTCGGCTCGCATGGGACGAGCAGTTGCTACGCACGTAATAGCTGCGCTGGGCGCGCGGTAGGCTTGCGAGGGCATGCTGCGAGGGCAGCTCGCCCTCGCGAGTGCCTTAGCGTGCTGCAAGGGCAGCACGCCCTTGCGCGCGCCTGGGCGAGCTGTAGGAAGGCCCTGTGCGCGCGGGCGAGCTGCAGGAAGGCCCTGCGCGCGCGGGCGAGCCCAGCAAGGCCCTGCGTGCGCGGGCGAGCAGCTGCGCACCCTGGTGCGCAGGGGCGACCTCTCATGGTGCTGGGCGCGCGGGAGGCGAGGTGTGCTGGGCGAGTCACGGGCGTGCCGGGCGTTGGTCGCTGGGCGCTGGGTGCTCGCGTGCGCGCTGGGCGCGCTGCATGCTGCGTGCACTGCTCACGTAGTATGCAGGGGCCTCCCAGAAGAAATTCGAATGAGTGCAGGGGCCTTTCAGCAATTTTTGATTTTTCACTTTATAACTTTGGGGGTGTTGCTGAAAAATTTTAAAACTTTCATTTAAAATCGTGGGAGTGTTTCTGCGAAATTTCAAACCTTTATTTTTATTTCTCGGGGGTGTTTCTGCGAAATTTTAAACCTTTATTTTTTTCTCCGCGGGGGTGTTTCCGCAGATTTTTAAACTTTAATAATTTTTCCTCCGCGGGGGTGTTTCCGCGGATTTTCAAACTTTGAATAATTTTTCCTCCGCGGGGGTGTTTCCGCGAATTTTCAAACTAAAATAATTTTTCCTCCGCGGGAGTATTTCCGCTGATTTTCAAACTTAAATAATTTTTCCTCCGCGGGGTTGTTTCCACGAATTTTCAAACTAAAATAATTTTTCCTCCGCGGGGGTATTTCCGCGGATTTTCAAACTAAAATAATTTTTCCTCCGTGGGGGTGTTTCCGCAGATTTTCAAACTTGAATAATTTTTCCTCTGTGGGGGTATTTCTGCGGATTTTCAAACTTAAATAATTTTTCCTCCGCGGGGATGTTTCCGCGGACTTTCGACACAATCCCCCAGTACTTTTTTTGTTTTTTTTTTTTCACCTCTTCCTTCCCTCAGTAGACTTGGTTTGATGACTAACGACCACTCTTTGACTATGCAGATGGCTAGAGTTAAAACCACTGTGAAAGTGCTACGGGGGGAATCGAGTCATCAAACCCAGTCTTCCAGGGACAAGGATCCGGTGACCAATCGTAAAGAAGTTAACGAGTTTTATCAAAACTTCTTCGGTCCGGATCGAAGGCTGGGACAGAATTCTGTCAACCATAAGGTGGTAGACGCTGAAGGGGATAGCGACTGGTCATCCTCTGCTACCGCAGATAGTGAACCGGAGGTTGAAAAGTGGTGGGAGGCCGACCATATTGAGAATCAACTCCCGGACGATCGATTAAAGATATATAGAGCCCATTTCCTTATCCCGGCTTCAGTCATCCTATTTCTTCCAAGAAAGGGTGATCGGTGGAGTAGGCCACCACGAGGTGTCATTGGTTTGAGCCTAGAGCTATTGAGAGCTGGTCTCCGGATGCCTTTTGATAACTATGTTCGCCGTATACTCAATGTTATGGGCATCGCTCCTACCCAACTGTCGGCCAATGGGTGGAGGCTTCTGATAGCTTTCCAAAGTTTATTCAGAAGCGCCGGCCTTGGTGACCCTACCACCAACCATGTTAAGCATATTTTTGCCATTCACACACCGAATGGTGAGAAGACGGGTTACTACTATATATCCCAGCGAGGGAAGACGGATGACCCCAACCGCCTTTTTGGCATTCCCTCCCATGTGAAAGAATGGAAGTATAAGCAATTCTGGTGTGGTGGCGGTTGGAAGTACCAAGAAGGTGCTCGTCCAAAGGGGGAGAAGTTGAAGATCAGGAGGCGTTTTGGTGTTTGTGGTACCCTATTATAATGACACCCTATCCGCCTTTGGTATGACAACTCTTGATCAACTGACACATTTTTTTTTATTGCAGCTCCTTGGACCAAACGTCCGCTGTTATCTCAGAAAGAGAGAGACGACTTGCAAGTGGTGCTCAAGTTACCCGTGGACTCGAAGAACGTGAACAACCTCATTGATCGGGAGCAATTGGCCCGTCTTGGCTTATCACCTCCAATTCCTCCGGAAGGTAAACTTGATCATTAATTTCTGATATTACTTCATCAAGCATGTGTTTGTTGTCTTACCAGTTTTATTTTCGTGCAGGACTATTTCCTTTACATCCTACCAAGAAGCAGTTCGCTCAACTTGTAACCAAGATGCCACTTAAGCCCTTCACCCAAGACAGACCTAGTTCTTCACAGAAGAAACGGAGCGGAAGTCCTCCAACTCTTGGACCCCCGAAGAGGAGAGCTACTGGCCACAAGGAGGTTCCCGTACGGAAGCCGGTTCCTGATAGGTCTGCCTCCGTTCAGCCTGCGGATGAAGTGGCAGCCTCTCAGCCTACCGGGAGCAGGTTACCCTCAGCCTCTCAGCTACCCAAACGTTTTACCTTTGACAGTACGGACTTTCAGAGTGGCTCAACATGTGGAGACTACCTTCGGGAATTGTCTCAAAATGCTGCACGCTTCATGCCTACCAATGTCTTTCCAGAAAATGTGAAACTCACATACTTTGATGCGATCGCCGTCAGGATGGGCATCATCCTTCAGGTTAGGTTTTACTGAGACCCTTTCTTCCTTGTTTCTTTATACTTTTGAAAGTCATGCCTTAACTCCTTCCCTCTCTTTGCCTTTCTTTCTGTAGGCGACAGGACCCTTAGCTCAAGGAGAGGCTACTAACAACAACCTCCTCAAGGAGGTTAACTATCTCACTTCTGAGGTTGACGACTGGAAGGCGAAACACCTAGTCTGCCTCGACAACTTAACCAAAACGGAGAGAAAAATGACAAAGATGAAGGAACAGATGGGCAGAATGAAGGCAGACTTGTTCGAAGCCAAGAAGGAGGCGGCTATCCAACATAAGAGGGCCAATGATTTTGGCCGAGAGCTTCGAGAGAGAGCTGCTGTTGAGCAAAGTAGGATTGACAAAGCAGTCGCTCGCTTCCGTAGGGGTCGTATCTACCAGCAGGCTATGGAACGCTCCTATATTGAGGGAGTCAATGGGGTGCGTAGATGGTTCCATGACCGCCACCCAAAGATTGATCAGTCACCCATAGCCGAGGAGTTAAACTTGGTGGAAGAGTCTATCCCTACAGCGGACTCCGATCCCGAGCAATTCCGCCGCCTCATCCTTAAAGATGAGGATTATGAGTCGACATTGGACACAGCAGCTTGGGAAGCCAAGCAAGGCGACTCTACCTCATCGTCTTCAGGCGAAGAAGGAGGTGATGAGGCCACTTCTTAGAGATAGTTGGAATTCTTCCAACTAGGTAGATGCTCATTCATAGGGAATAATCATACCAAGGCTGCTCTCTAGGCCTTGACTTTAACTTTTACTGTCTTTACTTTCAGTTCAATGTACTAGGTGAGGATGTGTGGCATCCCTCAACCAATTTTGAAATAATAAGAACACTAAAAGATTTTTTTTTCTTTCTGGTGTTGTATTCTTTTACTCTTTCCATCTTATTGCAATTTTGATCATACATGTGCTTTAAGGATATAAAATTCTGAATAAACTGAACATTTTATTGATCATCTCTTTATTGGTCTCCCTATGGGAGTTGTTACTCATGCATAAGCTCCTGGGCGGAGTTACTGCACACATAGAGAGATTACGAGTAGTACTTTTTCAAGTGCTCAATATTCCATGGATGATGGAGCGACCTCCCATCCATAGTGACCAGTCTGTAGGTGCCTGGTCGGATGACTGCTTTGACTTGATACGGACCCTCCCAGTTGGGCCCTAGTGCCCCATCAGTGGGATCTCGAGTACTTTGTAGTACTTGCCTCAAGACAAGTCTCCCACTTGGAAAGACCGGCGTTTAACCTTAGAGTTGAAATATCGAGCAACCCTCTCTTGGTAAGCAGCAACCTTGACACTAGCGAGATCCTTTTCCTCCTCAAGAAGATCTAGGTTGAGTTGAAGGCTTCTATGATTAAGCTCTTCGTCATATCCCTCAGTACGAGGTGACGGAAGGCCAATTTCAACCGGTATGACTGCTTCTGATCCAAACGCCAAGGAGTATGGGGTTGCTCCTGTTGCTGTATAGACAGTGGTTCGGTATGCCCAAAGCACTTGTGGAAGCTCTTCTGGCCATGCACCCTTCCTAGCATCTAATTTGGTCTGGAGGAGGTGTTTAATGGTTTTGTTAACAGCCTCCACCTGACCGTTTGCTTGAGGATGAGCTGGGGATGAAAAGCACAAAGAGATGTTCAGCTCCTTACAGAAGTTCCTGAAGTTGGAGTTGTCGAATTGTTTGTCATTGTCCGTAATGATGGTATGAGGGATACCAAACCTATAGACAATTGACTTCCGTACGAAGTCCGTGGTCTTCCTTTCAGTAATCGATGCGAGGGGCTCAGCTTCTGCCCACTTAGTGAAGTAGTCAATTGCCACAATAGCATATTTAACTTGACCTTTACCCATTGGAAGAGGTCCAATAAGGTCTAGTCCCCACTGGGCGAACGGCCATGGGGCTGTCATTGGAGTCAGGTTTTCAGGTGCTCTCCTTGGGATGTTGGCAAATTTCTGGCATTTGGGGCACCTAGTTGAGAACGTCTTAGCATCATTCTTCATGGTTGGCCAATAGTATCCTTGCCTGATACACTTATGAGCTAGAGACCGACCACCAGAATGGTTACCACATATACCCTCATGGATTTTTCTGAGAACATAATCAGCTTCTTCTGGGCGAAGACATTTTAAAAGAGGAAGGCTGAACCCTCTTTTGTAAAGAACACCATTGACCATAGTATACCTTGACGCTCTCCCTCTTATCTTGATTGCTTCATTGCGGTTAGCTGGAAGTTCCCCCGTTTCTAAAAACTTTATGATAGGGTCCATCCAGTAAGGGTTACCGTCAATGGCCATTGTCTTCTCTGGCGGAAGTTCATGTTGTGATATGCTTGGAGATTCTAGAACGACCATGTGATAGGCGGTTGGTAGAAGGGGGTCTATTCCTGAAACAATTCTAGCTAGACTGTCAGCCTTTGAATTTTCCACCCTTGGGACTCTTACGATGTCGAAACCTTTAAAACTGCGCAGAAGGGAGTTGACTCTACCCAAGTAGGCTATCATGGTAGAGCCTTTCGCCTGATAGTCTCCACGGATTTGGTTTACCACAAGTTGGGAATCGCTATGGATGACGATCTCTCCTACCCCCAAGGCAACTGCCAGCCTAAGTCCTCCAAGGAGAGCTTCATACTCTGCGACATTATTCGTGGCTTTAAAATTGAAACGTAGTGCCACAGCTACCTCTACTCCATCCGGGGTTGACAAGATCAAGCCAGCTCCACTACCGACCTTATTAGATGACCCATCTACGAATAAGATCCATGCCTTCTGTGGGTCAATTCCCACGGGCATTGGTCGGTCATGTGACCCTATACTGGTTTCTTCATCCTCCTTATCTATACCACTTGAAAATTCAGCAATGAAATCAGCGATTGCCTGCCCTTTGATTGATGGTCTTGCAATATAATGAACGTTAAATTCTCCCAACTCAATGGACCACTTGACAAGTCTTCCAGAAAGCTCTAGACGATAGAGTATCTGTCGCAAAGGGTGGTCAGTTGGGACCATGACAGTATGTGCTTGAAAATACGGGCGAAGCTTTCGTGCTGCAACGACTAGGGCGAGAGCCAACTTCTCCATAGGAGGGTATCTACCTTCAACTTCAGTCAAGGCCTTACTCACATAATAGACTGGCCTCTGAATTCCATGATCCTCACGGACAAGAGCTGCACTCACTGCGCATGCTGAGACTGCTAGATATAGAAAATTGGTTCCCCCACAACTGGCTTGGAGAGGAGAGAAGGAGAACCTAAGTACTTTTTCAGCTGTAGGAATGCATTCTCACACTCACTTGTCCATTCAAACTGATTGCACTTCCTCAACGCTTTGAAGAAACGGTGACATTTGTCAGTCGCCCTAGATATAAAGCGATTCAAGGCGGTCAGTCGTCCAGTGAGGACTTGTATATCCTTTGGAGTTTTGGGAGACTCCAGCCGCATAAATGCTTGGATTTTTTCAGGATTGGCCTCTATCCCCCTTTGGGTGACAATGAATCCCAAGAACTTCCCAGAGGATACTCCAAAAGCACATTTGGTGGGGTTCAACTTCATATCATGCTTCCGGAGGATGTCAAAAGTTGTTCGGAGGTCGTCTACGTGGGATCTAGCATCCATGCTCTTGGTGAGCATATCATCTACATAAACTTCCATTGTCTTTCCTAGGAGAGGAGCAAACATGGAATTTACCAACCGTTGATAAGTTGCTCCAGCATTTTTCAATCCGAACGGCATCATCCGGTAACAGTGTAACCCTCTATCAGTGATGAAGGCTGTTTTTTCTTCATCCTTCGAATACATGGGAATCTGGTTATAACCAGAATAAGCATCCATGAAGCTTAGCAGCTGGTGGCCAGCAGTGGCATCGACCAATTGATCTATCCTGGGCAGTGGAAAGCTGTCTTTTGGACAGTGCTTGTTTAAGTCCTTGAAGTCGATGCAGACACGCCATTTTCCATTGGCTTTCTTCACTAATACAACATTAGAGAGCCATTCGGGGTAGTTTACCTCCCGAATGATTCCACTCGTCAAGAGTTTGCCCACTTCTAAGGCAATCGCCTCTGAACGCTCTGGGGCTTGGTGCCTCCTTTTTTGTCGGACAGGTTGAGCTCCAGGATTGACATTAAGGCGGTGAACAGCTATATTCGGGTCTATGCCAGGCATGTCTTCGTGAGACCATGCAAAAATGTCGCTGTACTCTCGAAGAAAACTAATCAACCGATCCTTGATTGGTGGAGGAAGACTCTCACCCACCTTCACTGTCTTCTCTGGATCATTTAAGCAAATAGGGACGTCATCCATCCCTTCTATTGGAGCTACAGCCTCCCCTTTCTCTTGATCTCGTGGATCCAAACTTTCCATCCCCTCGGAAGGCTCTCCACGAATCATCCATAGCTTATGTGCCTTCTCTTTGAAAGCCATGTTGTAGCATTCCCGAGAAGTTCGTTGTTCACCTCTTACTTCTCCTATCCCTGAGGGTGTTGAAAATTTTAGGACATGATGATAAACACCCATCACGGCCTTGAAATCATAGAGTGATGGTCGATCAAGGATGGCGTTATACACTCCCGGATGATCTACTACGAGAAAATTCACCATCCTAGTTGTCTGCAGGGAGCCTTCTCCCAAGGTTACAGGTAATGAGATTACTCCTTCAGGGATAACCTTTCCTCCAGCGAATCCCATCAGAGAAGTTTGGATGCCTCTCATATCTCTACGGTTGAGACCCAATCGATCGAATGCATCCAACGACATTATGTCAGCCGAGCTTCCGTTGTCAATCAACACTCTTCGTAGCTTTTTATTGGCCACTATCACTGTGATGACCAAGGCATCACAATGTGGATGATGGATACCCTGCGCATCTTGTGATGAAAAGGAGATAACATCATGATCTCCTACATTGGTGGAAGGGGCCGTCAGGTTGACCTCGTGGTGAAGGAGGTCGTATCTTGCTTGCCTAGCTAGGTGCCTTCGGGCTTGGGAGCTTGAGCCAGCCACTACCCCTCCAAAAATTGTGGCTACTTCTTCTAACGGTTCCTTCCCTTTGTCATTCTGATTGGATGGTTCAGGGGGCCGATAAATGTATTCCTGCAGCTGGCCATCCTTGATGAGACCCTCGATTTACCTCCGTAATTTGAAGCAGTCTGCAGTATTATGGCCATGAGCCTGGTGAAAATGACAATACTTCCTCTTGTCTCTTGTTTTTGGATTCGACCGTAAGGGGGCAGGTTCTTTCAGCAGACCTTTATCCTTGATTTCCTTCGGAATATCCTGCTGTGGCATAGTAAGCAACGTGAATGTGCGGTGCTCCTCCTGAGGTCGGTCATGATGCTCTTGGCGGGGTCGGGTGGATGACCCTTGTAAAAGGAGGCGATCATTTCTGACTGTGTCTCGTGCAGAGCGTCGATCCAGAACTGATCTACGATTTCTATCATGAGGTTCTCCTCTATTATCATACGGTCGTCTATCTGTACGCAAGGAATTAGGTACCACCAGAGTCTGCCTAGGGTAATTTGCTTGAAAATTTTTCTCTGCATCAGCATGACTAGAGACCCTTGCTAATGCTTCTTAATACGTACGTGGGAGGTTGACGGAGAATTCCCATGCTAGAGGGAGCTCCCCTCTGATTCCTTGAACCAAGCCTTGCATAGCGTAACCATCATGAAATAGATCTACTCGGGCAACCTCCCGCTGATATCTGTCTAAAAATGCACGGAGAGATTCATTACGACCCTGCTTGATTGAAAGGAGGCTCTGCGCTGGTCGGCTTCTCATTTTCATATTGCTAAAATGCGTGAGGAAACTACGGGCAAGCTCATCAAAGCTGGTGATGGATGCAGCTGGTAGCCTTCTATACCATTGCTTAGCTGATCCTCCAAGGGTAAGAGAAAAAGTTCTGCACATGATTTCCTCTGAGACCCCTTATATCTCCATATGAGAAATAAAAGAGTCTAAATGCTCTCGGGGGTCCGTTGTCCCTTGGTAAAGCTCGAGTTGTGGCATCCAGAATCCGTATGGGTATCTTTCCCTTAGAATATCTTCAGCAAAGGGTGATTCCCATTGTGGACGACCATCTTCTTCTCCTCCTGAACGCTTAATCAACCTCTCCAGTTTATGGATTTTTTCATCCATTTCTCGCTTGAACTCCGCATAATGATTGTCTGATGTCCCCTCCTCCGAGACATCCATTGGGGCAACATCTGGGCGATGATTCTTAACTCTAAGTGGTGAGCTGGGGCGATTTCTTTTGGACTGATAATTACGTCCTGGAGCGTAAGGACCATGATAAGAATAGGCGGGCTGATCAACATTACTTCCCCTCGGTATCTGCTCAGCACTTGTATGGCGCTTCTTGTTTAGAGAGTGTCGGAGGTCTACTGCTGCTAACTGTTGTTCAGATATGATATGCGAGGGAGAGGGAATCTGTGGACGAACATCCCCTCCTTGAACAATAGGATGGGGAAGATTCGGTTGAATGAGCTGATGGCGAGGCAATCCAGTAGTCTGGGCGACTAAATCAGGACGTCCACCAACATCTGTCTGGACATTTGGTGTTACCATGGCACTCATTGGGTTATTCCCAGCAGTGTGTGCAACCTGCTGAGCACTTTGTCCAAATGCTTGATTGAACACAGTCACCATACGATTCATCTGTTCACTGAAATTTCGCATGGTATGTTCCATGGTAGTTAACCGATTTGTCTTACCCTTCTTCGGTCTTCTAAGTGGGAGTCGGGGTTACTTGAGGTTAGGCCCCACCCCAGAGGATATAACCAATGCTCTCCCTGTATCAACTACCCTTCGGCGTCGGGGAGGTGCTTCTACCTCGATTTCTTTGTCAACCTCTAGAGAGGTCGAGTGTTGAGATTCCTGACTCATGATGTGTTTGAGTACGTTTGGATGGGAGCAACAACTAAAAGAGGCTTAAATTGTCGTTTCCCACAAACGGCGTCAACTGTTAATGCACGATTTCCGGACGGTCGGGGAGCGGGTCGGAGCTCGGGTCGTAAGTCGGGTCCAATCCTGCGAGCAGAGAAAAACAGTCAGGGGTGCCGGTGGTGGTGCCGGCGAGAACCCTCCGACGCTCAAATCAGTTTTCGGCATTCCGGAATTTTCTGGGAGAATTTCCTAGAGAGAGAAGCTCTCAAAAGGAAAGGAAATCTAGAGAGAGAATGAGTTTAGAAAAGTGTGCATACCTTGAGTAATGATTCGGAGGGTTTATATAGGAGTCGAGATGGGTCATTGTGACCCAGATAATAGGCCCAGATAATGAGCTTCAGTAATGGGCTTACTAAATTACAAATAACTAGGCCCAGATACTGGGCTTCAGTAATGGGTTTACTGAATTAGAAATAACTAGGCCCAATTTTGTTATGGCCATAACAAATACATTATAATGCAACCCTAAGCCATAGAAAATATTATTATAATTTACTACAATTTTAGTAGCCAAACTGATAAGTCAAAAACCTTGAATCTTCAGCGATATTTCCGCCACAAATCAAGATAATCAACTCCAAAGTCTCATGTACAACATAGTTGATAAAATCATTATAATAATTATTTAATTAATTTTCATCACTCTATTCTTAGCTGTTGATTGGTCTCCAATCCACAATATATTTACGGGTCTACCATCAAAATCATGTGCCCAGATATCATATAAATTTAATGAATCATTCTTTTCAAGTGTCAAAATAAAATAATTGAATAAATTTAACTCATGCTATAATCTCTAAACTTTTATCATCACAGAAGAACAACAATTATTTCATTTTGACGACGTAAATTAAGATACTGTAATCAAATTGAATAATAAAAAAATCTTTCAATTGTTTACTTAATTAATAGGTTGCAAAATAAATTTTTAAGTCTGTTTAGTTGTTAATAGGGTTCAATAAGTTTGTAAAATGTTAGACTATGTTAATTATACTCTTGGTATTACACATCCAAGAGATGTATCAAATTAGTAAAGTTTGTACATGTACGTAGGTAAAAGCTACACTCAAGAATTGGCACGAAATTAGCTCGAATCTTGGTGGATATAAGTATTATTAATTTATGATTATGTGGATGAGTATTATTAAGTTATTTGTGTTCAAGTCATGTTAAGAAAATATTAAAATTAATTTAGTAGAAATGAGTTGTAAAATTTGAAATTCATTCCATTTTTAAGATTCATTTGAAAAAATGGAATTAACACAACAAATTAATCTCTATAGAACCTCTATGATCATCAAAAGTTTCAACATGGTTAATAAAATGATTAAATTATACTTATAAAATTTGAATATAAATTTGATTTGATTTGCATTATTGATGCCAATAAGTTCTATATATATTATAGCCTGTTCTGGAAGCAATAAAAGTTTCCGAAACTTAATTTGATACTGATTGGTTTGCATAATTTGCAAATTGGATACTATTTTAGTTTCACTTGGATTGGATGAACTCAACTACTGGCAAAAAAATTTGATATGATTAACATGACTTTAAAAAATAAAAAAAAAAATCAGACGCGCAAGTTAAATTAGCTTTTTTAAATCTACCATACATCTGGTTTATTAATTATAATCATTAAATTTGATTGAGATGAAATCAATTTGATTAACTATGTATAGTAATGAGGCGCATCTAGATAAAGTTTTGTAATAGTTGAAACTTCTTAATTTGTGTTCATCTAGATAAATTTTCATTCAACTTGTGTCCAGCTGATTTTTGTAAAATCAATGTTTTAAAATATGATAAATTAAATATGTTAGAAGAACACGAAGGAATTAACAAGATTAAGTAAATCGTTTTTTTTTTTTGTCTGTTGATAAGATTTTTAAATACAATTACATTGGCTATAGTTGACATGCATTATTATTATCTTTCACGTACATTACTAATTATTAAATTATTATGCTCAATAATTTATTTCTAAATTACTTATCTTGGGTTATTAATACATGCAACCTCATATGTCCCATCCTTAAATTATTAAACTTTAAAGAAGATAGCAGGGTTTAGCCTAACCTGTTCTTGCTGTTTGTTAATGATGTAGAAGAATTCATTCCTGCTAATGAAGATGCCACTCCAGTCTTTCCATTGATCCCCAGTGGATTATTCTTTAATTTCTTTCTCGAATTGATGGAAGCAAGTTCACCCGAGAATTTGGAATGAAAAACAACGGTAACTTGCCATCCTTGAATCTTGGCATGTACATCCTTAAATACGATGAAGATTATTGCAAGAGTAATGCTACTCATACAAACTACTTATACAAACTCACACATACAAACTGATGTGGCATTCTTATATGATCGCCACATCATCCACGTTAATTAATGACATTTATTATTAATACAGATTTTTCAAATTATTGTATTTATTTATCAAATCATATCATGCCACATCAGTTTGTATGTTTGAGTTTGTATAAGTAGTTTGTATGAGTAGCATTACTCTTATTGCAAATCTTAAATCATGGGTCACTTGAATATCAATAAGGTTATAGTGATAGAAATCAAGATTTTATCTTGATTATTGAATATTAGGAAGATTATTACAAAGCTTAAATCATGGGTCATGACTTGAATATCAAGAAGGTGGGTTCGGTTACAAATCAAGATGATTGTGTCATATTTTTTCATTTAAATTTAAATATTAATCAACTCCAATATCTCATAGTCGATAGAATTAATTAAAATTTTTTTTAATGATTCGCCACTCACTTCTCGTCTTATAGGTTGCATATTATGTAAGATGTCATTATGTAGTTTTATAGTCGCAAGATGTCATATAAATTTAATGGATCGTTCTTCCCAAGTGTGTGTTTATATATAGAGTTGAATAAATTTAAGTCAGGCTATATAGGTGAGGGACGATCCCTCGCCTCCACGGCAGGGTTTGAATATTTTACAGTTAGGGGGCCAATATTCAAAATACAAAATCAGAAGAGGTTTAAAGCAATAATATATAATTAGGAGGGGTCATTGAACAATAAAATAAGGGCTAAATCTTTTGACTCGATTTTTTATTTTTGAGCCTGCAAGGCCACACAGCCGCTCCGTTTCATGTCAAAACTAATATTAATAGTTAGGTCTTTTTAGTCTTTTCGGGAAACAATAGAAGTTTTGGAAACCTAACTTCATACCAATGGTTTTTATATTTTTGCAACTCAATAGATTCAATTATAGATGAACTCAATTACTTCTCTATGTTACACCTTAGAAGCATGAGTGCAAATATCATTAACATGAACTGTAATCGAACTCATTAAATTATATTTTTAAAATTTAGATATAAATTAATTAGTTTGATTTATTAGAATCATTAAATTTTATTGAAATTAAATATATCTAATTAACAATTACTTCAACTAATATCTCTTAAAAGTTATCCCAAATCATGTGTTTAAGTAATATGATATTGTCATATTACTAACCACATTATTTTATTATCTATTTAATAAAAGCTACCTCACTTATTAATTATATACATCATTTATTCATTTTGGATGAGTTTTAGGTTTTTTTTTCAGAAAATCATTATTCATATCTCAAAATAATCAGACCTTTGCAATTAAAATTATTTTGGATCAACGAAGAAACAACAGCTTATTACGTTTTGATTAACTTGAAATAAGTTTACGGTTTATCAAATTTAACTTAAACGTTCGTTTAAGTTAATGGGTGAGGACAGAGGATAATTTAATAATCAAAATATTCTAAAGGGAAGAATTAATAAAATTGCGTTTCTAAAATTTAAATTCAATACTTTTGATTTTAACAATATTGGTTGTTATGATCGTGACTTTCTTACAATATTAAAAGAAATACATACTTGATTGGTTTGAAAGAAGGTTTATGTCAAATCTCATCATTTAAATTTAAATATTAATTAACTTCAATATCTCATAATTATGAAATTATTATAACACTTATTGGATTCATTTTCATCCTCTCCCATTAATAACAATTTTTCATTCAACTTGTGTCAAGTTAATGCTGATTTTTGTAAAATCAATATTTTAAAAAATGATAAATTAAATATGTTAGGAGAACACAAAGGAATTAACAAACTAAGTAAATCTTTTTTTTTTTTGTCTGTTGGTAAGGTTTTTAAATACAATTACATCGGCTATAGTTCACATTCACTATTATTAACATTCACGTACACTACTAATTAAATTATTAAGCTCAGTAATTTATTTCTAAATTACTTATCTTGGGTTATTAATACATGGAAGCTCGTATGTCCCACCCTTAAATTATTAAACTATAAAGAAGATGGCAGGGGTGTAGCCTAACCCTGTTCTTGTTGTTTGTTAATGACGGAGTAAAATTCATTCCTGCCAATGAAGATGCCACTCTAGTCTTTCCATCGATTCCCAGTGGATCAATTATGTTCACCCGATAATTTGGAATATAAAACATAACTTGCCGTCCTTGAATCTTGGCGTGTACATCCTTGAATAGCATGAAGATTATTACAACTCTTAAATCATGGGTCACTTGAATATCAATAAGGTTAGTTGTGATATCAATCAAGATTGTGCCTTGATTCTTGAAAACCCGGAAGATTATTACAAAGCTTAAATCATGGGTGACTTGAATATCAACAAGGTGAGTTCGACTACAAATCAAGATGATTGCGTCGTATTTTTTCATTTAAATTTAAATATTAATCAACTCCAATATCTCATGGTTAATAGAATTACTTAAATTTTTTTAATGATTTGCCACTCACTTCACAAATTGTTGATAGGTCTCCCATTCAAAATATATTTATAGGTTGCATATGCATATTATGTAGTTTTATATTTGCAAGATGTCATATAAATTTAATGAATCGTTCATATCATGTAGTTTTATATTTGCAAGATGTCATATAAATTTAATGAATCGTTCTTCCCAAGTGTGTACATATATACAGAGTTGAATAAATTTAAGTCAGGCCATATATGTAAGGGAAGATCTCTCACCTACACGGCAGGGTTTGAATATTATACATTTAGCGGGCCAATATTGAAAAATACAAATTAAGAAGAGACTTAAAAACGGTTAATATATAATTAGGAGGGGTTATTAAACCATAAAATAAGGGCTAAATTTTTTTTACCTTTTTTGACCCATTTTTTATTTTTGAGCATGCAAGGCCTCAGCCTGTCCATTTCATGTCACAACTAATATTAATGGTAAGGTCTTTTTAGTCTTTTCGGGAAACAATAGAAGTTTTGGAAACCTAACTTCATACCAAGGGGTTTTAATTTATAATTTTGCAATTTAATAGATTCAATTATAGATGAACTCAATTACTTCTATATGTTACATCTTATAAGCATGAGAGCAAATATCATTAATATGAAATGTAATCGAACTCATTAAATTATATTTTTAAAATTTAGATATAAATTAATTAGTTTGATTTACTAGAATCATTAAATTTGATTGAAATTTAATAATCAAAATATTCTAAAGGGAAGAATTAATAAAATTGCATTTCTAAAATTTAAATTCAATACTTTTGATTTTAACAATATTGGTTGTTATGATCGTGATTTTCTTACAATCTTCAGTGTCCTCTAAAATATTAAAAGAAATACATACTCCATTGACGATTGGTTTGAAAGAAAGTTTATGTCAAATCTCATCAATTAAATTTAAATATTAATTAACTTCAATATCTCATACTTATGAAATTATTATAACACTTATTGGATTCATTTTCATCCTCTCCCATTAATGGCTTAACTCTCTAGTCAAAACTAATTTATAGGTCTCTACCATAAATATTGCAGCAGCGACATGTCACATTGACGACTCATTCTTTTTAAGTGTCAAATTTCATTTGAATGATATAAATTAGGATAATCTAATGGTATACAATGCTTAGAATCTAAAAACGATCAAATTGCCTCAACCTTTCTGTTCTGCTGGTGAGTCTTATTAACCTATGTTGAGTAGAAGGTGTGCTTAATTAGATTGCAAAAATTTGCAGCATGTAAAGTGCATGCTAATCCCAGAAGTCCCCTCAACCAGTTTAGCAAACTGTGGTTTCATAGTTGATTCTTTGCACTTTACAGCTTTTAGTTCTCTTAAGGATCTGAACCAAAGCTGAAGAAGAAGAAAAACAGTAATAACCGGACTGCTCTAAATTTTGAGGAATGTTTGACGTGGGATAGAAATGAGTAATTTCAACTTTAAATTAATCATAGTAAAATGCATCAAGTCCGCTACCTGTTGCTCTTTTTTTATATTATTTTCCCAATTTATTACATAATTTTTTTAATTCTTTAAACACAATATTTCCTTTGTGCAATTTATCATCTAACTTATTTAATTCTTTTAACACAATACTTCGAACAATGAACATGATTTGTCCCTGCATGAAAATGTCTTAACTGTCATCGCTTTTGATAACTTTCCTTATTTCTAAAAACATACATATTACCACAGAAATGATATTATAAATTCATTTTGTTTATTAATCCTATTATTAAAGAAATCATTCCAGCAACGGATTACAACAAGAGTGTAAAACGATTTTTGAAGACAACTACACTTATCAAATGATTAAATGGTTATTGGTTCATTAGTCAGAATCAATTGCTAATTGATTTTTGAGTACTTCCATCCTTAACATAAATTAATGTTTGAGTTCAATCAGTTTCCATCCAAGATATTCCTTCTTCTGAAATTTTTATCAATCAGGATTTTCTTATTTAGTTGTTATATTGTTGATTGTGCGATTAATCAAATTTTGAATTAACAACAAAAATGACTTATGGTAACATGCCATAACTGCTACCATATGTGTTTGTAACATTTTTGTGCATGCTATGATAGGCCAAGCAACTAAAAATCCATAGAATCAGTAGCATTTATATAAAGTTATGAATAAACTATGGATAGCATCTATGGAAAGTTATGAATATCTTTCTATAGCATTTGTTTTAGGCTATAAATGATCTTGTAAGTAACAGACATTAGTTTCTCATAGCAAATACAAAATGCTACAAGTAACCTTTTCGTAGAATATATAAAATGCAATGGAAAACTTTATGCATAGCATTTTGTTGATGTTTTAGATAATATACATTAGTTGCTATAAGTAAGTTTGTCATTACAACTTTAAAATACTACAAATAAGCTTTATGTATAGCATTTTGTTGTTATGACTATTACAATTTCATACGTGAATCATACTTGAACAATTTCTAAATGCTCTTAAAATAATTTGACAAATATCTTATTCATAATATTTCATCAATGATCAATGAAAAAGTTCGTACATATTTTTTTGTCTCAAAATACCCATAAACAAAAAAAACAATTATTAAGTAATGAAACCCTCTCATTTGATTTGCACTAGCAAACAAAACATCTTCATAGGAAGTCACAAAACGAAATGTAATTTGCTTTACTTCACAACATTTCTTCACTAAAGTTCTTAACCACCTTGCTTGCTTTGTATAAACCTGAAAGCTTCACAAAATAACCACCTTAATCATGAACATAATTAAAAATTTTGGTTCTCGGTTAATGTTGTACACAAATGGTAGCATTTATAAAATGCTATAGATTTAATATCATTTAATTGCATTTTATGAATGATACTAATTCAATACTTTTGTAGCTTTTAAAATAAATGCTATATATATGAAAAGGAGATAGTGGCAGAAAATAAAATGCTACCTTTTAAATTACATATATATTATAGAATTCTATTCTAAAATGTTATTGTAAATAAAATTTTAGTAGTCTTATTAAAAAAAAAAAATGCTACAATGTGATGCCACTAAATGTGTTATTTATTGTAGTTAGGCTCTCCTAGATTGAAAAATGGCTTCTGACATTTATGAAATTCAATGAACAACCTTGTGTTTAATTAACTCCAATATCTCATGGTTGATGAAATTATTATAATAACTATATGATTAATTTTCATCCCCCTCATTTTTCATGTCTTTAATCCAAAACTTATTTATACATCAGAGGCAAGTTATCATATACATCTAATAACACATGCTTTAGTTTCAATTTTGAAAAGTAACATAATTTATATAAATTTAACTCATGCAACACAGCTCTCCAGTTTTATATATGATCACGAGAAGTACAACAATTGCAACATTTGAATGATATATAAATTAGGGTAATTTAATCAGAGATAATAATTATAATTCAATTTTTGAGTTTTTGTCAGTCATGTTTTAATTCTTAATATGATACAGTAAATTTGTAAAATATTAAATTCTTTGAACTTATATTTTTTACATTAATTTATAATCATTAATTTCGGTTGAGAAGTATTACAAAATTTGCAATTTGATTCTATTGAAATTCACATAGAAAGGATTCACTCAACTTCTTCTATTTCAGGGTACGCTTTAGTACAAGAAATTTTCATATAATTAATAGGACTTAAATAATTAGAATCATTAAATTTTATTTAAATTAAATATGAGGAACAAAGTATCATATAAAAAAAAATTGCTTTTAGTTAATGTCTCTTAATAGACCAATATTCGCAATTTGGAATTTGTTAACCATTTGTGATAAAACAGTTCATTAATCTTTATCAATAAATTGTGATTAAGTTGCATTAAGATAATAGGTCAGTTTTGTTTCATTTGTTTAATTATGATCAGTCGAAGAATAACAATTATGTAATTTGAATGATATAGATTAACATTTAGATCTAATAATTGGAGCCCAACTTGAAGTCTTTATCATTAATTGTTAATAGGATACAATAAATTTGTAAAATTTTTATATTTTTTATAACAAGTTATAACTATTATCTCCTCCAATAATAAATTGTAAGAAATTTGTTAAATAATTTTCTAAGTACATTAATCATGGTAGAAGGATCATCAAATTATTGTGTATACATCATACAATAACATTATCTAAGAAATCATGGTGTAATATATACGAAATCATGTTGTAATTGCAATTACGATTGGCATTACTGCCTACCAGAATGTAATATATTATATCTCTACAATAAATTAATTAAGACAATTATGTCAAATTTCATAATTTAAATTTAGATGTTAATTAACTCCAATATCTCATAATTATAAAATTATTATAACACCAATTTGATTCATTTTCATCCTCTCCCCTCAAATGTCCAGGTCTATAATTCAAAACTAATTTATAGGACCCTAACATAGAATATTTTCAGTAACAAGATGTGAATGACTTGTGAAGTATTTTACGCAATAAGATGTGAATGACTCATTCTTTACAGGTATAAAAAATAAAATAGTTACTCATACAATATAATTAGAGAAGAGCTCTCAACTCTCGACTTTTTCACCATTTGAAAATAATATTATTTCATTTCAATGATGTAAATTAGAATGATCTAATCATATCCAATGCGAAGTTGAAAATGTTGTTGAGTTTATAGGACTCAATGAATTTGGTAAAATGTTAGACCATTTTAACTTAAATTCTTATATTACTTCATAATCATTCCTCCCTTATAATTTAAACTGTATTTAATTATAATAATTAGTGTCAAAAACTTATTTTATAGTAGTCAAACCCAAATCTCACTTGAATCAATAACAATTATAAACATATATGTTTGGAATTTTTTTTTTTTTTGGGAAAAAAATAACAATAATCCAGTTTGAGTTTCCAAACTTTGCTTTCTTTTAGGAGTAGTCCAATATGAGGCTTGAGCTCTAAACCCAAGTCCCAGCAGAAGCCCAAGCCCATGAACAAAATGGAAAATGGCAATTACGTAATATTAAGTTAATCAAAACCATTTGGAAAAACCTCTCCTAATCCAAAACCACGATGGCCATGGATTCCATCCACCGGTTCCCAGTCCGTCTGCTCCCCATAACCCTTGCTCAAAAGCACCTGAAACCCGCCCCGAATTTTATACCAACCCGAACACCCGTTTCAAGACCCGAATCCCAATATAATGTCCCATTCTCAACGACCCGGAAATCTCATTCGTCTTACACAATCAGAAGGGCAGGTTGGCTTCTGGGTCTGGGAGAAAAGAACAAAGTGAGCCTGCCCGAAATAATAAAAGCTGGTGACCCGGTATTGCATGAACCGGCCTGCGAAGTTGACCCGGAGGAAATCGGGTCGGAGAGGATACAGAAGATCATTGATGATATGGTTAAGGTTATGCGGACGGCTCCTGGTGTTGGGCTTGCTGCTCCTCAGATTGGAGTCCCATTAAGAGTTAGTGTTGATTAAATTTTGCATTTTTGGATAATAGGTTGTATGAAAATGTGTTGAAAGTGGTTAAGCTGATAGTTATGAGTACAATTTATTTGCCTTTTGTTGGTTAGTTTTGTTAAGATATGTTAAGCGGAAGGTGTTGTTCTTTGTAGGGTAAAAAATTGCAGTTTGTAATGTATACGCTCATCCCCAGAAGTGCCCTGAACCAGTTTAGTAAACTAGGGAGTTTTTTTCCTTTTTTTTTTTCATCAAAATGTTTTTGATGAATCATGAAATGCTGAGTATGAATTTGGAGCAGTGGAATGGACTAATATGTAGCTTGTGTGGATGGCCATTGATACCAATGTTGTTCAAACAATTCCCTTAATTTGTAACAGAAGGTTTAGAATAACTTCTAAAGTGCAGAACTCGAAGGTTCACTATCCATACAAATAATCTTATTAATTAGTTGTTTGCTTGTTTGTTTCTGTTGGTTAAACCAAAAGATAGCATGTTTGATGATGGATCTGTTCTATACTAGAAGAATTTCGTTTTGTGTTGAATTTTTTGCTTTCGAGGAGCAGTCATGGTACACCACAGTTGACATTGATGAATAATTATCTTAGCGCATTGGGATCGCTAACTTATGGAAAGTAAATCAATCAATGAATATTTTAGGTTAATGTGTAATTTGGTGCATATGCAAGAAAATGTTTGAAAGTATTTGTTGTAGGCATGCATCAGACAAATGAGAATTAGGACAGTGGCCATAAGTTCAAGTTTCAATCAGCCAAACCAGTCATTCATCCTAATGCTGCCAATATTTGAATAATAATAGCTATTTAATTTTCATTTCTTCAGATCATAGTTTTGGAAGATACCAAAGAATATATCAGTTATGCACCCAAAGAAGAAACTAAAGCTCAAGATAGACGCCCTTTTGATCTTCTGGTATGTTAGTATATCCAATGACATCTTTATCCTTATTCCTAGAATTTTCACTTTACAGTTACAGTTACAATCTATTAGTTCTTTTGAGGCAGGTGATTCTGAACCCAAAGCTTAAAAAGAAGAGCAACAGAACTGCCCTATTTTTTGAGGGATGTTTGAGGTAAGATAAAAATCAATTAACTTGAACTATTCATCATAAAATTTTTCTTTCTAATCCTTGTTGCTTTCTCTTGTTTATTGTATCTTATATTAAATGTGATGAGTTATCTAAAAAAATTTTATTCTCTTAACTTCAATATTTCCGAGGATGAATTTATTTTTTACCTGCATGCTCATGTCCAAAATCTTCACCCTTTTTTTCCTTTTACTTTTGACTTCCCATATCCATCGAAACATATTGCTACAAAAATCATATTAGTAGAGATGGTTGGAGTGTGTTAGGATGACCTTACAGAAATTGTATTAATTTTATTCTGCTTTCCAAAACACTTGAATTATAAAATATTTCATCAGGAATGAAGTCCGCAAAGTAAAAGATTCATTAGTTAAATAATAAACATCGTGAGTGGTGCTCATGTCATTGATAGGAGAAACAAGTAGTTGATTATGAGGAAGGCATGCTTAGTTTTGGTTCTTTCACCACTAACAAAATTGAGTTCAATGAGTTTCCATCCTGAAAATTACCAATGTGTCTAAAGTTCTTGTCCAAAAAAAAAAAAAAAGGATTTGCTGAAAATGGAAATGATGACTTTGACATTTTATGAAATTCCATTTAAGAACCTTGACTTTGATGTTGCCAAAGATTTATATTCTCTGTGGTTGTTATTTATTACATTTTTCCCCTTTCTTCTGTTATCTATATTGCAGTGTTGATGGATACCGTGCAATGGTGGAGAGATATCTAGATGTTGAGGTCACAGGTTTGGGTCGTGATGGCCAGCCCATCAAAGTAGATGCAACTGGTTGGCAGGCTCGGATTTTACAGCATGAATGTGATCATCTAGAGGGAACTCTCTATGTTGATAAGATGGTACCAAAAACATTTAGAATCACAGATAATTTAGACTTGCCTCTTGCTGAGGGGTGCCCGAAGCTTGGGGTTCGCTAGCTCATGTGTTAGAGCTGAAGTGCCAATCCGCAGAACAAGGATGAAGGTCTCAATTTGAGATTTATGAGATTTATATAATTGTTTCAGTAACGCTTCTGCTTCTCTGGAGTAGATTCAGCTGACAACATTTGACGCCCTCATGCTTTTGTCACTAGATTATCTTTGGTCTAGGAAATGCAGGGAAAGTTTTTTTTTTTTCCTTTATTTCACTGTATTTCCTATTGTCAATAAATTGTTTAGCCATTGCAGAATGATTTGTAGCAGTTGTAACTGTTTGTATTGTTCTGTTGAAATTGGCTCAGGTGCATTGCAAATACAAAGACTTCTATAATTATATGTTAAGAGAAGGCTCCAACCGTCTACACATCTACAGGCGCCAAGCCAATGGATGATCAACTATCCTTAGATTAATGAAGGGGCAAGGTTCTCACAAATGTTAATGATCCAAATCTCAATGTAAGTGGATCCATTACTGTAATTGACTCATCATCCCAACATGGATATGATCCAAGTCCTTGGATCTAGCGGCGTAGTAAGAAATTTTTTTTTAGAGGGGTTAAAAAGATTTTTAAGAAATTTAGTGAACGATTTGAAATGGATGTAAAAAAAAAAAAAGGAGTTTATAAAATATATTTGTATAGAGATATTAATATGTAGCTCAACTTCACTAAAAAAGTAAAAATGAAAACTTATATTACATATTTCTATAGAAATAACAATATATAACTTACATTATACAAACCTAAATGATTAATTTATCTTAATATCATAATAGTCTCGTTATTATATTTATAGATACCAGATTATCTTTTAAGACTTGAGTTGGACTAATTTTAATTGTTTTATCAATAATTTATATGATTTTATTTTTTAACAATAATATATATAATATTAATTATTTTAAAAAAAAAAAACTTTTGGAGGGTGGTTGTGCGCCCCCTGTTGGCTCTGCCCTTGGTTGGATAACTATATAATTAAGCACAACAAGAAAAGGGAGGTTCAAATGCGCTATATATTGATTCTATATTCACCTTTAATTTTACATTAATTTGTGGTTGAACACTTAAAAATGAATGAGAGAATGTTAGCAGAAGATAGGAGAGGCTCATGATCATGATCAATGGCGCTAGCTACCACAGCTCCATATGAATGGAATGACTCATCTGCCTACTCCATTTCCGTATTATATATATGTAAAGTTGTAACCCTCTCTCAGGAAAAGCAACGTAGGCAAAGCGGTAACTCTATATATATACACACACACATATACTGCTCTTCTCGTTTGGAACCTTAGCAGGGACTGGATGTCTTTCTGGTGAATCACAGTAGCATCTTCTTACTAGTGCATCCCATTTGTATCATTGTTTGTATTATTATTATATCGCTATAGATGACATGAAACGAGGACCCCTTGCCGACGGTGCCAATTAAGGCCAAAAAAGGGGCAGTTGCCCCTTCTCAACTTTTCAAAATTTCTAAATCCTTCGTATATATTTTATAAAATAATTATATTGCCCTTACTTTTTATAATCCTATTAAGCCGTATTTCTTTCTTTAAGCCTGTTAAAATCCAATATATGTTAAACAAAACTCATCATCATGTTTCTTATCTTTAACCAATTAAAAGATTCTTAAAACTAATTAAAGTTCATAACTTGACTCTTAAAAAGCTAAAAGTAAAAACTTCCTAAAATAGCCCTTTATTTTCAAATCTAAAGTCTAAATAACCATCTTCAATAATTCTTTTATGATTAAATATGGGTTGATTAAATATGGGTTGAGTATCAACAACTTCTAACAACTCTTTTATTTCGTCTCGTTATACAGTTATATACCCTAATCATTTATAAGAGTGTGTGTAAATATATATAGATGTGTATTGATCTAATTAGGAATTGATAATTCATAATATATGTAAGAAATTATATAAAAAAAGGTTATTACTTTTCACTTAAAAAGTTAAAAGTAAAAACCTCCTACAATAACCCTTCATTTTCAAATCTAAAATCTAAATAACCATATTCAATAATTCTTTTGTGATTAAGTATCAACAACTTCTAACAACTCTTTTATTTCATCTTGTTATAAAATTACATACACTAATCATTCATAAGAGTATGTATAAATATATATAGCTGTGCATTGATCTAATGAGGAAGTGATAATTCATAATATATTTAAGAAATTATATAAAATAAGGTTATAAATCTTTTCCTTTATAATTTAAATTTTTTAGTTAAATTTTTTAGTTAAGTTATAAATTTGTGATTAGCTCCGCATTCATTATTAATGTGATGATTGTGAGATCAATGAAGTTAAAAGGTTATCATTTTTACTTATACCAATTCAATAATTTCACAATTATAAGTTTCGAGCGAATATTTGGCCATGGATTTATGCAAAATTATCTAGATATTTATTTCGTATATGTATGTTTGGCTAAAAGAGAGATGATAAGTGTATGACTAAAAGAGTGATAGCTCTACCAATAGTGCTAAGCTGGAAAGATTACCTTCAGCTCCATTGGCTCATGAGCTAAAATATCTTGTACAATCTCATTATAATTGTTGCTAAGCTAGAAAGACCACCTTCAGTGTTGTTGGCTCATAAGCTAAAATATTTTATACAATCTCGTTGTGGTTGTTGCATAAACAATTGTAGAATCTATATTCTTCCAGAACAATAACAATTTGTTTTTTAATCTGAAGTCTAAATATAACTGGATATTTGTTTTCAAATTTCAAGTCTAAATAACCATATTCAGTATCCCTCTTTTTATCTCCAATCAAGATCAAACGCTTAAGTAAAACAAATTTATGTTCATAGTATGATTATGTGAAACTTATTACTTTTTGAAATCGCCCCGCCGCCCCCTCGCACGCCCCGTTTTTGACCGTTCTACATGTACAAAGAAACCTGCAACATATGATTTGTTAAAGCTTGAACCTTGTTGTGATGCATCAAAAATATGAACGTTAAGAAGCAATTTACCTCACACAAATATATAAATTTAGGCAGGGTTGTCAAAATTAGAATGTTTATATTATTATCCGAATTTTGAAGGTGAAGGTAACCGTCGATGTTAATTAGATTATGTAAAAAGTTTGGTTAAACCCTTTTGCCATTCAAAATCACCTAAAATCTGTTCTGATATTTATAACAACCCAAATGCCCATCTCACGACCCGAATACCTTCTCAACAACCAGAAAATCCCACGTTTAAAGAGTTGGAGGCAGGTAGGCTTCTGGTTTTGGCCCTGGGAAGAAAGGGTAAAAGAGCCTGCCAGAGTAGTAAAAGCAGGCAACCCTGTTTTACACGAACCAGCCCAAAAAGTTGACCCGGATGAAATTGGGTCGGAGAGGATACAGAAGATCATTGATGATATGGTTATGAGAAAGGCTCCTGGTGTTGGGCTTGCAGCTTCTCATATTGGAATCCCATCAAGAGTTAGTTTATATTATATTTTGTTTTTTTAAGCTATGTGAGGCAGAAGGTGGTGTTGTTTAGAAAGGGAAAAATTTGCATATTGTTATGTATATGCTAATTGTCCAAAAGTCTCCTGAACCTGTTAAGTGAACTCTAGTCAGATTTCATTCTGAAAATGTATTGTTGGATGAATCATGAAATGTTGAGTATGAATTTGTAGTAATGGAATAGAGATGGACTGATATGTTTGGATATGTCGACAGTCATTGATGCCACTTTTGTTCAATGGAAGTAGTGTTTTTGTGGGCTATGGTTTAAAACATGAACATTTTAGGTAACTTCTAGATTGCAAAACTTGAAGGTGGACATGTCATTTTAGATAATTTTAATTACATTTCTGCAGATCCTAATCTTGGGAGATAAAGAAGAATATATCGGTCGTTTAACTAAGGAAGCAATTAAAGAACAAGATAGACACCTTTTGATCTTCTGGTATGTTAATATATCATACAATGAAATCTGTATCTCTATCACACAAGAAGTTTTGCTTTACAGTTACAAGCTGATGCTATTAGTACTTTGAGGCAGGTAATTCTGAACCCAAAGCTTAAACTGAAGAGCAACAGGACTGCCCTATTTCTTGAGGGATGTCTGAGGTGAGATAAAAACGGTTAATTTCATCTCCGCAGCATACATTATTTTCTTTCGAATGATCTAATCTATATTGCTTTGCAATGACACAAAAGATTTCAAGTTCAAGCGCTACTATCTTTTACACGGTTCAGAGGTGGAGTTGTTTTTGTGCCTCTTCGCACACATTCAAAATCTCTTTGTTTCCTTGTTGCCTCTCAACTTCCAACAGCTACGGAAAAGTACTGCTACGGAAATCATTTTGGTTTATGAGACTTTCAAATCACATCCGAAATTCTTGTCAATCAGGATATTTCTAAATTTGGAAATATATTGTAGGTTAGCATGTAGACTGATAAAACTTTGAGTTCACAAACAATCAGGGATTTTCTAGACATGGAAATTATTATTTTGACATTCTGAGATTGAATTTAGAACCTTGAGTTTGATCTTCCCAAGGTTCATATTGTCTGCACTTGTTAATTTTGTTTTTCCCTTTTGTTGCCATATATTGCAGTGTTGATGGATACATAGCAATGGTGGAGAGATATCTAGACACTGAGGTCACCGGTTTGGGTCGACACGGCCACCCATCGAAGTAGATGCAGCTGGTTGGCAGGCAAGGATTCTACAGCATGAACGTGATCATTTAGAGGGAACTCTCTATGTTGATAAAATGTTGAGAACTGCAGACAAATTTGAAGCTGCCTCTTGCCCAAGGGTGCCCCAAGCTTGGGGTAGGGGTCCACTAGGTCATGCTTCGACCTGAACGGCTTATCTAGAGAAACAACCGATATTTCTATCAGGATCACTTCCTAAGTGTACAAACATCTCTGCAATATATAATACGTACCAAATTACAATGCACTCCATAAGCGATTTATCAAGGTTGAACCTTGCTACGTTACATCAATGGTGGAATGATTATTCTCGTATTAAGCCATAAACTTATCTATATCATGTACAGTAGTCCAATAAATCCATGAGTAGCCAAGGGTCATTTGTGTTTAGTCTAACTGAAATTATGCATAGAATAAACAAGTCACTGCAAAGTTGCCTGTATTAATGTCTTATTCCACTAGTCCTTTGATCACTTGAATAGATTTACAAATAATTTTCCAAACAATACATTATGAGCTACAATAGCAATAGCAGAGTTGACCGGAATATGTACAAATTTGCATATTATATAAAACAATAATCACGCTAAAAAAATTCCAAATTTGTGAGCTGTGTGACCGTTATACTCATTGATTGAGCTGCTAAAGAACAGCAATAAAGCAATACATTGCTGCAATGAAATTTGATTCCGGTATAGTCCTGTCCCATACCTGCACTAGAAATGAGCTCCTGGCATGGAAGTTTGTTTAAATACTCAGAATAGACTGCCCTCTCTTCAGAAGGAATGAGAAAAAATATTAGATGAGACTTTCTGCTGAATTAGGCCTTCGGGGTATGTGAAGCAAGGAGGGGGATCTACTAGACCCAGACGTGACCCATGTGCTTCCCAACAGAATGATTTTGCCATTCCGCCGAAGGATGACACAAGCTGAATGTCTTCCAAATATAATTTTTCACATGGTGTGTCATCACTGCATGCAAATATTATTGCTTCCTCTGTCGCTGAAGTTCCTTTAATGTGCTTAAAGGAAATGTTCTCCACTTTAACAGCCAAAGTCTGCATTTGATCAAGATGTTAGATACATTGAGTATATACAGGACAAGTTATCTTCACAAATTGTATGTTTCTAAAGCAAATATGCAAAATGAGAAGCACGAAGAGAAGTATGTTCCATCTGATTACAATGGTCAAGCAACATGTAACTACCATTGAAGCTATAAAAAACATGACATTATTGAAGATCATTGAAGTTGTGAATGATATATGAATAAAAGAGGTGTTTAATCTTGCATTCCACAAGATGATTCCCACCATAAAGTTCACAAAGAAGTCCATAAAAGGTTATTGGTACGAAATTCCGCCATCATTAGAACAGGAAGCCCGAAATCAAAGTATTAATTCAAACATGCCCCAATGAAAGGAGAAATTTTTTAAAAAATAAAAAGAAACCTGTTCAATGATCTGTTTTATTAATAAAAACATAGTGCTTTTGACATCTCTTGCAAAAATTCGATATTCCCTAACTTCTACTGACAGTAAGAATTCTGTACCTGGTTTGCACATGGCAGCAGTGAATCACAATAATATTGGTCTATAATAACAGGATTTGATACATTTTCCATCCACAAGTTCTGGAAACTAATGTCAGTGGCAAAACCACTGCCTCCCTGGTGAAAATTAGCGAAAGCATAGAATCAATTTTTGGTACAAATTCAATAGTATCTGTACAAGCATAAATTTAGATATACATGTATATATATGCACATAGAGCAAGAGAGAGATCAATCTTGGGAAGAGTACCTGCCATGTTTTAATCCGTACACCATTCTCAGTGTTGGAGATAAATGCTCCATCAACCATTATATCTTGAATCTGTGAACATGAGTTTGATTTTCCCAAGCTTCCAATGCTAATGGACAATGATCCCAATTAGTAAAGGTACTCAAAGACAACTGTAGTCTAATTAGGACGAAAGTTCCTATTACCTTATACCATGGCCTGGTCCACAAATAATGTTTCTGATTCGAATTCGTGAAGAATTACTGACTATAGAGATGCAGTCATCTCCTGGATGCACAAATTTCAAAAATAGAAAAAAAAAAAAAAAAGAACACAAAAGACAATAAATTTCCAAGAAATAGGACACAAAGCCCTAACTGAAATCTTAATAAATTCAAACAGCCACATGACTTAATATGCTTCTCATCAACTTGCTCTGAATGAGATGGAACAGGCTGGATCCATAAACATTAGAAGTATAGGATGGAAATGAATTACAATGAAAATACTCATATTTCATTCTCAAAAAGGGCCAAAAAAAAAAGTCAAGCTATTATCTTTGCGGATAGTTGAATAATATTTGTGTAAATCTTAAAATATGATTCATAATATGTAAAAACCACTTTCTGATACAAAGACAACAACAGCCAAAATTCTAGTCAACATTTTTGTTTGTCTTACAATGATGCAAAACATCAGCCATATTTTGTAGCCACTATGACAACTGCTCGGCTACAAAATTAGGAAAGCATATGAAAAAAATTATTTTTTATGATAAATAGATTCTACATCTAATCAGATGGCAGCACATTCTGAAGATTACCAACCTGTTCTGACTATGCTATCCTTGACTTCAACAGCACGAGAATGACTAATGTGGATTCCATCTGTATTAGGGCTTGAAGCAGGTGCTATTACTTTGAGATGAGATGCTGAAACCCGAAGACAATTAGTGAACGCAATGTGCATTTGTTGACTGTTGAGCAGCATAAGGTTCTTGACTTTCAAATTCCTGCACCTATGGAAAGTAAGAGCCTGCAGGCGTGAATCACGTGGTTGTTATAAGATTTTAAGCCTTAAATCCATTAGGGAAAAAGTAAAAGTATAAAAGTCTAATGCCCATAATCAGAGCTTTCCAAAGGCAACATTGCTCCAAGATAAACAGCACTAACCGTTGGAGCATGTCGACATGGCTGCAAAACAATGAATTGAAGCCACTTTTAGGGAAATTCAGGTACAAAAATGTGTAAAATAGACAAAAATCCAGGAGTGCAAGACATTTTATACATTTTTTATGTTGATCTTGCAGGATCTAGCCCACCATTCCTGCCCCATTCCATTGATTGTCCCTCCTCCTTCTACAGTGAGGTGATTCACCCCATGAAAGTAGAGCCACTTACGATGACTTAAACCCTTCCATGCACGAGGATTTTTGGGGGCAAAAATTCTACCAGATATCTATTACAACACAATCCCAATGCAGTAAATTAAAGGAAAATTTCAGACACTAACATAAGAAAGGAAGATTGTATAGGAAAAATCAATGTAGTTAATGAGTGATTTGAACTTTCTGTTCTTACCTGCAAAGTGATTTTTGATTTACAAGGCCCAGCAAAATCAATAGGACGAATCAGAAAAGTATACCCAAATGGAATTAAAATTCTTGTCCGGCCAGGAAAAGAGCAAGCTATCCTCCAAGCAGTTTCAAAAGCCTGAAAACATATCATGACACATGAAATGATTTCCTTTCTAATTAGAAGGATACTGAAAGTACAATGAACCCTCAAACAGCTTCTCTATTATTTAGTGCTACATCGAATATCCAACAGATGGAGAAAACAATATTGTTATATCACAACAGCATCTCACGTAATTAATTTTGATTCCAAATGACAATTCTCGTCCCCCATTTTCTATGCAACCACACGCAAGCCGGAGCAAACGAACAAACCAAAAATTGGGCAATGGAGTTGTTTCAGTGGAGATCATTTGGCGCCCCAATTCTCCACATTATATTTTCTTTGGCCTAAAATGGATTCGGCTATACCAATTCTATATACATTGCTAAAATCCCACAAACAGACACCATAATCTAGCATCCCAGATGCCATTACAATTTCTACTTTCCTTGATAAATACTATTACCAATTCTGAAACTTGGAAACTTTCTAAGAAAGTTTCAAACTTGATCACATAACTTGAACTTGATCACATAACTTGACATCATAATCATGGAATCTCTCAACCAAGTATAGTTTTCTCAGAAAATGGACAAAACCCCAGTTACAGAAACATGTCATAGTTAACAAGCATTACAAAATTACTCACTAACTCTCATATATTAGGACATAAAAATAAACTAACCAAAACACAAACTCCTCAGCTTAAAGCAAACACTAAATCATGGATGAACAGCTATGATCTCCATCTAAACAAGCTGTAGATATCTCACCTGAGTATCATCACTGAGACCATCTCCTTGGGCACCAAAATCACCAACAACAAGAACCCTTTTTGATCTGGGTTGGGGACTGTTTGATCCAGAACGTGGAAGCTCTAGCAGGGAATCTAATCCTTCTGTATGCACAAAACTTGAACACAAGCATACAAGTACAAGAATGACAAGTCCCATACATGTTGGAGACCATGAACAGAAGCTAAAGTGTTTGATCATGTTCTGTTCAGTTCTGAACTGAACAATCAAAGTGTGGTTAGTTGAGATTCTGAGAGCTTAACGATTATGTTACAAGTTGCAAAGAAAGGTTATTGGTTTAATTATTAAATATTTAAAGAAGTTCACACAGTCAAAAAGTGCATATTTAATTTGGTAAAGCAGAAATTATGATGACTTGCTAGATTCTTCTTTTGTCATCCATTGCCTGAAAAATGATTATTTTAAAATTCTAATAATAATTTACTAAAAGATTATTATTATTATTATTATTATTATTATTATTATTGTAATATATCTTTAAATAGTTTGGAAAAAATTTTATTAACAAAATGTAAATGATATGTTTAATAAATAAATAAATAATGCCAAGGGAAGGGATGTCACGTTCGCAAAATAAAGAGAGTGTCGGTTTGTGGGCATCACTTTCGCGGAAGGAGACTTTGGTCTTTTGGACATTTGCAAAATATAGTACATGCCTTGTTTGGATATGACTTATTGCAATTCACGTACTATTTTCAAATTTATTTCAGAACATTTTAATATTGTTAAATTTTGAATTACGTTAGTAAATATAAATTTATTTTTTTTAATATGATAACGTTATTTTGGTTTAAAATGGGTTAAAAATTTATAATTATTTATCTATTTTAATTCAATGATTTATAGACATTCTAAAACTTTGAAAATATTATCCAACAATTGTCGATTCATTCATTTTTACATGCATAAATAGGAAAATTTCATGAACATTTTGTAGGTGGCTAGACACGTTTCAAATTTTCAATTATAGATTATTAGTCACCGTTTTTACTTATAAGATGGTTAATTTATGAAAAATAAATAAATAAATAAATAAATTTGTCTCTCCAAAAGGGGTAATCTGGTAATAATCCAAGGTGCAAAACAAGATTAGATATAAAATATCAGAAGCACGCCAAAATAAAATAAAATTTAAGAACTAAAATGACATTTTTCTCCCCATTATAAATTTGACGTAGACATGACTTGTATCATAGTAGCCAATATTTGGCGCGTCCTTTACGAAGAGAAGAAAATCAGCTTACATTTCTATTGAAAGATACCCTTAATGTAATTCAACTACGTGATTCCAATTGAATCAGAAATTTAACATTTAAATCCTTATTGAATTTGAATGTATTTTATTATTTTGATTAATTTTTTTCTGAAAGAATAAGATAACTCATCTCAGATTGAAATATTAGAAGAAATTTAAGTCGATTTTTCTAATATCTACACCAATAGCGGCCCAAACTACAATCGCCTCTCTTTACCATTATCATACACTACATACCAAAACACCCTTTAAACATATTCATTCTCTCTTCACCATCATCAGGCATGCACATCAAAATCTTATTTAAACAACCTAAAACAGGTCAACATTATACATAACTTGGAACATGAGTTACATGACAGATTTCTTCTTTAAACAAATCCGTATGAGGGTCATTTTATTCGTTTTGACCCTTCGAAGTAGTATTCTCGTTGTTATATTTGTGACCCATTTGACCCACAGAGGAAAAAGAAGCGAACAATTGATTGGAACTTGAAACTTGTTCTATTGCTTATTCACCATTTTCAAACTCAAGATTGGAAATGAGAACAATCAATACAAAAAATGAGAACAATTAATACAAGTACATCAAGACTCCAGAGAAATTAAAACTATATCCGAACCTCAACTCTTACACAAAATTTCTGAATATATCCATAGATGGAATCTGCTAATGTGGTAGACCGAAAAACTTGGTACAAATTCTTCTCCGAGCTATACCCAGTTGAATCTTTCCCAAGATCTCTCATGCCATTTGCAACGTTATTCCACTACTGCTCTTACATGCATGCATATATATATGAAATGATTGAACTTGGAGTTGGAGTGGTGGGCTTACATGAATGATCATCAACGTGTACATGATCACGAAGCTCTCGTAGTATGTGATTATATAATCAGAGGTTTGATTGGCTGACATGATCAAATAAAGATGCATGAGATGTTACTTTGTGATAAGAGATGTAAGAGATTTAACTGGTATTTATGGTTGTTGAATTTGGCAAATGGCAATATCTATCTTGTGGGCATGGGGCAGTAAACAGTAAGGAATATGTTGTGTGCTTCCTGGTTTCTTTTCAGTATGGCAGAAAGGAAGAGAGGGATTGAGAAAAGTATCTTAGGACTCCCCTATTCATGACCTTAAATATAATATGTTATTCATATATATTTGATATATATTACTTAAATTAAATCCAAATGGTATATAATTTTTTTTAAATAATGATCACTTAATATTATTATTCAATTCTATAAGTTCCTTTTTAATGATTTGTTATTAAGAATAAAGATTTTGAATATTTCTTTGATGATAAAATTTTCTGAGTTTTAGTAGAAAGAAGTCATTTCAAAGAGAACTTAATCATTTTAAGTGTTAGGTACGTAATTGTAATTTTACAGAAGAATAATTGAAAATTTTAAGTTTAAATAACTTGTGGCTCAAAAATATGATTTAAAGTGCAAATTATAATTTTGAGCAACGGATAATTACAATTTTAAAAATATGGTAATTGATAATGCAATTTACATCACTTCTGACTCAAAAAGATATATAATTATAAGTTCACAATTACTCAAACGATAAAAAATAAATAAATAAATAAAAATTGAATGCATGAATTTTGTCCTCAACAAAGATGCATGAATTGAAGAAATATAATTAATTAAACTTACAAAGAAACTTATATAAAAGTGATTACAATTTATTTTAAAAGTGATCGCCTAATGCAAGTAAGAGCCAGCTTTTACGGGCAGCAGATATAAGAGTTGGCCAAGGAATTACAACCACACAGTTTATCCAAGGGTCAAAATTAGAGGTCTAGATACAGGTTAAAATGCGGGAGTTCAGAGGAGAGAATGATTGTATAAGTCTAACTGAACCTTGGGGAGAAAACTTCTTGTATTCTAATGGAAACTTACAAAATTTTAAAAAAAAAAAACCTTTAATTCTCAATCGAATTAAATTTTCAAAAGAAAATTAAAGATGAGAATGGTACCAAACTATGCCACTTTTCTTATGGCTTGTTTGTTTCGGTTTTTACAAATAGAACTTATTAAAGGAGATCTTTTTGAAGTAGGGTTTCTAAAAGTTGAGCTTTTATAAAAAAGTTATAGATTGTTTGATGAGACAAATATAGAAGCGTTTGTTATAATTAAATTACCAAAGTTGAGTTTTGTTATAAGGAATGAATAAAGTAAAATATTTAAACTTAAATAGGGTATCTCTGATATTTCAAAACTTAAAAAAAAAAACTCAAAAAGAGCTTTTTCAAAAGCCTTAATTTTGGACTTAGTAGATGTAAAACAGTTTTTGTAATCATCCAAAATCTCTTCAATGATAGCCAAATGATATAATAAAAAAATTTTAAAAGAGCTTTTGACGTTAAAAACGCTCTTTAAACCTGTAAAGAAACTTAGCCAAATACGCTTTTTCCCAAACTTCATGTTGTCGACATCCATACATTGGTTGATCCATCTCGGCCTAACCTATTAACATGGGTTGATTTCATTTCTTGTGTATGTTGACAAAAAGACCAAAAAAGGAACTCTCAATTCCACAGCTATTAAGTCTTGTAATGTCTTTGCCGCCGGCTAGCATTGATGCTATCAATGTCTCTACCGCTACATTCTTTCTAACACAAATAGAACCCCAAAGATTCTTTCACAATATTAATTAAGAACCAAAAGATTCAAAAACAATAACAACATTACTCAACAACAAGAGTTTTGCAATTTTGTATAATAAAGGGAACAATTCACAATCCTTACTCAAATTGCAGGTGGGTAGACAAGTTTGAATTGTTGTTTATAAAGTCACCCTTATGGTTTATAGCGTGGCTGATTAAAGATAAAAATTTTAATCTTGTCTCTCTCCAAAAGCCTAGGCAAACCTAATCAGGGGTCATTTGGTAATTGTGCAAAGCGATGTCAATCACATAAAATATCAGAAATACCCCTTCAAGTAAAATTTAAGAATTAAAATGGATCTTTACTCATCCTTTAGCAAATTTAATGAGTACACGTCTAATAGTAACAAATTTGTGCCATGTCGTTTGTGAAGAGAGTGTGTTGAGCAGATGTTTCCAGAGAAAGATACCCTTGGTTGTTCAACTGTTTGATTCTAATATCATCCGAGATTGGTATCAAAGTTAAGATTAACCAACAAGTCTCGGTCCAATTTAGGAGAAACTGGGTCGATGTATGATAGAGGAAATTGTTCATGTAGTCATATATCGGTCACTATCAATTTGAATAAATTAAAAACTATACATGCTCTTATATCCTAAAATAAGTCAATATCATATTTCAAGCTTAAAAAATTGAATTAAGCAAGTACACGATCAAGAATAATTCAGAGAAATTAATTAAAACAATGTTATATTTCAAACTCAAAGATTGAATTGAACAAGTACATGATCATCAAGAATATTTCAGAGAAATTGATTAAAACAATATCCGAATTAAAGCTCAGATCTTACACAAAACATGTGGACTCATGAGTGGAAATGCAACACTTCAGGAGTATATAATAATTTTAAGCAAGGTGATGATTTTTAATAATTTGTTGTGGGAGTGTCGCTAGCTAGTCTGATTCTTGGTAAACATGCTAACGTGCAGAACAGAGATGAACACCGTCATCGAGCATGCCCACCAGAACACTCCGCCGCTTGATTATTGCCTAAAACGCATACAATCCCCCCAACAGAAAGAAACATCGACAAAGAAGAGGATGAAGCAGACGAGCCACAATGCAGATGTTTCTTTTGAGAGGTTTGCATTGCATAATAGTTAGTTTAATCTTTCCCAAGATCTCTCATGCCAATTGCAAAGTTGTTTTCCATCAAGTATATATTGTAATATCATGAATGATCAATAACATGATCACCAAGCTCATAGTGTATCATCAGAAGTATTGAAAGATGTGATATTGTAATGGGAGATATGAGAGAGTTAACCGGTATTTATGGTTGTTGAATTTGGCATCTCTATTGCTTTTTGGGCATGGCGCAGTACTAGAGACACTGAAGAATCTAGGCATGTGCTTCTGATTTTCTTTTCAGTAGGGCAGAGAGAAATTGAGAAAAGCAATGGTTCCGGCTCATGTTAAGGCGACTAAGGCAACCCTTATAATATATTAAATCTCACAACATGACTAGAAAGCTTAATTTATTTTAATTAAAAATAATGATTATTTAATATTAATAAGATATATTTTAATATAAATTTTTTATATAATTTGTTGACACAAATTTATGAATCTTAATCTTACCAAATCTAATAGTTGAGATAAAAAATTAAAAAATTGTATTTAAAACGGTCAATTCATCAATCTTCTCAACCATTAGATTTTATGAGTCAACAGTTATAAATTTGCATATACTATTATGTCAAAAAATCAATTCCCTTTAATACTATCATTCAATTTTATAAGTCTCTGCGTTATCTAATTAATTTTTTTATAGTGTTGTTATTTCAGCCCATTAAATTACTTTTGAGCCCCTCTTCCTAATTTTATTAAATTTAAAATATATCTAAAATGTAAATGACCAAAATGCCCTAAAAATCTTCTGAAAAAAAAAATCTTAAGAACCAAAACGTTTTAATAAGTTTATTTAATTTATTATTCCCGAAATTTTGATCAAGTGGTATTTTGAATTGCCTATTTAAGACTTCATGAAACGGTGTTTTGAATTCTTCCTTAATACAACAAGGGAAGGTGCCATGGTGATAAGTTAGCAAGGAAGATTGAAATCTGATTTCTTTTTCCATACACGTTTAAGATTTGATTTTCAGTATTAAGTGTTTTTTTTTTTTTTTAATGCAAACTTAAACTAAAGCGTGATAACCATCGTAGATTCATGTTGTTGACATGACAGTATTTTCAAAAAGTTCTTCGCTATACAAAAAACTTCAATATTTCCTAATTGCAATCGCTTAATCCTTTTCCAAGCACTTAAATCAATTTCTTTTTGCTTTTTGATGCCATAAAAGATATTGGCAATAGTTGCTGGAGAGGGGAGGTGTCTGGCAGGATATGATTTCTAGCAAAAACTGCAGATTTTATTGGGTTTTATGATAGATTTTATTATTAAGTTAATAACTTCAAGAACGATTAATTGTAATGAAATCATAGTCAAAAAAATATTCTATTGTAGACTCAATAAAGGAACCTACTTTCTTCTTCTTTTAGAATTTTGCATTACAAACCTGGAATATGTTTCTATAACAATAAATTATAAGTTTAGTAAAAGAAGAAAGAGAAAATAGTAGCTATGATATGATTTAAAATATATTTATGTGATTTTTTTTTAATAAATTTTATGTAAAGAGAGGCTTAAATAGAGTTTTAAAAGAGTTTAAGCAACAATACTCTTTTTTTTTTTTTTTTAATTTGCTGGGTACAAAACTTCCACACTAGGCCCAGATTCGGTCAAATTAGGCAATCAAGCCTACAAACATCAAGCCTTTTTTTAGAAGGTACACATTACAAAGGTTATGGGCTCAACCCATTAAAAGGATCCAATCCAAAACGCATATCTATTACTTAATCAACAACTTACTTAAGAGCATTACATTAAAAGAGTAATGCAACGTCTATAAATAACAAGAATTATAATACATGATATGATAATATATATATATATATGCAATAGGATTCTGTCAACTTTGGATATAAAAAGAATTGGTTATAAATAGATTGTTAATATAATATTACTCTACATGAAAATGAGGACGACGCATCACATCGTGTAATCTTGAGGTTTCTCACGTCAATCAGTCTAATTAGGGAAGTGAGTTGTTGTCTATAAATATATTACATTCCAATTAAGCTAATATAATTTCAATTTAGATATTAGTTAAACTCAATTGCTATCCACTACGTACATGAATGTAGGCCCAAATCAAGCACATCCATTGTATAAACACAACTAGAGTAAGCTAACCATGAGTCTGATTTTTCAACCATTCAAAGCTCATTTTTTTAGCTAAGACACGCTCCAATACTCCATAGTCCTGACTGATTAAATATTGAACTGAACCCCCCAAACAACCACTAATAGTAGCAGCTTGCTTTGTGGCTTTAGAAGAGGAGGTGAGTAGCAATTTTTGTCAATGAACTGAGCCACCAAATTCTTGCACAAATGTAATTTATTATTAAGAATCAATTTTTTATATTTATATATTTCTTTTACAATAGAAATTTCTAGTTACATGGCAAAAGTAATTTTGAGTACGGGGTTATGTAATTTTCAAAAATGAAAAAATAATTTCAAATAACTTGTGGCCCCAAAATGTAATTTTTAGTGACTCAAATGCGTAATTTCATGTAACTATTGTATCTCCAAAATGTAATTCAAGTGAAGTCAAAATTAATTTTGAGTCACTTGAAAAAGTAATTTTTACTGAGATTTTATCAAAATTGTTAAATTTGTCACTTTTCTACGAAGCTTAAGCTTGTAGATGTAATCATACTTTGTTTTTTAATTAAAATTTTTTAAATGACAAGGAAAATATCCGAACCTACGACCTTTTGATTACGATGGTTCTAATACCATCTTATTAAATTTTGCACTATTCTACAAAAATTAAGCTTGTACATATAGACTTAACATTAATATTTTATTTTCTAATAAAAATGTATAAAATTTATCATATTTACAATCTGAGTCAAAATGAATTTCTTTTTTTAAAAAATTTTGTCAAAATAAAAAGTTCAGAGGATGGTTGATTCATGATTCAAAAGATTCAGTTCTCTATTTTTTGTTTTTTTCAATGTATGTATGGTTGGTATAAGCATTTCGAATGAAACGGCTTGTTACTTATTAGTGGTCCATCTTTTTAGTTTTTAATTATATAGAATAAATTTGTTTTAATAAATAATTGCTGAATTTTCTTCATATACAACAAGGTTTTGAAAGTATTTCAAGTCTTTTGACTTTTAATTTTAGTTTTCAAATTGTTCTTATCTATTAAAGATAATAGATTTTTTAACATAAAATTAAAAATAAATTTCTAGTCATTGAATTTACAAAATCAAATTTTTGTCGATAATATTTTGATAAAGATGTTGAATAAGCCAAAAATCAATAATAGGTCGCATTATCCTGAAAATGAGGTCCAGATCAAAAGGCTTCCAGCTCCAGCAGGATATATCGCACCTTGATCATTATCTTGATCATGATATTGATAACAACATAAATTTAGTGGGGTCCAAGTCATGGTTGGATTTCAAAATTTGAAGATGCAACTCGTTTTCAATTTTGTGATGATCATCGTGATGGTGATGGTGATGGTGATGATGATGATGATAAGCTCAGAAGACATAGTTGGACTGTAAAGGACCACAGAGAATCAAAGATAATATAAAATAATCCACTTTGTTGGAAGGTGTGTGTTGGCTGGAAATTAGTTGGTATTATTTTAAATTTAATCTAATTAATATAACATTAAATTCAATAACTAATTTTTGATATAACAATATTAATCATCATAAATTGTTATCTCATCTTATAATATGAAATTAATAAATGATTATCAAGTAATAATATATACGAGGATATAATAAATAATATTTTTAAAAAGCCAGAAGGATCAATAATAAATTTCATATATTAACTTAAATTATTAAAAGAGTTTATATATATATATATATATATATATATATATATGTATCATATCAATTTTATAGGTTAATTATTGAAATAATATTAATAAGTACCTTTGAGTTTTGACTTAATTTTAAGCAAATAATAACTACGTATTTTTCATCGATCACTCCTCTGAGTTATTCATTTTTTATCAATTACGCTCCATAATTTGAAAGGTGAAAATGATGATCTGAATATAATTTTAGGGGTATGATTAATGAAAAATACGTAGTCATTCTTTGTTTGAAATTAAATTAAAACTTAAGGGTATTTGTTATAATTATTTTATTAATTAATATTTAAACAAATAGAAAGTGGATTTTGACCATCTTACTTCAATTTGTTATTTCAACATCAATATGATCAACCAAACTTGATAAACAAATTAAGAGTAATTTAACCTTCATAAGTTACCCTAATTTAAAAACATGAGCCTCCTTCTAATATAAACGCAACTAATATTAAGCAATTGAATACCATAATCTTGGTGACAAAGCTAGCTCTTTAACAACCACTTAATTTGCATATTGGTTGAAAACCCATCACTTTGAATGTGGGTGAGGCAATCAATCAATTAATTTAAATTCCAATTGGGGAAGTAATATTTTTATTAGTAATGTCTACCTAACAATATAATATGATAAGATTGAATCTCAAGAGTATTTAATTAATTGGCCTTTGCTCACACATTACTCTTTTAAGTAGTGCGTGTAAGCTTATCAACCTTTCAATCGTTCAACCCTTATATTATTGAGATTATATATCATGCATTAATTATCCATTGGTTCCCTACTTAAAAAGACATGATTATCCTTTCCAAGTGCATGAATGGTCCAAATTAGTATGGTTGAAATTGTCTTTTTACTATAACTGCTTTGATAAGAGTGGGGTTGGTGATGTGAAGTTGGAGGTCAATTGCAGGCCTAATGAATTTGGAATGAATACATGAGACATTGGCAAGTTGAGAACTCCAAAACGATATGAGTATACCCCATTTAAATAAATGCATTATTGAAAGTTTCTTTCTTTTCTGAATACTCTAGATAATTATTAATTGAACTTAAACAATAAGAAAGTGATACATAACTATCGCAATAACACCGTTACCTTCTTTTTCCCTTTTTGTAAGTTATATTATTCGTTACAACATATATACCAACAAATGTGGATTGATGTGTTTAGCTTGCTTGAATTTTTAATTTTTTTTTTAAGAAAAATTATACTGAAAATGACTAGAAAGGAGAAAGAAGATGCCTCAAACCAAGCATTATTCAATTTTTCTAATAATTGGAAATAAGTTTTAGACTAATGTTTCGTTTGTATAAATATATCAATACTATGATATAATTATTTCATTGAAAATTGTCTAGCTCTAATAGATCAATTGGGTCAATTGTAATTTTATTAATGTCAAATTAAAATTGTAATATATTATCATTATAATTAATCCAGACTCCTACACCAAATCAGAACATTTATACTCGTCACGGCCCGACTCCAACTGAAGGGCAATCGGACGTCCCAACCCCATAAACCAGATACTATAATATAATCTATCGCTAATATTATGGAATCGATACTATTCTTTTATGGTATATAATACTGGATTATTACTAAATCTAATGTCAAAATGTAGCATTTCTCCTTAATGGCGAGATATGTTTAGAGAGGAATTATATTATCTCACACACCGACCACACATTCTCGACTTCGACAACCAAAGCATGGGGTGGGCCTTTGGGGTTATCTCATCTAGCTTTTCGTGATCCCAATTAGGTCCCTTATGTGCACACACACGGGCAGCCACGATAAGGTTTTACCTAGAGCACACTACAATGTGAAAGTTGTACCATTAGTTGACAAAATACAACAACCTCAGTCACAGGTTTCCCTGCTCTGCAGCTGCCCCCTTTGTTGATCCCAATATCACCAGATTTTCTGCCAAACCAAACATAGACGAAACTAAACTAACCCAGAGATGGATTCCCTCTTCTATAGATTTCCAAATTGTGAATTTGTTTAAAAATTATTATTATTATTACTATCAGATATTCTATTCTAACTCAAAAAAAAAGAAAATCTAATATTAATATTGGTTATTGTGTAGATAAAGGTGAGTGATTCTTCATTATCACATATCAAAACTTTATCCTTTTTATATCTCCGACATAGAGTTGAGTATCTAATAAGATCCTGAATCATTGGCAGTTAACAGAAGTTGCATGCACAAAAAGGCTAGATCAAAACCCTATGATATGATATGATGCCTCATTAATTATTAAGGAATCCAAATCCGAGATTTAATTTGCTGCTTTGTACAATATCTGAAAATTTTAATTTTCTCAAGAACCAAACAGTATATTCACATAATTACATCCAACCCAAACCAGAATCAGGAAGAGCAAAAACAAAGGAAAAAAAAAAAAAACAGAAACAAAGGTTTATAAACTTGTTTTTGTTTTCAAAACTCCTAGCTGCTACCTGCTGCTGCTACATCTCACTTTGATTCATGAGATGACGATTATGAAGAACTTGATGGGAAATTCTAAACCATATATATAAGTACACCAACTATAGCATTCCAGGCTCACCGGAATATTCCAATTCCGGTCACCTGAAAACATGGATGAACATATATATATGCATATATATAGTATCTAACTTATATAAGCTATCGTGATCTACGCTTACCAGACTTTTTCAACTTATTCTTGGAAGGTTTAGCAAAAGCACTGCAGAACCCACATGCAGAAACCCTCGGAGAGGGCGGCTCTATTGCCGGAGACACCCTGCCTGTGCGATACCCTCGCCATCCGCCGTTGGATCGGCTCCTTTCCATGGTGTTGATTGATCTTCCAGGCTTGTTATTCACATCACCTTTTGCATCAACCTTAATTTGGTCACGTTGGTGTTCTTGGCCTGACCCTTCTTGCTGCTCCTGACCACCTTGTTGTATCCCTTCACCTCCTTCATCTTTTTGATTGTTATTCACTTTGTTCAATTCTCCGGACAAAAACCTGTCATCCCATACAAGCCCTGAAGAGCCTTGTCTCCGGAATGAAACTGCAGATCTCTGCAAACCCGCCATAGCCACCACCTCCCTTCTCTAGATCTTTCCCTTACAGTAATATATCAAAAATATATATAAATATCAAATTGTATTATATCAGACTTTTCTCTCTGGTCGGTTGCATACGAGACTTTGCTGTATATTTATATATAAGAGTGAAAAAGGCCAAGCAGCTACTCGGTCAATATGTTCAGGTTTCGGTTAATTATAATAAGATAAGGAAAGATTTGTTCTATTATGTAGTAAAATAACGTGATAAACTTTAATTTATTATCTTATTCTGAAAATCATATTCTAAAATTTTTTTTTAATATTTTACAACTACCCCATTATTTTAATGTTCTTTTGTATTGCTAGAAAATGTCTCGATTGATAATATATAAGGTTTGATTAGTTCTAATTAATTAATGGATTAACGTGATTAAGCTCTTTTTCCCACCATAACTGACCTGGCCTAAGTCATCTCCACTCCACACAACGCTAGCTGCCTCGTTTTAATTATATTTCACACTTTTGTTTATTAACGTAGTTTCTTAGTTGTTTCAACAAATTAATTACAAGTTTTGGAATTTTTTAAGTGTTTAAGTGGTGAATTAGTTGATTTTTTTGGTTTCTAATTAGAATTATTGGTAACTAAGGTACTAAACACGGTTTTAGGTAATTATAATAATTTGATTAAAAGCTTTACTGTGTATTATTTTTAGTGAATAGAAGAAGGAAATTTAAGAGAAAATTAATTTGAAAAAAATATAAAAATCTTACCTTAATTGAGTCTAAGAAATATTAAAAAAGAGAGAGATTTGGTAGGGAAATCAGAGTCAAAATTGGATAAGCGATTGGTAGGAATTTGAAATGGAGTTATTGTTAAAAGTGTACTAGAAATTTCTTTTATCAATAAAATTAAATATTAAATATGAACACTCATTAAATTCATTAATAAATGAGAATGAGAAATTTCTTATAAAACAATTTAAGAGTCCTGAATTGAAGCTGGAAAATTTTTTGTTTTAAGCAAGAAAAAGTCAAGGGTCAAAAGTTTATCTGCCATGTGTTTATTAGCTGGAAACCACCTTTGTTAATTATTAATTATGTACCGATTGTTCATTTCATTTTAATTATTGTATTATAATTGGATTGATGTGATATTTGAAAGGAAAAAAGTTTACTAGGTTGGCTTCTTTTTGGTTCAATTTTAATTTATAAATCAAACAGAAATCACTGCATTGCTATTGCTACCCATTTTAATGGGTTTTGGATACGGTATATCAGTGCATCATTTTTCTAATTTTTTATAATTTTTAATATAAAAGTTGTAAATTTTTGTGTAAAAATCGTAAATATGGAGTGTAAAAGTTGTAAATGAAACTATTTTTAATTTTTTGTAAACTAGTGTAAAAGTTGTAAATGATTGTGTAAAAGTTGTAAATGGGAATTTACAACTTTTTTTTCCACATTTACGATTTTTACACAAGAATTTACAACTTTTACACTAAAATTACAAAAAATTGACATATGATATACCGGTACATCAGATGTACTGTAGACAGACCCATTTTAATGTACTAAATATAAACGAGAATAATTGATTTGATGTTGACTACAGTGAAAAATGTGGAATAATCTTCTAATATTGTGTGTAATAATTAAAAATTTATTGATAAGCAATTAATTAATTAAAAATTAAAATACTATCAACAAGTACTTAGAGTCTTGATTTAATTTTAAGTTGAAAATTATTATGCGTTTTTCATCAATCATATTCTTAAAATTATTCATTTTTATCAATTATATCTCTAAAAGTGATGATTTGAAGGATAAAAATGATAATTTGAAAACAATTTTATGAGTGTGATTGATAAAAAATATATAATTATTATCTATTTAAAATTAAACCAAAACTCAAAGATATTTAAGTAACTATCCCATTAAAAATTATTTGGTATAGTGTTAAAATGTTTTTCATAATGAAATTACACAATTGAACTTAGTTTTTAATTCATAGAAATTTACGATAAAGTGAGTAATTCAAATTGATTAAAACCTTAGTTATTATTAAATTTAGGATCTCAACTAAAGCTCTTTTGGGTGGTTAGAAGTTATGCTAGCTACCACGTTTAGAAACTTAAAATAAAGTAAGCCTCATGTGGACTCTTAACACCAAATCATTTTGTTTCTTGAAAACATGGGCATATGTATATACAACATAAACTATGTTGCTCTTTTATAGGTTTGGTTTATTCTTTTAATTTAAAAAATAATCACTACAAATTTACGATTATTGATTACTTAATACAACATTAACATCGTGATTATCCAAAGTATGACACAATTAAATTGTGTTTATATTGTCGATAAACATGTTGCATTATACTTGATCAATCTAGTGTAGTTGAAAAAGAAAAGTATTTAAGATGCAAAATTTAATTAAAAATTTTCTAGGAGGTTCAACAAGGTTCTAGTATTTGTCAATTCTTGTTACTAAGTTAAGGATTAGATGAACAACTTATGAAGCAAGTCAAACTGAGAGCACCGCACAATGAGATGGGCCCAGCCTTGTTGGGCCCATTGAGATCATGTCCACAACTTTTGACCTTTTATTATGTAATTAGCATTTGCATGGACTAATCACTTCCAACAAAAAGCTAAAATCATTTCTAATCAATTTCATATTCAAACATTTTGAATTTTTGCTTGATTTGAGTGATTTCTAACTAGTTTGGAGTATAAACAATTACATTTCTTATAGGGAAGATTTTTTATAAATTTATGAAAGTTTGGAATAGATTTATAATGAGTTTAAGAAATGTTCATTAAAAATCAACGCACTTGATTGTGTTTTAGGGCCATATTTGTTTCAACTTATTTATTAACTAAAATATTAGTTTTATTAATATTAAAATAAATTTCAAATATATATATATATATATATTTCAACTCAATTAAAGCTTGTTATAGGTGTTTAAATTTCTACAATGTCAAAAATACTCTTATTTTGTTTTAAGAGTTATAATGTATACTTCTTTGTAATAAAACAATTTAGTCACTTGTTATTATAAATACTTATTCATTTGTTCAACCAAACAACTAACATTTTTGAAAAAACAAAAATAAAATATCTATTTTCAAAAGCCCTATTTTCATAAGATTATTTCTATAAGCTTTGTTTAAAGAAGTCATGCCAAGTAGACAATAACTATATTTGAGCAAAGATCAATTATTCTAACACATATATGCAATAAAGTCAAATGGCAATTGTTACAAGTGAAAAATAAAGTCAAATATTCATAATAGAAAAATGAATAAAACCAATCATGTTCTATAATTTTGAGGGGATTTTTCGTAAACTTATGAGTATTGACCTTTTTATTTTTTTTTTGAATATTAGCATAAATTTTTCTTTCAAAAATGGCAACTTACTCTCCCCATCAAAGTTTAAATAATATATAGAAATAAGGGAAAAAGATAATTCGCATATGGCGAGATTTGAATAGTTAATATTTGGTCAATTTATATAGTAATTTGGTCCAAATTTCTATATTAGATTCATGATTGGAGTTTTGAAAATGTACAAGCAAACCATGATCAAAACAATGACTTTGTTGGCAGTATATGATGGCTTGCAAGTCTAAAGCACAATCAAGGACCAAATTTGTAGTTGTCATAGTCACCATCATAGCTTGATCAACACTATCATTGAACAAGAATTGTAAAAGCCCTTGTGGGATAAATCCACCGCAAAGCATACCAAAATTCATCAAATTATTAAAATAAAAAAAAGAAAAGAAAAGAAAAGAAAAGTTAACACTACTTTGCGATGGGCCTTAATGATAATGACCACCAATCAACAACTTGACCTTGAGATCTACCATCTACATGACATAATTATGAAATCAGGAATTTAACTGAGTGATCATTTTAAACTTTGCTCTATAAATATATATTTATAAAATGCTTTTCACAAAACTTGCTCGTTTGCATTTTCATTCAAGATTATGAATAGGAGCATCAGTGGTACGAAATTATTAAATTATGGAGTCGAGACGATAAAACCTTATACTATATGGAGGTATAACTTCAATACCTAAACTTACGTTAAGTTAAGGTTTTGTAAACTTATGTTTAGTCAAATTTCAAGTCCCGTGAACATAACCCATTACTTTTTTTTTTTTTAATATTTAGTATGTAAAATACAAAAAGTTTATATAGTACACTTAACAAAGCATTTTTATGAATAATTATTTATCAAATTTATTATATATATATTTTTCACTTAGATAAAAATGTAAATTCGATATATTAATGATAAAACTGTCAAACCCGAAAGAGTATATATATATATATATATATATAGACTCTTTCGGTAGTGCACCATGTGGAAGTGACATCAGACCCATCATAAGTAAAAATGTGACAGACAAAAAACGAGAAAAGATAGTGAAAAGGCATTTTGTTACAAACCCTAAAAGATTATGGTTAATCTACAAAAGTTTACGTAATCTCATGGAAGATCATGGATTTTATGTAAGAATATCTTGGTTAGTTCATGGAAGTTCAGAGAAGTTTAAGTAAGATCACGGAAGATCATGGATTTTACATAGGATTTTAGGAGTTTTGTTAGAAGTAGAGGTTAGTTTAGGATAAGTTGTTATTTATTTAATATTCTTTAGTTTAATTTAAATTTAAAATTATCTCTTATTTAAATTGATAAGTGGTTGAATAAAAAAAGACTTGAAAATTTCATAAATTTTTGTAATTTTTCGGGAGGGTGGTTCTTTCAAAACAACCGAAACTTTTGCCTTTTTTGACGTTTGTATCATATTTTCACTTTTTTTCTTTTGCATGTCAGTATACGATTGGTTTGCTGCACCAAATCAACAAATTCACGTGGTGCAGTGGATGTTAGCTAGCCTTTCTCCTCAAACCTTAACAGACATAAAGATTCTGAAATCTGGAGGCCGTTGTTGTTAGTTTCACGAACTAGTGGATTTGATGGAAATCCCCCCAAACTTACGGGCGTGGAAAATTTTGCCACAAAGTACCTCATGTTTGAGACTTTGACTTTGAGTGACCTCACCTGGATCTGGACTGGGTAGAATTGCTATATCGCAATCTGGAGGCACAAGCCTTTTGGACAAACATGCAAGTGGAATATCAAATTTACCCCTGAACGCACCGTTTCGAGAACTAAACTCTGAAGCACGTGATAGATATATATTTATAAATTTGAGCGCCAAATTCAAAAACCATTGTAAACTTACCCGCCAAAATCCGTAATCAGAAGTGTCACTTCTAGATCTCACGAGTCTGCCAGAAGTCACTTTCTTTCATTTTCCTTCGATCGATTTCTCGCACTTCATCTCTTGCCAAACAACTAAAACAGGTGATGTGCATCATATATTTATTGTTTGTGTGTTTGGATTTATGCATTTTAATTCTATTCGTAACCTATTCGAGGAAATGTTTGAATGAGTGTAGGATTTGAGAAGGAAAGTATGCACGGAAGATTAGGTCGTCGTCTGGTGAAGGAACTTACGAGCGGCGAGAAAGGCCAGCTCAAGCCTTTCAATGTATGTCGTTTGATTATGTTATTTATTTTATTTTATTTCTTGATGGGGGATTTTTTGAATGCGAATGGCCCTTGAGGTTTTGCTTACTTACACATAGATTTCTTGGTTTAAAAAATAGGTAAAACCCTCCTAAAGTTTTAAAATTAGACTATAAATTATTGGAAAAGAAGAGATTTTGGGTCCGTTGTTTCTATTGAAATTGTGAATCAACATGTTATTTATGAGAAAATTTAAATTTTTAGTTTTTGGGTGGAGGATTTTGCATTATGAATTTGAGAATGAACAGGTTATTTATGAGAAAATTGATTGAATTTGATATGCATATGGATCTTCCAGATGTAATAACAGTATTGCTACCCCCTTTCTTGTCTTCTGAATCGTCCATTTTTTTTTAATCATAATTATGTTTTTACTGCAGACCTTTTAGTGTCTAATCTGTGCTTAGGATCATTGATGGAACTGTTTAATTTGATTTTGATTATGTGATGCTGCAGGATGAGCTGTTAAATGAAGTTACAAAAGAATGTAGTGAAAATTTCCTTGTGCTTCAGTCTCTTATAAGGTAATCCTGTGTGTGTGTGTGTGTGTGTGTGTGTGTGTGTGTGTGTGTGTGTGTGTGTTTCATTTGATCATAGTTAATCTTTGTTTTTTCTATGCAAATAATTGCTTTTCTTTTTATTTACTATGCAATCTTCTCACTTTTCTCTTATATGACCCTTTTGATTATTTTTTAACAGGAAAATGCAGGAAGAAGGGTTGGATTTCCAAACAACAAGAAATGCGGACCATTATGGAGCCCTCATAAATCATCTTTCTTTAATTCGCAATAAGCGCTGCTTAATGGTTTATGTGTAAGTACTTGTCCTATGCTGAATTGTTATTTCTTGCGCACACATATTCTAGATGGTGTGTTTTCTGGTAAGGTTTACTGTTGTGAGTAGTAATTCTGCTATGGTTTACAACTGTGCAGGTACAACCGAGCAGAAATGATACAGAATTTGGCTTGGACGGTAGGGCTTAGGCTCTTTGAACTTCCAGAAGAAATTCAAGAGAAGCTCAGTCACTTGGAGAAGGAGTATTTTAAGAGACACTCTGCAGCCTTGGAATCATACATGTCAAAAGTGGATCTTGATCTGACTGTGGTAACTTCACTCTCCCTTTCATAAAAATAAGACTTCTCTCAAGAATAAGATAACCTAGCTTTTGAACCTATTACCTCTGTTTTTATGTCTAAGGTTCTTGTTTTTGCTAGGACATGGTGCCACCGAAAGATCCCTACATCAAGGTGAGAGTCCTTGATGATATTGGTGAAGGAATAGTAGTTAGTGATAAGGCAGCCAATTTTGCTCAACACTCAATGCACTTTCTCAAACGAACTGATGCAGAGCCTTACATCTCGAGGGTAGGTTGCCTCTTTAATTTTTCTATGTAGTTGTCTTATCAAATGGGGCTTTTGAATCTTTCGAATTCCTTATGACTATTTATTATTTTTCTTTATCAACAGGGCTTAATGGAGGAACTGACAGGATGACCTAAGAGTTATAGGGTAAAATCATACTCAGATTTAGTGGATCTAATATTGTTGCTTGTCCACTAACTGTAAATTTGTAGTTTGGATAAATTAGAATTATGAGTTGTGAATGGGAAAGTTGAAGAGCTTTCCTGTTCAGGAGAGATTATGTGGAGAACTAATGGTGTAAAATTTGGATGCTTTATATTTTTAATGTTAATAGTCGGAGCTTTTGAACTTCATGGATGTTTTTATTTTATGTTCTTGTTTTGCTGGGTTTATTTTGACAACAAATCTGTGCTCCTAGAAAGTGAAACATGATTATGGGGTTAATGGTATTCAATAACAAGAAGATGAGTGCTGACACACTCAATGAGTTGTATGGATTGCTTAATGGATAGGGTTAAAACTCTGATTGTGAAAAGATGATGCGTGCAAACCAGACTGATAAATGCTTTGATGAAGCTAAATTCTATGATGAAAACTTCTATTATAGTCTTTCAGCAATTGCTGAATAGCCTTGACCGGCCAATTGTCATAATATTCTTGGTAATTAGTTGGTTTTACTTTGAAAGATGATTAATAACATGAAGCATGAATTACCATATAGGATGGATAAGGGTTTCAGTGTTACCAAGCCGGGGTTTCAAATTATTATCGCTTGGAAGAAGATCCTACAGTTTGATTAACTGGTGGATTAGAAAACATGTGAAAAAATCAACTATCAATACAGAATGAAAACAGCAAAACCTTGACATTATGCATTTTTTTTTTTTGTCATTCATAAGTGCACATAGCTAAGATAAGAAAATTTTAGTGTAAGAATTGGTGATGAATTATATTCATTAAAAATATGATGTAAACAATCAATTTAACCTTACAAGGAGCTACCTCAGGCTTTTAAAAGCAAGCCAGAAGAAACAGTTATCTCTTATATTACTTTGTGTTGTACCTTCTGTGTTTGCCACTACCACTACCACCACTACTGCTGGAAACTCTTGGTCCTTCCGACAGACAAGCATCTAGCGTAGCTACAATTTGAGTTTCAAACTTATGCCCTTTCAATGCAGCTCTTACCTTCCGAACCACTTGTTGCTTCATCAACTTACGTTCAGCTATCGAAAGATGCTTACATTTATCCATACCCTTAAGAAATTGAACCAGAGTTTCACCAGAGCCGCCTCTTGCTTTTTCTAATTTCACAAGTTTCTCCACCACTTGAGATGAAAGCATCCGCTCTAAGCAGGCTTTGTTTCCCAATTCAACAATATCCAAAACACAGTGCATGTTCAATTCCTGTGTCTTCATTGTTCTGCTTTCAAGTGATTGAACTATTTTTTCTATAAGACCCATCTGAAATATCCTATCCAAAACAAGGAATCCACCACTGCTGAAAAGCATCTGGTGTAAGGCTGTGTATGCTGAATCCTGCACCTCTAAGACATTGCATTGCATCAACTTAACTAACACAGGAATAATGTCATAATCGAGAAATTTCTTTATACATGGTTCTCCACCAGCACAAGCTAGCTTAGTTAGTAGAAAGGCAGATTCAGATCGTATTGAATTTTGTTCCGGGTGTACATATTGCAGAAGTTCTGATAGTTTCTCAATCAGGGGGCTTTGCACAATCATCTCTCTGATTCTTGGATCACCTGCTTTCTCAAGGAATGGTATGAAATCCTGCATTGCCTCCAATAGCTGCTTATTATCACCATCTAGTATCCTGTGAATGATATCTTCAAAGGATTGAGGCTTTGGTGAAGGGGCGACACTTCTGTCTGATAAAACAAATCTTTCCAAACGAAGCCTCACTTGCCATGGCAAAAGGCTTAAATTAGCTGGTCGGAGGGAACCATGTGCATGAGGGCCTGCTAGCTCATAAAATGCCTTCAATGTGACAATTGCATGGTGTTGCACTACTTCAGACCCATTCTCAAGAAGTTTAATAAGATTCTTCTCAATCTCGAAAGCAAACATTTTCTCAACAGCTTTTGACTTTCCAGCTTTCGTCAATGACATCAAAATTGTAAACATGCTCTCATGCCATTCCTCAGCATCAAGAGAAAGCAAATTGGCGAGCTGATCAAAAGGAATCCTCTGCAGCACTCTGTCAACTGTCTCTGGACTTCCATATTCTGCAAGCTTTGTTATGACAGTTAAAATGTTAGTTTGAATTGTTGGGTCATCACATTTTTCTAACAGATCAGCTAACTTATCAACTGCCCCAGTCGTCTCAAGGGATGGAAAATAACTGCGGTAATCAGCCTTATGGAATATATTTGTGATAGCTTCTGCAGATACTGCAATTACTCTCTGTGAATCTGTTGAGATAAGATCTGGAATCCTCGGTCCCAATATGCTACTGAAGCTAGCCCTGCTAGCTTCAAGTTCAGAAACAGATTTGCTAGCCATTAGAGCCTGGAAAATAGCTTCGAAGGTGATAATTACCTGCTTTTCTTCTAAAACACTGAGGAAAAATTCTACTTTTTTCTCAGCCATCTTTTTGATGTCTGCTTTCCCAAAAGTAAGAAGCCAAGGGCAAAAAAATGCAATCTCTTCAGCTTTTGATTCACTTATTAGTATTTCAACTGAATCATTTTTCTTGCTATCAAGGTACAGAGAAACCATGTCATGTACATGGTATAAGGGATCTGTATCATCTTTCATAAGCAATGAGCCTTCAACAAGCTTGCACACAATGAGAGGGAACATGCTTTTCTGCCCAAGAATTGACCATGTTGCCTCTAGACAAGCCTCTGGTACAGGTTCTGCCCATGAAAGAGCAGCAAGAGCTAGAAAAAGCCGTCTTGAGTCTCTAGGCATTGCTTCAAGACTGAACTCAAATGATCCAAATATTGTCAGAGTGTTCTCAGCTTCTTTCTCATTCACATATGAGACAGGACCTGGTGCACATGTGGCAAAGGTGGATATATTTACAGTCGCTTTCTCCCATTTTTCAGCTCTTGACTCTTTCCTGAGAGCCTTACCCATAACAGCAACTGTTAGAGGGTGGTGGCCACAACGTTCAAGCAAGTTCTCAGCTGCAGCCTGTGATGTAAGATCATTTCAGCATATCAAAAGGTAATTCGTGAAGAAAGTAGCAAAAAGTTAGATAGTAATGATGATGAGTTTTGCTACGTAAGTTTAGCTTACATGCTCAGCTTTCGAAAAAGCTTTCTTCCCTTAACTACTGAAGTTATAAATTCTGAAACCGTGTCAATTCATACAAAAATATAGCACATAATAACTTTAAATACAGAAACCTAGTCATTACTAGTATGGATAATGGCTTCTTTTTTTTTTTTAATAGCTAATCTAATACTTACAGGATGTCTAGACACAACCAACTAAAAAGCAATGGTGGTTAATGAGGGCAATTAAGATAAAATCCTGTATGTAGACAAATTTCTTCCAGTAGTTTAAATTTTCAGATAATAGACATGCAGAGGGCATATTCTACTAATTGACAGGCTATACCACAAAAGTTTCATGCACTAAGACTAGTGGCCAGTATGGTTATCTGACCTTTAAACAGGGAATAAAATGACTGGTTCACCCAATGCATGTCAGCCATCATTAATACAGGGTTTCCTTAACTTATCAAAGAATGGCGCTCAAATTGGCAGCCGCATGTACCACATAACAAAAAGAAAAGAATGCCATGTACTAACAATTAACGGAGATCAATCAGTAATGCATTCGTATTGATGCATCAACGTAGCAAAAATGCTGACACAGTACTTAGATAATAAAACAATAAATTTGGAAAACAAGATTTCAGATTGAGTCCCATACCGGTAGCTCTTCTTCACTCAGGAGGCTATGGTAGAGAAGGATTGCTTTGCTTATCTCCTTTATATCATCTTTGCTCAGCTCTACCTTCTCAGCTTCTGTAATTTCATAGACAGCTTCGTTTCTAGTTGTTACTAAATACTTGCAATCATTATCATATAGCTTTGCAAACCGCTCAACTATGTCCTGCTCCCAAACATCATCAAGAAGGATCAATATGCTCTTTTCATACAAGGCTTCTTGAAGCAAGCAACAGAGATAGTCAAGATCTTCACTGTTCTCATGCTTAATCTTTTTCCAAAATCCAATCTGCACCAAGAATTTACTAATTTTTCTTGCTAAGCGCTTCTGGTAATCAGACTTACTCCCATTGCAAGCAGCTCTACTGCACCATTGCCCAAATCCAAGTTCAACTGCTCCACCCACAAATCTTGCTGGAGGATCTGAAGCTACTTGACGAGCCAAACAAGACTTTCCAATACCAGACAAACCAACAATTAAAATGACTCGATGGGAATCATTTTGTTCCAGCAAATTTCTCACAAAAATAGATTTAGTAGAAATTGGATACCCTTGTTCACTCTTTACTTTAAATCGAACTGGGGCTTCTTGTGCAGTAAATTCTATGACTTTCTCAACATTTTGTGCCAATATTTGAGATTCCAGCCACCAGTTTAGATCATCCCTGATTGAGTTCACTACCTTCCCAAGTGGGTCTCCAGCCACAGAAGTCCATACAACTTGAGCCAAGTTCTTGACTTTACTCCTTGACAACATCTTTCTGGCCTTCCTGATCTTATGATGCAAGCGCTCTACCAAAACATTCAAACTTTGGATTTGGTGTTCCAATTGGGGGTTATGAAGTTTGTAGACATTTTTTTGCTTAATTCGATGTATCAAATTGTCAAGATCAGATACGAAATCCTCTAGGCTTCGGATTCTCTTTGGAGCTTCATCGAGATTCCTATATGCCTGCTCTAATGCACCTACAACCCCTACCATACCTGAAATTATTTGTGTTGCCGAAGCAACAGCTTGCAAAGCATCCATTACTAAATGAAATAGCAGGTTAACTTTATTCCCGAATTTTGATCAGCAAAATGATTGGGCTCAAACCAACTACTAAACTGACCCCAAGAAACTTAGACTTACACTCGAAATAAAACCAACTTGAAATGCACATAATGGAGATTTGGTTAACAATAATTTCTGATGCTAAGAATGTTCCATTGTCAATTTCAAGAACACGGTAAAGCCGTACTCAACTTCAACTAAGAGCTGAGCTAGAACCAGTAATGACCCATTTTTCCCAGATTGAGAAACAAAAACATAAATCAAACTCAAAGAAATTCTCCACAATAATCAGCATATCATTTTCTGGAAACTCTGATAACTCCATAGTTGCCTCCCGAAAGTCTGGCACAAATGAATACTAGCAGCTTCAAAGCTATGATGCTGCAGAAGATTAAAATCAGATTCTCAGAAAATGCCATAAAACAAATGCCCCCTTCCCTCGTGTGCTTAAAAAGAAAAAATTAAAATTCTATCAAATTGGAATTAGAACAATCTATGTGCACCCAATTCACACTATAAGTAATAAAACGTCCACAAAAATAAGCTAGAATCTATCTCTAAAACATAATCCACAACAACAACACTCAAATAATTAAAATCCTTTAAAAAAAAAAATCTTAGTCTCCATAATCCGAGATATGAACTTTGAAATAACAAAACCGTTCAACAAAAATCAAAATCTCAGTACTTCGTTAAGATTATAGATTATCATCATTCAAAGGCTAGCAAATCAAATTCAAGTTTCAAAGCGATCTTCAGAAGGAAAAGAGTCCATAATAATCAGAAAACCATCCAAAAACAGCCACAAACCAACTTCTTCAATTATCTCATAGACAATGAAAATTAAAAAACAAATCCATACCCGATCGCCACATCAAGAAACTGAGACCAAACATGTTTAGCAATGCAAGAAATAGTTTCAAAAACTAATCTTGTAATGGATCATCAACTAAAGCCTACAAAGTAAAAGTTTGGTCATACCTGGCTAGCTTGAAGCCAGTTTGGTGAAACTGTAATGAAGACTTGTCGTATTGTTAATTAGCAGCTTTCGCTTCTTTGAATGGATTCTCCTACAACTTAATAAAACAGTAAAAGATCGAATTGAACTAAGAAAATTAATTATACTTTCCGATGACAGAAAAAGAAATGCAATGTTGCTTCTTTCACTACCAGTCAACTGCATGTAGCTGAAGCGTGAGTAGTATGCCACACATGTGAGGTGTAAGAATCAATGACAGACCAATGAAATTGCATCTTCGGACGTGTGATAACAAAGTATGCATGTATACGCAAGATAGGACTATGAGTTATGAGAAGTGTCATAATTATATCATAAAATACAATAAATTTTCCAGGGTGCCTTTAGGGAGGAAAGCCTCAGCTTTGAAGCCTCCAAAAATGTCAACCTCCGTTTCGCTTTGTTGTTTTTTTTGTTTGGATCTTTTCTCTATTGACTTCATTTTATAGATATATTGAGGAAATTTTGGACTTTGACAAACATGTGCCTTAACAATATTAAAATTAGAAAAATCTGTGTTTTGTACCCTTAAAACATATGTTAAAAATGTTATGCACAAGCGGAAGCGGTAACCAGCAGAACAACCCAAATGCACAATACAAACTATGCTAGATTACTGAATATAATAACAACTCAAGAGGCAACCAATCAACCATAATGCAGAAATAGAAAGAACACCAAGATTTAACGAGGTTCGGTATAAATACCTACGTCCTCGGGCGCCGCTGAAGAAACTTTCCACTATCTTCAAAGAGAATTACAACCTTTTGAGTCACAATACAAATTCCACAACTATTGGGTCAAACTGTAATTACCCAAACAATTAGGCAATACTACAAATACCCAAAATCAAAGGGGGAAAAAACAAATATTACAAACTTTAAGGTCCTTACTGAAAGACCCTTAAACTATGAGGTCTTATATGTGAGACCTTACAACTTTAGGGGGATGAAAGATATTTCAATTTGGGACACATAACTTCTCCCATATGGCCTCCTTTTATAAGCCCATATGAGACTCAATTTATGTTCTCTAATCAATGTGGGATTCCTCCCAATGCATATGAGCCACTATGCTCAACAAATCTCCACCTTGGCGAATATGCCGACCCATCACAAATTTCTTCTTTTCCCCACATTCTCTATCACAACTGCAACGCCTCCTAATGCGCCCAATGGCGCGGTTAAACAGGCACAATGTTGATCAAGTCCAAACAATGACTGAACTTGATCGCTGTTTATATCATAAAATACAATAAATTTTCCAGGGTGCCTTTAGGGAGGAAAGCCTCAGCTTTGAAGCCTCCAAAAATGTCAACCTCCGTTTCGCTTTGTTGTTTTTTTTGTTTGGATCTTTTCTCTATTGACTTCATTTTATAGATATATTGAGGAAATTTTGGACTTTGACAAACATGTGCCTTAACAATATTAAAATTAGAAAAATCTGTGTTTTGTACCCTTAAAACATATGTTAAAAATGTTATGCACAAGCGGAAGCGGTAACCAGCAGAACAACCCAAATGCACAATACAAACTATGCTAGATTACTGAATATAATAACAACTCAAGAGGCAACCAATCAACCACAATGCAGAAATAGAAAGAACACCAAGATTTAACGAGGTTCGGTATAAATACCTACGTCCTCGGGCGCCGCTGAAGAAACTTTCCACTATCTTCAAAGAGAATTACAAACTTTTGGGCCACAATACAAATTCCACAACTATTGGGCCAAACTGTAATTACCCAAATAGTTGGGCCAAACTGTAATTACCCAAACAATTGGGTAATACTACAAATACCCAAAATCAAAGGGGAAAAACAAATATTACAAACTTTAAGGTCCTTACTGAAAGGCCCTTAAACTATGAGGTCTTATATGTGAGACCTTACAACTTTAGGGGGTGAAAGATATTTCAATTTGGGACACATAACTTCTCCCATATGGCCTCCTTTTATAAGCCCATATGAGACTCAATTTATGTTCTCTAATCAATGTGGGATTCCTCCCAATGCATATGAGCCACTATGCTCAACAAATCTCCACCTTGGCGAATATGCCGACCCATCACAAATTTCTTCTTTTCCCCACATTCTCTATCACAACTGCAACGCCTCCTAATGCGCCCAATGGCGCGGTCAAACAGGCACAATGTTGATCAAGTCCAAACAATGACTGAACTTGATCGCTGTCATAACCTTAGTCAACATATCTGCGGGATTCTCGGCAGTCCCAATCTTCTGAAGTAAGATTCTCCCTTCATCAATGATCTCCCGCACAAAATGATACCGAACATCAATATGCTTCGTACGAACATGGAACACTGGATTCTTCGCTAAGTGGATAGCACTCTGACTGTCAGAATAAAGAGTGATCTTCTTCTGCCCAATTCCCAATTCATCCAGCAATCCCTGTAACCAAATAGCTTCCTTCACAGCCTCTGTCATAGCCATATACTCTGCCTCTGTAGTAGACAAAGCCACTGTAGACTGTAAAGTAGACTTCCAACTCACTGGTGCTCTTGCAAGAGTAAACACATAACCGGTTGTCGACCGACGTTTATCCAAATCACCAGCATAATCTGAATCAACATAACCAATAGCATACTGACCACATGTGTCATCCCTCTCAAAGACTAAGCCAACATCTACGGTTCTCAACAAATACCGTAAAATCCATTTCACTGCTTGCCAATGTCCTTTACCAGGATCATGCATATACCTGCTCACAACTCCAACTGCATGTGAAATGTCGGGTCTCGTACACACCATAGCATACATCAGGCTACCAACTGCATTAGCATACGGAACTCGAGACATATACTCTCGTTCCTCATCTGTACTAGGAGATAAAGATGCACTGAGCTTCATATGAGGAGCAAGTGGGGTACTTACAGGTTTAGACTGCTCTGTAATGCCAAACCGTTGTAATACCCTCTTCAGATACTGCTTCTGAGTCAAACAAATCTTGCTTCTCCCTCTATCTCTGCTAATCTCCATGCCAAGAATCTTCTTAGCTTCACCCAAATCTTTCATCTCAAACTCTCGATTCAACTGAGTCTTCAACTTTACAATTTCTTCGACATTCGTCGAAGCTATCAACATATCATCAACATACAAGAGTAGATAAATGAAAGAACCATCACGTAGCCTCCGAAAATACACACAATTATCAAATTTGCTTCTTGTGTACCTCTGACCCATCATAAACCGATCAAATCGCTTATACCACTGTCTGGGAGATTGCTTCAAACCATAAAGCGATCTTTTCAGTTTGCAAACCAAATTTTCTTTACTAGCAACTTTGAATCTCTCTGGCTGAGTCATATAGATTTCCTCTTCCAAGTCACCATGTAAAAATGCAGTTTTTACATCCAATTGAACTAGTTCCATATTCAATTGAGCTACCAATGCCAACAAAATTCTAATGGAAGAATGTTTTACAACTAGAGAAAATACCTCATTGTAGTCAATTCCTTCCCTCTGAGCGTAGCCTTTAGCTACCAACCTTGCCTTGTAGCGGACATCATTCTTGTCAAGAAATCCATCTTTCTTTGCATATACCTATTTGCACCCAATTGCCTTTTTACCCTTCAGTAGTTGAGCTAGCTCCCAAGTTTCATTCTTCTGAAGAGACTGCATCTCTTCTCTCATAGATGTCTTCCACTCATCAACTTCAGAACATCTGACTGCCTCTCTATAAGTGGAAGGAACATCAGCATCTACAATTGGAAGTGCATAGGCCACAATATCAGCAAATCGAGCAGGACTGTGAATCTCACGTCTTGGCCTATTAACTGCAATAGATTCTTGTTGCTGTTGGGGTTCCTGAGTAGAACCCTCTCCATCATCTCCCAAATCCTCCTCTGTCACAGGAGTATCAACATCTGTCTCAACAGATCTAACTGGGTTCAATGTCGTCGTTTCAAACTCCACCTGCTGCTGAGTATGCTCCACCTGCTGTGGAGTACCATTCACTTTTGTCTGGTTTTCTGATTTCTTTAACATTGAAGACTCATCAAATGTCACATCTCTGCTGGATACAATCTTCCTCGAACTAGGACACCAAAGACGATATCCTTTTACTCCAGAAGCAAATCCCAAGAAAATCGCTTTCTTGGCTCTAGGATCCAACTTAGATTCTTTCACATGATAATATGCAGGAGAACCAAAAACATGTAAAGAATCATAATCAGAAACCGGTTGTCCAGACCATACCTCCAATGGAGTTCTATCACCAATAGCAGCTGAAGGCAGACGATTAATGAGATGACACGCATAAGTCACAGCCTCAGCCCAAAATTCCTTGCCCAACCCAGCATTGGACAACATACACCGAACTTTCTCCAACAATGTTCAGTTCATGCGTTCTGCCACCCCATTCTGTTGCGGTGTACCTCTAACAGTAAAATGACGTACAATACCTTCATCTTGACACAATTTCAAAAACTGATCACCGCAATACTCACCACCATTATCTGTTCTGAGATGCTTGATCTTCTTGCCAGTCTGTGTCTCAATCATCTTTTTCCATTTAAGGAAAACACGAAGTACATCATCTTTTGATTTCAAACAGTACACCCAAGTTCTTCTGGAAAAGTCATCAACAAAAGTAACAAAGTAGTGCCTACCTCCCATTGATGCGGTCTTGGTAGGTTCCCACACATCTGAGTGAACATAATCAAGAATACCCTTGGTATTATGAATAGCGGTGCCAAATTTCACTCTCTTCTGCTTTCCCAGAACACAATGCTCACAAAAATCCAGCTTGCAGGTCGTTGCACCTTTCAATAAGCCTCGTTTCACCAAACTGAATAAGGCTTTCTCACCTGCATGTCCCAAACGCATATGCCACAGTCTCGTAATCTCTGAATCTGCATCATTATCAGAAACTGTAGCCGCTGATCCAATAACCGTACTACCATTATAGTAATACAAGTTGTTTCTCCTAGTGCCTTTCAATACCACAAGAGCGCCTGAAGTGACCCTCAGAATACCATCTCGAATAGATATACCACAGCCTTTAGATTCTAAGGCTCCCAAAGAGATGAGATTCTTCTTCAACTTCGGTACATACCAAACATCTGTCAGAACTCTAGTCAGTCCATCACGATTCCTCAAACGGATCGAACCTATCCCAGCAGTATGACAAATATCATCATTGCCCATATATACAACTCCACAATCAAGCTCTTCAAACTGAAAGAACCAATCCCGATGTGGACACATATGATAAGTACAACCCGAATCCATAATCCACTCATCAGAACCAGAAGTGGATAGGTGACCAGCTAGACATATATCTGACTCACTATCATCCTCACACTCAACAACACATGCATCAGAAACAGTCTTGCCCTTATCTTTCTTTTTCAACTTAGGACAATCTTTCTTCCAATGCCTTTTCTCACGACAAAAGGCACACTCATCTTTTCCTAATCTACCCCTCGACAAAGATTTTCCCCTTTTCCTGGTTTCCTACTATGACTACGCCCTCTCACTGTCAATGCATCTACTGACTCATCCCTATGTTCCCTTTGATCTTTCTTACGAATTTCATAATTCAACAAAGCAGAACAAAATTCTTCAAAAGACAGTTTTTCTTTCCCATGGATAAGAGTAATGCACAAATGATCTAATTCATCCGGAAGTGAGCCAATCAATAGCATAGCCTTACGTTCATCTTTTAAGGTTTCATCTAAGTTTAACAAATCAATAATTAACTTATTAAACTCATCAATATGAGAACTGATGCTTATACCTGGTTTCAACTGAAGACGGAACAATCTCTTCAATATATACAGCCAATTCTCATTGCTTTTCTTCATATATTTGTTTTCCAGCGCCTTCCACAGTTTGCTTGCAGACATCTTCTTAGTGAACGGATACTTTTGTTCTCTACATAAGCAAGAGCGAATCAACCCACAAGCTTTTATATTCAGCCTGTCCCAATCTCTTGCACTGATATCTTCTGGTTTTGTTTCTTCCAGAACAATATCCAAATCCTGCTGATACAACCCGTCCAACACCTCACTCTGCCATAAGCCGAAATTATTTCGACCATCAAATTTTTCAACATCTATTTTTGCATTTGTCACGGTCACTGTCTTCTCTGATACAGTCGATGATGAAGCCATAACTACCTCTCACAAATAAGCTCGATACACAAATCACCAATAACCAAGCTCCAACAAACTATTATATTCAATAACTAGCAATCCAAAATCAATAGCCCAGAACAGTAGTAAGTGCTTCAATGAAATAGCCACTAACTACCCAAAACCTTCGGCTCTGATACCAATTGTTATGCACAAGCGGAAGCGGTAACCAGCAGAACAACCCAAATGCACAACACAAACTATGCTAGATTACTGAATATAATAACAACTCAAGAGGCAACCAATCAACCACAATGCAGAAATAGAAAGAACACTAAGATTTAACGAGGTTCGGTATAAATACCTACGTCCTCGGGCGCCGCTGAAGAAACTTTCCACTATCTTCAAAGAGAATTACAACCTTTTGAGCCACAATACAAATTCCACAACTATTGGGTCAAACTGTAATTACCCAAATAGTTGGGTCAAACTGTAATTACCCAAACAATTGGGCAATACTACAAATACCCAAAATCAAAGGGGGAAAAAACAAATATTACAAACTTTAAGGTCCTTACTGAAAGACCCTTAAACTATGAGGTCTTATATGTGAGACCTTACAACTTTAGGGGGATGAAAGATATTTCAATTTGGGACACATAACTTCTCCCATATGGCCTCCTTTTATAAGCCCATATGAGACTCAATTTATGTTCTCTAATCAATGTGGGATTCCTCCCAATGCATATGAGCCACTATGCTCAACAAAAAATACTCATATTTTGAATAAAATTTAGAGTAATCTCATTTGAAAAAAATTTAACGACATAGCTTTGAAATTTGATGTACATATATAGATTTAGTTCTTATGATTTAGAAAACAGTAATGCTATACATCTCAATTTTGTGTTCTAACTGATTTGATAGTTGATATATCAATCTACGTGAATTACCACATCACACATCTTTTAATTAATCAAGTAATATCTCATTTACATATATTGATATGTCAACTTTCACATCAGTTAAGATACAAAGTTAGGATGCATAGCATGACTCTTTGAAAAATAGATTAGTAGTTCTCTCAAGGAAGGAAAATTCATTAACTTTTATTTGAAAATTGATAGATATTAAACTTTCAGAATTTTATGGGAAGACATTACTTGTTTATTGAAACTGTAGAGTCTATTTAATTAAATATGATTTCACATCTTAATGAATATTGATATAAGTCGAACAATAAATCGATAATTGTATAATGCTGTGGTTTTTTTATTATGAAGATCAATATGATAATATAAGTGTAAAAGGTAATATAATTTAATATCATATTGATGATTTTTGAGAGTTATTTTCAAGAAGAATTATATGAAATAATTGATGATTAGTTATCCGAATATAATTCGCAGCTCAATGATTTATGAGTGAGAGTATCTTTTATGGGGCCATGAAACTAGGGATTTTTGATTTGGTGACTAAACAAATAGCCTTGCTATCTAAGGCTACATTTAAAACTCCCAAAATTGAAAAGGAAGTTATCAAGTCAATATCTCTCTTCAAAGTTTGAATTGTTAATTGCTACCAAATAAGGAAATTAAAATTTTGTTCTTTGCGTGACAAGGCAACTGATCTTACAACAATATTTACCCTTAAAGTGACCCTATTTTTCTTTCCATTATTTTATGTAGCAAGTAAAAAAGTCAAAAATTTCGAAATCCTTTAAAATAAAAATTCTAAGAAAATGATAAAAGGCCAATAAACTATAAAAAGATGGACTTTGTTGAATGAGTAGAGAAACAAAAGTCAAAATACCCTGCATATATATCTACGTTTTTACATGATGATTTGAAAAAAAAAAAAAAAGAAAAGAAAAAAAAGAGTCTCACGGCTTTAATATATGCTATTAGCTAAGCTTGAGTTTGGTTTTTTTTTTTTTTTTTAAATAACTAAAAAATCCCTCGTCTCTTCAATGCTAATTGAGTTCTTGAATTAGGAGTTACATCCATACCTTACATGCTTGGTATCGAGAAAACATATGTGACATGTATATGTCACAAGCCGATGTGGTTCCAAGAGAATTAGAATCCTTGGCCTCAATACAATATAGTCTTTAAGGTTTCAAACCTTTTATTATTTAGATCTTTATTGATAGATTTGGTCAACTCCGCACCAACAAAAGTTTGAAAACATAATTTTACCCTTTTTCTTAAATCATTTAAATTCTAATTCCCAACCTATGTAAATCATTATTCAGAATTGAAAGCTCTAATTGATCGAGAACGACAAGAATATATGAGAATGGCAGTCGTTGATTCGCAACCTGGCAGCAAGGGACAATGGCAAGAATTATGGGACAAGCTGGTGGCGGGGAAATTGTGCGATTAACATGGATGGTGAAGTTCTGTTTTCTAGTAGCCAAATGTTTCCGAGGTAGCTGATCAAGTCCGGAGGTCAGAACTTAAGTGGTTCAACAGATCATCAATTGGTGAGTGTTCATAAGCAGTGGTTAATGGAGATTGAGCAAACTTTAGGGTTGCATTGAGGGTTTTATTGTGTTTTTGAGAATTGTGAAGAAGGAAAAGCAGTATACTTGAGTAGAGATGGCAATTTTTCTCGGTTGGGCCGGGTACCCGGGTTTACCCGCACGGCCCGGCCGGGGAAAACCCCAGATTTCTGGGGATGGCACACAGGCCCGGGTGCAGTCCGGGGGCCGGATTGCTAAGGAAACCTGGTCCCTGGCCCGCACCGCACAGTTGTTTTTTTAAATTTTGTAGTAACAAAATATGCATTGAAGAGGCTTGAACCCTTAACCTACAGTTTTAATTTTTGGTGATGGACCACCACGCTACTCACCGTTTGTGTGTTATTCCTTGTACACAATTTTTTTATATCATTTCCTTTTATATATTTAATTAAAAATAGTAAAGTGAGGCGACTGGGGTTTGAACCCGGGCCATCAAAACTCATTCCAGCCCCTTCGCCAGCAGTGCTGGCCACATCCTTGCTGTAAGTTATGCAATATTACAGTATTTTACTCTATCCAAGGTGTAGAAAAATTAAAAAAAAATAAAATCAGGGATTATCCGGGTTTTTTTTCCGGGTGCGGGTGCATCAATTCCGCACCCGGAAAAACCCGGACCCGGAAAAACCCAGAAAAATCCGGAGATTTTCCGGGGTCCGGGGAAATTTTTTTTAGTCCGGTCCGGGTGCGGAATGGCCAAACCCGCACCCGCACTGAACTTTTGCCATCCCTATACTTGAGCTAATAATACATCAATTTGTCAGAAATTCCAGTTTACTCTCGTAAAGTCTAAAATTTGGCCTGAAGTTTGAAATGCTATAAAAGCTACTAAGAGTCCCTTCCAAAATATTGAACACATGATGAGGTTGGTGGAGCTAATTTCAGGGCTGATGGAACTCAATTTTACTGTGTAAACATATTAAGATTCGACTGTGGACAAATCAAAGGAATAAAATCAGAATTTAATACAATGGAATCATACATATACAGAAAATCAACTACAGATATTTAGCCTTTGATTGCTTTCCAAGATTGCTCTCTATTAAAACTTACCAAGTAGATGAACTTAATTTTGAGTTTGAATATTCATATTAAGCTAGATAAATCACCTACAGAGTATAAAGTTTCAAATTTAAATTACCGCTAGTTAGCAAATTTCTCCAATTTGAAATTGAAAGTCCAAAGTTCAAATAAACTGATTGTCATCTAAATTAAGATGATTATTTTCATCCTAATAGAAATCTATTTTGAAATTGAAATTTCTCTTGCATCCGAATCTTAGCAAAACAAGAATTATAAGGGCTAAGACTCCTCTATAACGGACACTAGGATTCAAGATAAATTCATTATGAACACACTTAATTAAATTCATTTTCCTTCCATCATTGACTTGAGTGTCGAAGAGTTTTATCTGACATTACAATTGGGTAATTCTTTGACCATTTTCTTCTATTTTGTAGAAACTCGTCTATCATACGAATCTGCCATGTGTATTCATCATGGAGGCAAAATTTTGACGGTCATAACTCTTCTATGGTTGCGTGAGATTTAATAGAATCCATTATTTAGGATTTGAATAATAACATATTCGGAACTTTTATATAGATTTTTCATGAAATGACAATAGTTGTTTCTCGAGGAATATTAGGCCAAACTCGTGAGCAGCCAATAATTTCAGCCTTAACACCATTGTGTTTGGACGTATAAATCATTTTAAAGACAATAAAATAAGTGGGGAGATTGGTCAGAGTGATTACACAAACAATTCTGTTTTATACTCCTATAACCAGTTCTTTTACTACAAATAAAAAACATACACTCTACCAGCAAGAGCTGGAGTAGCTCAGTTGGTTAGAGCGTGTGGCTGTTAACCACAAGGTCGAAGGTTCAAGCCCTTCCTCTAGCGATGGTAAGTTTTGTATTTAATTTTTGTCAATCATGACTTGAGGCCAAAAGAGCACGGTAGGTTTGTTTTTAGTATTTGTTCACGGCTTGTCACTGGGGCCAAAAGAGCAGGTGAAGATGGCGACTTGCTTTGATTTCTTGCTCAGAATTTCATAAAAGCTATACCCAGACGACACTCTTTCATTTTCCAAGAAAAAGAAACTACGTGTGCAGTAATTCGCCATTTCAATTGCCAAACAAAAATGACCTCACCATACATTTTACTCATTTACATACAAGATCAAAATCTGCATATTATTATTATTGTTATTTACCATCTACACTTGCAGGAAGCAATTCCTAGGCAAAAAAATTTAAAAAATGAATCACAAATAGGATCTTAAATAGAAAAGGGAAAACACACAAGTGTGACAACTGACAAGTGGGATAATTCATAATTGGGCCCAATTCAGAGGCTCCCATGCCATGCCATGCCATGCCATGCAATGCACAGAAGTGGCTTTTGTCATCTACTTAAAACGCAAGAAGAGGTAAGACTTGGTTGAAGCAACACTCCTTTTATTGTCATATTTTGCACTTGTTTGCCTCTAACAAAACAACACCCATCAACCCAAAGCCATTCCCACTTGCCACTCTGATCTCCAACTTCTCTCCATACAACCATTCCTGACCCAAGTTCTCTATACAAGCAAATTGCCCCATTTCCACCCACACATTTAGCGCTCCCCCAACTTGGCTTCCCACCTAGAAGTTTCATCCCCAATTCAGTTGGCACCTTCTCAACCAAGCACCAATTATCATCCTCCTCATTGAGCTCCCAAACTCTAGCATCACCGCCGCACGTGCCACCGACAAGTGTCAAACTCTTGTTTCTCTGGACTAATGCAGCAAATTCCAACCTATCTGCCATTGGAACACTTAATTCTCTCCATGTGTTGGATCCAATCTCAAAACCCATTACACTATAGGCCCGAGCTGAAGTCATCCAATATAGCACCCCATTAGTGTAAACACTCTCATTAGGAGTCCAAACCGTAAGCCTAACCGCGAATTCTGCTGGCATTGGCCCCACAGTTTGCCATGTGTCATACCGTGAGTCGTACATTTCCAACGTAGATTCATACGTTGCACCACCACATGGCAACTCGGACATCCCACCCGCCACGTAGACTCTAAAACTCTGAAATGGCCCACGTTGGGCCGAATTCTCCACCACAACACCCACAGCCGGGTTAGTCCTAGTGACATTCAACAAAGGGAGGTGCCTGAATTGCTGTGTGAATGGATTGCACAAACCCAGCTGCAGAATTGTAGAATTTTTAGGTCTAAGAAGAAGCAGGCTACCAATTGAGGTTACGGGCCGGACCGGAGCCGGCAAGACATCGAGAGATAACACGTGCCACTTGTCGAGAGCCGGGTTGTGGACATAGCAACATAGGCCACGGTTACGTGTAGGTAAGGCCAGGAACCATGCAGCTTGGTCTTGATGAGACATGGATTGGAGATTGTAAAACTTGGCGCAAGCATGCCAATGCTGGCAAACTGAGCTAGCCCTTGCAAAGGAGTCTGGGGAGAGGAAGGAGAAGACATTGGCCAAGACATCCAAAGGAAGATTGCTCCACATCTTCACATAAAAAAATAAACCAAAAAGAATGGTGAAAGGCTTTCAAGTCTGGGCTGTGAAAGCGTTTGTATAACTACGAATTGGTGGTCACCTTTGGAGTACAATAATTGAAGATGAATAATTGGATGCGTATGCCGTTGGGATGCCTGACCCACATGTGAATCTGTCAAATTTTTTTTAATAGCTTTTCTTGTACTTTTGTTGGTTCTTGGAAGAGCTCAAAGGGCAAGAAGATATACGAATTGATGAGTTGAGAAAGAAAGATAATAAACAAATATCTCTCTCTTGCAGCCCTTCCACATCAAGCTTATTTAATTATGACTTTTGCAACTAGCTTGGTCCTTTACTTCTTTTCTCTAAGATGCTCATCATTAATTGAAAATGTTCTACTAGTTTCAAAAGCATACACTTGGTTGCTTTTCTTGTTGAAGATAAAGATGAAAACTAGCACACGGTATAGTGACATAATAATATATACATTAATTTTAGGATGATAAAGTTTTGAGTTTGGCAAATTAACTTGAAATTATGACATTGATTGGCATCCTTATCAGGAGTTGAGAAACACTCATACGGAAGTCTAATAATTTATTTAAGGTAAGTATATATTGAAGCAAAATTATTATGTATTTTTAACATTGGAGATGATTATATTTTAAGAATAATTATATTCTTCTTTTGTTATACAGGTTGAAAAAGACTTTAAAAAGATAAGAATATAGTTGATATCAATGTCTCAACTTAATCGAATCCATATATCTTGTTCAAGATTTTATGCGGAAAAGATCTCAACGTATACATGTCTAAATAATAAAGGTCAGATATTGAAGGATCCATCGAAGAAAATACTTTTGAAAAGTGATTTTAGAAATAGGACAATCTATATGAACTCCATTCATTACAATCTAGTAAGTAGGAAATTGTAGAATTGGTATTAAAAATAATTATTTTTATTTCACAATTATTAGATTTTAGGGGATGATTTTGAATCAATGAAAAAATTTTAAATTGAAAGAATTAAGTTTGAATTGCCTGACCATTTACATCTTTCAACATGTGTTTTGAATTGCCTGACCATTTACATCTTTCAACATGTGTAATGATTTTTGGTTCCTGGTACTTATTATTTAAGAAGTAAAATTCTCCATGAGATCTGTGAAGGAATAAACAAATTTCACTTTCACATGTGGAGACTCGTTTTCATCATCTCTATTGAATAGGAGAGATTCGGCGACAAGGCAAGAAAAATTATTTAATCTTTTCTCTTTTGTTTTCTTCCTCTTGGCACTTTTGGATGGAGACAAAACGATGGGGAAAAGAGTACAATTGAGTAAAATAATAAATCAAACGGAAAATATTCAAATTAAGGTTTTTTTTTTTTTTAAATAAATGGTCCTGTTATACATGACAATGTTTAATGGGTGTGTTGGACAATGCTCGATCTGACATTTAATGAAGGATCATGATATAGTATATAAATTTTTAGAAATATGATCTATATAATTCACGCTTCAATTTGAGACATTTTTAATTTTTCTTTAATTATATATGGTAAATTTTTAAATTTGTTAATTTTTAAGTTACAAGGGAAAACATTGTATTGCCTACTTGGTACGATGTTGAATCAACACTAATTCTAAAAGTTATTCTAATAATTTAACCATACATTTGAGTTCATCCTTAATTTTTTTTAATATTAAGAGAATCATAATATCGAGATGTGCAATTTTTCTTTTATGTAATCATGTGTTTATGAAATTGTCATTCTATTAAGATAAATATTATCTTAAGCCTTTTGGTAGATGAATGCTATACTTGCAAGGTTTGTATATAAAGTTGATGCGGCATCACACATTCAATGTTACATGACTCATCAACATTTATTACACTGATAACTCATTTTTTTCATTTACCTAATGTCTCATCAACTTTGTATACTGTAGACAGACTTTGCAAGTGTAGCATTATTGCTTTGGTATAAAAAATTATAGTAATGCTATATTTACAAAGTCTGTATACAAAGTTGTGTATCATCACTCATTCAATACCACATGACTCATCAATATTTATTACATTGACTTTTTATATTTATCTTTCCATTTACTTGATACGTATCAACTTTGTAAACAACTTTATAAGTGTAATATTATTGAAAACAGTAATATTAGACTTATAATATTAATACAACCCAAAGTTTATAATCTGATGTGATAGCTTAAATGGTAAAATTATATTAGAGATATAATTTCTTTCCTTCATTTTTATTTTTTTTCAATGAATTTTTACTATGTAGATTGTCACATCAGATTGTAGACTTTAAATTGTATTTATATTATAAAAGTCTAACACTACTGTATTAAAAATGTTGTAAATTTAACATTTTATGTGGTTTTTTTAAACACCACATAGGTTTGGTTGACTGTACCTAAATCCACTAAATCTAATATTTCCGGATATGACCTCTATGAACTTTAATGGCTTTAACCAAAATGGCGTTAAATGATTTCAATCCGATCCCTTAGGTGTGATACAATAAGCAGCCTAAATGTTTTCAAAGCCATAAAACAACCTCTAGTCATTAATCAATATCCATTAAAGTTAAGGTATTTTGATTTATTTATAAATTAAAATATTAAAATTCTATATTTGAAACATATAAGGGTTTTTTTAAAAATAAATTTTCAAACTTGTGGGTGTTGGTAGATTGTTCAATATCAATTTGGTTTTACTTGTAGTTGTGGGGATGACGAACAGTGGACAACTAGAGGGAGGTCAGAGTCGTCTTATAAAACTACAGGGGCTGTTTGGGTATTTGACAAAATCTCAGGGTTGGTTTATAACGGCCTGTTTTACACACATGAGATAACTAAATTCCTAATAAGAAAGATTCGGAGTCATAACTAACCTGATCCGTTATCGGATTAAATAGGGTAAGAGGACATATTTTACAGTTATAATATATTTCATAAAATATTAATTTTTCATCTTAGAAGTTTACAATATTATTAAAAAAGAAAAAAACTGAAATTTAAAATTTAGTATAATTTTTAATTGGAGTGTCAGGTCTGGGGTGCGCCAAATGGCACTATGAGATTTGTATAGTTACAACTTCCATTCCCTCTGCCTGCCCCCAATGAGGCCCTGGAGATATATGAATTTGTAGTGACAATTAATGTTTTAGTGTTTGATAATATTTATTCATCATTGATGGGTTCTTCAAAGAAATGTGCAGCCTTCATATCTTCCATTGCTTCTTCATTGTATTTCATTCTCATTATCTTCCAAATCCCTCTTTTCAGGTACTTAATTGACCTTAACATATCTATTTTCTCATTCTCATTTTGGTTACAACGTTAATCAATTGAGTCGATCATTCAATCAAAACAACTTGAATTACATTTTTTTTTCTTGGAAATTGAGAGTAAAATGTGTCACTTAACTCTTGGTTTTCTATGCTGGTAACATTTTCTTTAACTAAAATTTCCCAGATAAATTTGATGTATTATTATTTGCTTCATTTTCCAAGCGCCATTATGATAAAAGAATAAGTAAATTATCTCATGCATTAGGGAACGGAAAAATGCAAGATTATTAGATAAACTGGGAAAAAGAAGAAGAAGAAGAAATCATCATATATGCCCTCCATTGATGTTTTGCAATATGAGTTATGAGTAACGCAAGTTATTTTGATATCTGTGTTCATTCGTTGTTGATTTAGGCTGCATTGATATGCTGAATTGATAATGTTATCGAACCCTAATAACCGTTAGAATAACCTTAAGTTCTAAACTGTTTCTTTATATAAAGATATAGTTTTTCTTTTGTGATCTTGAATTGAAATAAATTTTAGTATTGTTTTGGTTACTTTTACAGGGTACCTTGTAGTAATGGAATATGTACAACACCTATAGAGGTGACATCCTCTCAGTTGATTGCAAGTGAGCTCTTCCCTCCATATGTAGTTAAGGCTCTCCTTTATCCAGGGGCATTTGCAAAAGCTATCCTGAAGACTTCAACCATTCCAAGCTATAACAAATTGCTGAATTCATACAACTTCACCAATGTAAACTATGCCTCTGCAGCAACCGACCTTGAGCACCTAGAGGTTTGTATATTTGTTTGATCATCTTTTTCTCTTGAAATTATTAGCGAATATGATCGTTTAACACTTGTTTTCTTGCCCCAGGTTCTTGCAGGAAGCTACTTGTCTGTTGTAGGAGCATTTCTAGGTGTTATAAGAGCAGGGAGAATGAGCCTGTTTGGGACACTTATCACATTCTGGGGCCTTGCAAAGGAATTGATCACAAAACCTGGTGGCATAGTTCCCAGAAAATCTGTTTATATCTACCCAACCATGTCGATGGCTCTGCTTTGTGCTTTCTTGTCTATAAGAAGTGATCTAAGGAAAATAATTCAGTGTTGTAAAGCTAGCAGGCGTTTTGCAAAATTTCTGCAATCAAAGGCTAAGCATACATGAACAGTTAGTGAACTAATTACTAAGTGTTACAACAATGTGCAGTTGGATCGATAGGAGGAAAGCAACTAGGAAAAAATTTGTTGAGTTAGAGATGCTGATATATATGCTAATGTTGCATATAATTTGTGATCTTAGAACCAAAGCTAACAGGATTTTGGTTGACTTTGTAGAACATTAAAATTTCTATGGCAACAAATTGAGTTTTCTGATTTCTTTCTAAAAATCCTATAATGTTTTTTGTGGTCTTTCTACCATTATTGCACATACAAATTTGACATTTCTGAATTTGTCACCTGTAGTAATTGTGTATAATCAAAAACTTTTTCTTAATGATTCTACCTGTAAGCTTCCTTAGAAGTATCCCCTAAAACATCAGATTGCAGTTTATTATTTTCTTCTAAATGTTTCAATGTAACTCATGTGTCCCAGGAATGTGTATATCCATTTTACAACATCTGTTGTTGCCCGAATGTGCACTTTAGGCCATGGAAGTTCGGATTGTGTTATCAACCTGAACCCTCAACTTGTTATGATTCCAAATTAGGGAAATGGCGCCTAGCATCTTTGGTGAATACTGAGTCTTCTTAAAATGAAAAAAATGCTACTCATATTGTCCAAACAAATTGTCAGTCTTGAGTTACTATTCGCTCCAAGGATTTGTGGTATGGAATCACAGGGTGGGCAAGACAATACAATTTACACATTCGGTCATTCACATAATAAGCCTGAGCTAAGTTGACACAGAATTCAGCATCTAATGTACATTTACCACATTAAAAATGACCAAAAGTTTTTGTGTCGTTCATCAAGTTAATATCTATTCACTCCTGGGAATTGGGAGATTCACCTCTTCAATATTGAATATCCAAATATTCATCCTGTAAAATTGTTTTACATGGTCAGAAAATATGCATAAATATTCCTAGGCTACTTTACCTTTTTTTTTTTTTTTTTAAAGGTATTGAAAAAGTGAATTTATCAGTTCATTTGCTTTCCTAAGCCAAGGTTTCTCTCTTTTGAGATAAACTAATAAGTCCCCAATAGATATTCTACATTTATAGTAAGTGGCTTTCTGATCAAAGTTGGGATTTTGAGGGCTAAGGAGTGATGAATTTGAATTTTTGGTAACTGATGGAAGAAATTGAGGGAGAAGGTGAGGATTCTATGGAGGTTATGAATTCTGTCAAAGTTTATAAGTTCTTAGAGGTGGGCTTTGGTTGAAAGAAACCGATATGTGAATTTGAAGGGCATAGCCTGAATTCATGGGAAGTGAAATTTAGATATTCATGGTGGTGTGTAAGCTTGATTAGATTGGTGTTTGGGATTGGAGATGCTTGATAGAAGCTTTTCAGTTTCCGTACATGCATTGAATTACCATCGCTTATGTTGGGCTCCGTAAAATAGTCATAGAAGCGTGGACAAGGCAAGGTCGAATCCTGTTCAAGCTATGCCCCCTTCATCAGTTCTCTTACAGACAGATGAAAATGGAAAATTTCATGAATCAAAGAAGATTTCAAGGAGAAAACCTTGTGCAAAAAACAATTTGTTACATTGATGAAGTTGTATGAATTAACCATTTAGCTTAGAAGGCCTTGACAGAACTTATTAATCTTTCAGTTGATAATGAAACACAAATAGGAGAATAGAGAAATAACAATTAAATAACAACCATCAGAGATCATTATAACAAATTTGCCACAAAATTTTGTCATTGTTGATGTAATCGTGGCCATTTAGAATGTGTTTTGGTATGTGACTCTGTTCAGAAACTGATCAGAGAAAACAGAGCTTAATACAGGGTTATTTTGAAACACCAAATTAAGCATTAAGGCCTAGAAGACCTTGAGAGAACCTGTCTTTCAGTTGATAATGCCCAGTTAATAATATGATTTCTGAGTTTACCAGAATTTTGTAAAAGGGAGGGAAAAAATTGTCTAAGAAAATTCAGAGTCACGGACTGCATCCTTCATAGTTGGCAGCTACATACTTTAGGAATTTTAAAGGCAGAGTTATGAATCAGGGACAACTTTTTTCAGGACAAAAACATACAGCAGACCTAGTAAATGACATTTACAAAAGATATTGTCAAATTACATAATAAAAAAATGGAAAATAAAGGAAAATAAACAAAATTACAACCATTACGAATCATTAATCAAACATTTCTGAATTTTCATCGTTGTTGTTGTCCAACAGTCTTCAAATTGTCACCAGTCCCAATTCAACTATTTGGTTATTTCTTTTGAAAATCATATTTTGAAAAACTAAAATTTGGAATGATCAAAATACTAAAATTATCTCTTATAAAATAATATAAATCTAAAAATAACTTTTTCAAATTACTGTTATGTATTAAAATTTTAAATTATTTATTTAATAAATTATAAAATTAAATTTATTTAAATATTTTCTAAAATTAATTTTTTCAGAAATAAAAAGATGTTGTCAAACGTCAATTGCACTACAGGTAGACATATAAAATGTACTGTATCATGCCGACACAATCCAAAAGTTATAGGCCCATAATACTGTTTGTATTGTACTTACTCCAACACGAACAATATTTTGTTTTGCACCGTACCTAGTACTAAGAAATTTTTGGAGGCCCAGTACGGTCTATATGGCATGGCCCAAATGGATCGTATCGTGGCTAGGACCGTCGTTTTGTATTGGCCCGAATGAGTAAAAAATACGTACAAAATTTTTTTGTCTTTAACTTTTAAAATTTTATTAAAATGACGCAAGTGTATCTTAAAGAGACTAATTAACCCCTTATTTAGGAGCCATAAACATATCATTTAAGAAAAATAGGCTTATCTTAAAAATTAAATTGATTTTTTTTAATAACCTAACTTTTTTTTTAAGAATTTATAAATAACAATTTCAAACTTTTTTATTAATTGTTACTATCTTGAGTTAAAATTTATTTTATTTGCTTTGTTTAAAGTAAAAATTCTAACATTTTAATTAAATAAATATTGATATAATAGTTAATTTCTTAAAAAAATGAATTATTTATTAATAATTTGAACTAAAAGTACAATTTTTCAAATATATTATAGAGTTTCATCATTACAGTTAAGACTCATTTTGTATCTTTTTTTATTGAAAATAGGTTCATTTAATTATGAGATAAATTAGAAAAAGATAGAGACTTATGATAACTAAGAATATAAAAGGCATGAGAGATAAATAGAAATTGAGAAAAGAAAATAAATTTTACTTGTACTTTTAATTGCTACAACATTATAATAAAGTAAATTAGTCCCTTGATATATTCATTTAAATCCAATGATTTATTTATTTATTTCTTTTAATTGAAAATATACTTATTTTATTAAATGAATTAAAAAAGCAATCGTGCTCATTCATGCTTATTCGTATTTATCGTGCTTCGTGTTTGAACAATCCAATCGTGCTTCGTGCCGGCATGTTCCATCGTGTCAAACTTTTAAACCCAGTCCAGTCCAATTCTCATTTTGTAGTGTACTGTACCGCTACAGTATTCATGTTTGGACCATACTCGTACTGCACCATTTCGCATTAGACCGTGTCGTGCTTGTGCTCAGCTTGACTCTTATTACATGTCTAGCTGCAGGCCATTGTCGTAGTGGGGGCAACACCTGCTCCTCCATCGTGTTCGTCCGTCGGACGGACAATAAGGATATGGTAACAACTCAACCAAATAAAACCGGATCTGACCAGAAGTTTAATAGTCAGATGTTTTTTGTGAAATACTGAACAACGAGAAACAAGCGTCAGTATCATTGCCAAACAATAACAACTTATCAACCAGACAAAATGGAAAAAAAAAAAACAAAAAAACAAAAAAACAAAAAACACAGAAAACGAGATATGTGATCAGTTTCTCAGCTCCACCTTCAATTGCTTCTAAGCTTCGTGTTAGGAGATTGAACACTCCTACCGCAGCTTAAATAAAAGACAAGAAACAAATTGTTATGTTAGAAATAACAATTTAGGTGGCACTGCCCTCCACAATAAATAAAATAGACAACTTGGGCGGCTCAGCCTTACCACCGTAAATAAATTAAAGGCAATTAAAGAAAATAAAGACACAAATATTTAACGTGGTAAAACCCTCAATTTGAGGGAAACCTCCACGGGACAAGACCGAAAATATTTTACTATGAAGAAAAATATTACAATCTCTCTCACAATTAGAATGGAGGAGATTACAAAGGAGGAAGAAGAGAAAAGCTTAATACATAAGCTTGGTACACTTGTAAGAGGGGGAGGAGGCTTTATTATATAGCCAAGCCTCCCCACCTCTATTTTATTTCCCACCGATGTGGGATTGGGTGAAAGGCAAAAATGCCTTCACCCACTTCACATTCTCCCACTTGAAGGCATTTTTCCTTTCAGTCTTGTCTCTATACATGCTGCTCACGTCTCTAATAGGCCACAAGACGTCCTACACCAGATGAACTTGTAAGCATTGATTGGTTTGGTTAATGCATCTGCTATGTTGTCCTTCGTGTGGATTTTCTGCATATCCACTATTCCGTCTTCTACTACTTCTCGTACATAATGATATTGAACTCCTATGTGCTTCGTTCTTGAATGAAAGGCTGGATTCCTTGCAATATGCAAGGCACTCTGACTGTCACAAAATAAAGAAATCTTCTCTTGTTTGTGCCCGAGTTCCTCCAATAACCTTTTGATCCAAACAGCTTCCTTGCAAGTTTGTGTAGCTGCCATATACTCTGCTTCTGTTGTAGATAGAGCCACAACAGTTTGAAGTTTGGATACCCAGCTCACAGCACCTCCTGTAAGTGTAAACACATAGCCTGTAGTGGACTTCCTTTTGTCAATATCTTCAGCAAAATCTGAATCAACATAGCCCCTGACAATGAACTCTGATCCTCCATAGCATAGTGCAGCATCAGAGGTTCCTTTGATGTATCTAAGGATCCTCTTAACAGAATTCCAATGCTCTCTTCCCGGATTAGCCATGAATCTACTGACTGCTCCCACTGCTTGTGCAATGTCTGGTCTTGTACAAATCATAGCATACATTAGGCTCCCTACTGCTGATGCATACGGTACTCGAGACATTTCCATCCTCTCCGCTTCATTGCTAGGACTCATACTTGAGGATAATTTATGATTAACAGGAAATGGGGTAGAAATTGGCTTACAATCTTGCATGTTGAAGCGACGCAAGATTTTCTTCAAGTAGTTCTTTTGAGATAGCCAAATCTTCCTGTTTTTTCTGTCTCGGTGAATTTGCATCCCTAGAATCTTGTTTGCCGATCCTAAATCCTTCATTTCAAATCCCCTAGCCAATTGTACCTTTAATTCTTGGACCTGATCTTTGTTAGTGCCTGCTACCAACATATCGTCCACGTACAACAGCAAAATGATAAAGTCTTCCTCAAACCTCTTGTAATAAGTACAATGATCTGAACTGAGTCTGTTGTACCCAAGGCTGATGATGAATGAATCAAATCTCTTGTACCAACACCTTGGCGCCTGTTTTAAGCCGTACAGAGATTTGGTCAACCTGCAAACCATGTTCTCTTTTCCTTCTTTAACAAAACCTTCCGGTTGGAGCATATAAATTTCTTCTTCAAGTTCTCCATGAAGAAACGCAGTTTTTACATCTAACTGCTCTAAGTGTAAGTCAAAAGTAGCACACATAGCTAAGACTGCTCGAATTGTTGTAAGTCTTACCACAGGAGAGAATATCTCATTGAAATCAACTCCTTCTTTCTGAGCATATCCTTTGACCACCAGTCTAGCACGATACCGCTCCACTTGATCATTCCCATCACGTTTGATCTTGTAGACCCATTTGTTTCCGATGGCTTTTCTTCCATGTGGTAGTGGCACAAGATCCCATGTCTTGTTTTTGTCTAAAGCTTCCATCTCTTCATGCATTGCTGTCATCCATAGAGATGCATCAGAACTTTTTATAGCCTCCTGAAAGGTTGAAGGCTCCCCATCTTCTGTTAGGAGACAGTATGCAACATTGCTCGCCATCACATATTCTGAGTGTCAAGAAGATTCCCTTCTTTCTCGAGTTGATCGACGGACTTCATGTGCTTCAGACTCAACTGGTTCTTGATCATCGTATTCTGGTATTGCTTCAGAAGAAACTGTTTCTTCTTGTATTGATACAGTCTCAACATTTTTCTTCGTGCTATCACTTTCTTCACATTTAAATATGTCTTCTATAAAGACAACATCCCTACTAATGACAATCTTATGGGCAGTAGGATCCCATAAGCGATACCTCTTTACTCCATCAGCATATCCCAAGAAGATACATTTCCTGGATTTTGGATCCAGTTTCGTTCATTCTTGGTCATGATACATCACATAAGCAGGACATCCGAAAATATGAAGGGAGGAATAATCAGTTGGCTTACCGGTCCACATCTCCATAGGTGTCTTCATCTCAATTGTTGTTGATGGAGACCTATTTATCAAGTAACAGGCTGTAGTGGCTGCTTCTGCCCAAAATGTCTTAGGTAGACCCGCAGTCCTTAGTAACGCTCTCATTCTTTCTGCGAGAGTTCTATTTGTCCGCTCTGCTACTCCATTTTGTTGTGGTGTATAAGCAACTGTCTTCTGCCGTTTCACACATTCTTTACTACAAAAAGCATCAAATTCCTTGTTGCAGAATTCTCTCCCATTATCTGTCCTCAAACACTTGATCCTTTTTCCGGATTCAAGTTCCACCTGTGCTTTGAAGGCTTTGAATACAGGAAATACATCTGACTTTTTCTTGATGACATATACCCAACATCTCCTAGAATAATCATCCACAAACAATACAAAGTAGTTTGCTCCTCCTAGGGACGTAACCGGTGATTCCCAAACATCAGAATGAATCAAGTCTAGAATGTTTTTACTCCTAGCAATAGATCTGCTAAAACTCAGTCTACTCTGCTTGCTAATAACACAATGCTCACAGAATGGTAAACTTACAGTTTTGATTCCAGGAAGCAGTTTTCGATTAGAGAGAATCTTCAAACCCTTTTCGGACATATGGCCAAGTCTTCGATGCCATATCATAGACAATTCTTCTCCAGAACTAGCAACTGCTGTTTCTGCCTCCTGAACCGTTTCTCCATGGAGCATGTATAGGTTAGCAGCAATCTTTTCTGCCTTCATCACCACAAGTGCGCCTCTGACAACCTTCATGATCCCATTTTTCGTATGGAACTCACATCCGAGGTCATCCAACTGTCCCATCGATAGCAAATTTTTCTTCAAGCCAGTCACATGTCGTACATCTTGGATAGTGCGAATCATACCATCAAACATTTTTACTTTGATGGTTCCAATACCAACGATTTTTAAGGCATGATCATCACCCATGTACACAGACCCTTCTGAGATAGGTTTATATTGATAGAACCAATCTCTTCTAGAAGTCATATGCCATGTTGCTGCTGAATCAATTAACCATATATCAGCAAACCTTTTCTGCCTTCCACAACTGTTGTTGCCTCGCTGCACAAGATTTCGCCATTCCCTGAAGTACTTGCTACACAACCCTGAGATCCTGACGACTCAGATTCTTTTCCTTTGCTGTTTCCCTCTCCATTCTTCTTAAGATGCCAACACTCGTTTTTCACGTGCCCTTGCTTTCCACAATGGTAGCATTTAATAAACTTCCTTCCTTTAGACTTTCCCCTGTTCTGATTGTGACTCCCACTGGAACCACGTTCCCTTGATCTCCCTCTGTTGGCGGATAAAGCCTCTGCATGTTGAGAAGTCATTATTCTGTCTTCCTTGTTTTTACGTCTGCTTTCTTCTTCTAAGACAGCAGCCGCAACATCATTAAAGACTAGAGATGACTTCATTGAACCATTTGCCAAGTTGAGGATGAGATTATCATATGAATCAGGTAGACTCTGAAGTAGAAGCTCAGCACGTTCCTTCTCTTCTATGTTATGCTCCATGGTTGAGAGTTGAGAGAATAACGTCTTCAAAGTGTTGATATGTTCAGTCACCGGAGTGGTTTCTGACATACGAAGAGTGTACAGCTTCCTTTTTCAAGAAAATTTTGTTGTGTAGAGATTTGGCTTCATACAAGCTTGTCAAAGTATCCCAAATCTCCTTTGCAGAGTTTAATTCTTGAATACTTGACAGCACTTCATCTGCAACTGCTAGATGTAGACTTGCCATCGCATCACCATCTATCTTCTCCCATTTATTTTCATCTTGCATATTTTCCGGTCTTCCATCAATTGCTTCAAGGCAATTTTCTTTTCTCAAGATAGCCTTTATTTTAATTTTCCATAGCCCAAAGTTGTTTCCATCGAACTTCTCTATCTTGAATTTGGCTGCCATTTGTCTTGTAGTGAACAGTACCGTATATGTGAATAGTATCCTTGAATAGTATCGCATACGTGAACAGTAACAGTATCCGTATACGTACACCACTGTTAAACAGTAACCAAGAATAGTAGTAAGTGCCGGTACGATTTAATATACACCAGGAAAGCTTCCAGGAAACACTGGAGGGGTCACAAGCGGTCCCACTTAAAATCCAGTCTCCTTAGACTCTTATCGTCTTTTTGACAAAGCTTTCCTAGACATGTATATAACCATACAAGTAACCACTCACTGTCCTAACCCTTGGCTCTGTCTTCGCAACCTTGCTCTGATACCACTGTTAGGAGATTGAACACTCCTACCGCAGCTCAAATAAAAGACAAGAAACAAATTGTTATGTTAGAAATAACAATTTAGGTGGCACTGCCCTCCACAATAAATAAAATAGACAACTTGGGCGGCTCAGCCTTACCACAGTAAATAAATTAAAGGCAATTAAAAAAATAAAGACACAAATATTTAACGTGGTAAAACCCTCAATTTGAGGGAAACCTCCACGGGACAAGACCGAAAATATTTTACTATGAAGAAAAATATTACAATCTCTCTCACAATTAGAATGGAGGAGATTACAAAGGAGGAAGAAGAGAAAAGCTTAATACATAAGCTTGGTACACTTGTAAGAGGGGGAGGAGGCTTTATTATATAGCCAAGCCTCCCCACCTCTATTTTATTTTCCACCGATGTGGGATTGGGTGAAAGGCAAAAATGCCTTCACCCACTTCACACTTCGAAGCCGACTTTGTAATTTGTACTTAAATTAGGTAAGTAGCCAGCACCAGATAGGCAAAGCCTATTCCAATTCGATAATATCGCAGCACAAATAAATGACATTACAAATGGTTCAAAAGAACAGAGGATTTTTCGTTTTTACATCGACTAATTCAACAAAAAAGTGCAAAAAAAAAAAAAAAAAAATACAACTACCACTAATCATTAATCAATAATTGCACATTACACTGAATTTTCACCATTGTTGATGCCCTTTCATCATCTAAGGGACTTGAAACAGGGAAGGAAACCGATTTTGGTGGCTTCATCTCTCCACTGCAGATTCTTCCACCAGTCTTCTTCTCCTTTAATATCAATTTGACGATCCTTTGCACTATTGGAATCGAGTGGAAGCTCCTTAAGACTTGTGCAACGATGTACAAACAACGACTCCAGATGCGGGAACGGCAAAGTATTCTGACAGATTATCTTCAAAATTGGCAGCTCTGATAAAATAAGCTGCTGGAGTTTCGCAAATGGGTTTAGTACTCCCACGTACTTCTGAACTTCACTCCATTTTTCATCACTGATTATTACTTCCATAGAAGAGCACCTGCCTATATATACTTTCTTTAGATTTGGAGCAAGAACAAGCCAAGCCAAGTCACGCAAGTTTTTGCAATTAAATACACTAAATGTGCGAATGCTGTGGAAACCATGAGTTTCAGTAAGCCATGTGTCCGCACAATCAATCTTCAGCTCTTCAAATTCACATTGCGTAATATATAGATCACCGAGATTCTTCATATATTTTAGAAATGAGACATCAAGCAGTGTCAAATCCCTACAAAATTGAAATTGTAGAGTTTGAGTACAACTCATTAAGATATGGGAGGTCAAAAATCTTTGGAAAGCTTCGGAACTTTTTAACACGATGCTCAATGCCTTTAAACATTTCAAACCACATAATTCTTCTACCAATAATTCAAAACCACCATATAAAACGTTATCCTGATCATCCCTTGACAAACCGAACACACAACAATCTATTATTCTAAATACAATTAGCTGTCTGAATTCAGATATCAGTTTTCGTGGAACTTTACGAAGATCACTAACATGTTCCAACTTCAAACATTTAATGTTGACCAGGGCACTTAACTCTTTTGGCAATTCACTTATTGCAGTAAATGATAGATCAAGATGTTGTAGTAAAATCAACTTCGAAATTTCTGATGGTAGTTGTCCAAGACGTACAATTCCTGACAAGTCTAATACCTTAAGAAAAGGCATATAACGGAAGAAGTCATCACTAGGGATGTCGACAAACCAACTATGATTAAGAAACAAAGTTTGGAGATCAAGATGTGTACCAACTTTTGGCAGACTCTGAATGTTATTTATCATTAATGACATCCTCTTGATTCCTTTCCACTTTCCAACTTCTGGTGCTTCAGTTAACATATTACCGGCTTCAACCAAACAATTTTCCTTCTCTTTTTCACTGCCACACGCTATCCAAAAGGCCATGTCCCTAATCACATCATGCATTTTGACTACATACTCATCTTCCTTTTCCAATAAATATGCTCGAACAAGATTACTAATAATGAAACCTCCATCACTATATTCACCTAAAAATCCTTCACCCACCCAACAATCTATCAAGTCTCTTACAGAAATCTTATAGTCTTCAGGATATAATCTACAGTACAAGAGGCAAGATCTAGTTGTATCATTTGATAAACTATCATAACTGAACCTTAAGCGAGAAAATACCTTTTCCTCCATATCCTCAAATTCAGCTGCTGATGTTCTTAAGACCCGAATTGCTTGTTCCCATTCTGCTGGTGTGTCTTTACCGGCCATGACTCTACCAACGGTAATGATTGCAAGTGGCAGACAAGCACACTCCTTGACTATCTCATCAGCTAGCTTCCAGATTCGAGAATCCCAGTCAAGAATGTCTTTTCCAACCTTCTGTCGAAACAATTCCGAAGCATCATTAAAACTTAAAAGCTTTACTTCAAACTTCTTATCAGCTTCCATTTTGCTACAAACATCAGACCTGCGAGTTGTGAAGAGTATTTTGGATTCACTTTCCTGCAAGCGTTGAAGAGGGACCCCCAACTCCGTTAATTCGATCCGCTGCCATATGTCATCCAACAATAATGCAAACTTTTTGTTGGACAAAGCAAAGGAGATGTCCTCAGCTTTAGACTTGTAATCCGACAAACCCAATCTTTTTGCGATTTCTTTTCGAATATTGTCAAAATTGGGCGTCCTAGACACAACTACCATGATAACAACTTGAAATCCTAGCGGTTCTTTACAGAATCTGTTATTGATCTGTTTTAATAGGGTAGTTTTGCCCACACCCCCCATGCCATACAGACCGATGATTTCACATTGTTTATCTCCGAGACATGTCCAAACTTCGTCAAGCATTGAATCTTGGCCAACTATTTTTCGTTGATCAATCGCTTCTTCACGAGCTGGAGGTGTTACCTCCACGGTCACGTCTTCAAAAGCGTCTCCCTGACCCTTTAAAGTGATCATTTCTTGCAGCAAATGTTCCACTTTTCTCCCGAAAAGGTAGCTTGATTTCAAGTCCTTGGAACAGCAGCCTAAAAGACATAACTTCTTAACTTCTTGATCTCTATCTTTTAGCTGGTCAGCAACTTTGCTTTCCATCTGTTCTATGTTGTCAAACCATAACTTCACTACTTCCGTTGGTTGCATGTGGGGGTTTTCTTGGGCTTTATTAGTAACCTTCCTCATCACGTCGTTGCTCAAAGCTCTCAATCCAACCAATGCTTTGTCCAAGGCATGAAGATTAGCAGTGATATTCCTTATATATTTTGTTTCTGCTGATATGCAAGAGCAGATGGAACCAATTGCAGATGCTAGTAAGTCTGAGAAGCTGCTAGCCAAGGCGTTACCCATAGTGGATTCAGATCAGAGGTAGGCTTATTGGATTAACTCAAGTTGCTGATACAACAGCAAGTATCTTTGTGGAAAAACTGTGTAAATAGAGTGGTTGATGTTTCACTACGTAACATTATCTTTCTTCATACATATACCATCATATCAGCCTTGGACAGCAGCTGTACGCTATCCATTAATTTCCATTGCTTAATCATTGCTCTCCCGTTTCGGTAATTATACCCTCTGTGGCTTTTCTCTAATCACGTACGTGTCCCACTGCCTTAACTAAATCTACCCCACAACCTTAACTAAATCCACGTTAGCTGTTGCACCATGCAGCTGGTAGACCTCCTCCACCATCCTTCACTTTGACTTCCAGTCCTAGAGGCCTTTCACCTTTAAACTGAATCTATCAATCTATTTAGTTGGCCAAAGCCTTTGTCCTTTCACGGCTAACCCCACATTCTATATATGCATTTTGGTATCATTTTCATACTTAATTTCTAACGCTATTTAATATGGCTTTAGGGCGTGTTTGATGCGCTGTATAGCACTGCATTGTATAGTATTAAGAAATTATATTGTGTTTGGTGCGGAACTGTATAGTATAACGCGGGTACTGTAGCGACACTGTAGCGGATACTGTAGTGATACTGTTTGCATAAAAGTTGAGCGTTTTTATACCAAGCTTACCCATGGTATAACACCGTATAAGCTTATTTTTGTCTCAATCTTCACTAATAAATACAAAAAAAATATATAAATTAAATATTTATATATTTATATAATTAATAAATAATTTATTAAATATTTAAATAAATACAAAATTTAATAATTAAATTTTATTTTAGAAATAATTTTAATTATTATTTAAATTTATTTCATATTTAAATTAAATGTTTCATATTATAATTTTTTTGGGTTTTATCTAATACAATAATGTTCTATATCAAACATAGTATAGTATTATATTTTATCTAATCTTATCCTATACTATTCAATTCAATTCAATCCAAATAAATTTATTCTATCCTATACAATGTTATACAATGTATCAAACATGCCCTAAGTGTACATTGGGCGCACCGCATTAGAATATATTGGTTGTATTGATTGGGTAGGCTGTGATAGAATAGGATCGGTTTGGATAAGTGTAGTACTATACAATGTTTGGTGTAGTATTAAACCGGATAGGATTATATATAATAACCTAAACAGAACTCAAATTTATAATAAATTAATATTTTAAAAAATATTTATATTTAGAATATAAATCTGTATGTAAAATAATTTAGTTGAAAGATTAAAACATCAAATTAAATAACTCAAGTTTTTAATTAAATATTTTATTATATAATATGATATAATTTAATATTTAATTATTCTATTTTCAAAAAAATATATATGAATATATTATTATTAAATATTACATTATCAATCAAAGTAATTGTGCATTCCTCTTCTCCTTATCTAGGGCAATACCATGGGTGGGGCGGGAGTTGATTTTTTCGCTTTTTATGTGGTTCTTATGCGTTCTATTGCGATTCTAACCAACCTCTAGAGTGCGCAACTCTTATACTATCTTTTCGCGCATATCAAACATGCCTTTAATATATAATAAGATTATCTTTGTGAATATTTTATAATATTATATCTTTCACATTAAAAAAAGAGTTAATTCTCAATATTGATGACGAATATGTTGATATCGTTGATTACTATCATCACTATCATATTAATATTATTGCGACTTGGTTTTAGAAAATATTTTTCAGACTTGAAGCGCTGACGTAGCCGCATTTTGCTTTAATGGGCCAAGTTAATAAAATAATCATAATTGAGATATTAAAAAAATTGATAAAAAATATAGAAGCAAGTTGGTTGATAGTGTACATGTTGACACATTTAAACTCGTGATTGTATTACTCTAAAGGATAATTCTGCTTTTCCAAATTATTTTTACAAATAAGAGCAATGTTAGATTTATAATCTTTATATAATTGAAATTTTATAATTTGACGTGACAGTCTATATAATAAAATCGTATTAGAGATGTAAGTTTTTTCGTTCTTTTTTTTTCTATCAGTGAACTTTTATCATATAGACTATCGTATCAAGTTATAAAGTTTGAATTGTATGAAAGTTGTAAATCTAGTACTATTATATAAATAATATAGATTAATACTTATTTATGGTAGAATAATAATATATTTATAGATTTTTTATATAAATCGATATTATATATATATATATATATATATATGGAGAGAGAGTAATTCAGCAGCTAGATAATAATTAATATAAACATAAATATAAGTTACAGTAGTACAACCTTGTCCAATGAGCCATACAAGACAGCTATCTGCACTTTTGTATCCATAATAAAATTATCTACCCATCAGTTTCTTTCCCAACTTATTTTCTATTTCACCATGTCCACCAGCTGTTCATTTCCCTCTCCATGAATTTCAAGAGATGAAATTTATCCTTCATGTTCACTGTTTCTTTCAAGATCTTCTTAGCTTATATTCCAAAAGATAAAATGGTATCGGAGTTTCTAAATGTTTTTCACAAATAAATAGTAGTTAACTGATTATGGGCTCTAAATCTAGTGATGTGACAAATTTAAAAAATTTATAACATTAATTAAGATTAATAACATGACAATGATAGATCAGTACCATTTCAATTTGTAGATTTGAATTAGTAAATATAGCACTATTCCTGATTATATGAATATTTTTCCGTTGTATACATAATTTTGTTTTGGACTTCTAATTATATAATCTTTTCAATATAAGTTCTCTTTCATAGAACATTTTGAATTTATTTATAGTGCTTCGCTGATATAGATAAAAGTGCTTCTTATAATTTTAAAAGCCATAGCTCTTTATAGATACCATTAGTTGGTTCTCTTTTGAAAAGTGTTTATTGATTGTAAAGGTACATTGAAATATTTTATGAAGAAGAACTTGATAGAATTAAATATTGTAATATAATTTTTAATTTAAATGCTTAACATGGTTATGGTTAATCAATGTACATGCCCCTTGTTAACTAAAAATATAATAATATTAGTTCGCAATATTAAAATTTAGTGGCTCATATTGGTAATTAATGAGTTGTTTAAGAGAGTTAAAAAGTAATACCGGTTATGATATGTGTTTCATAGGAGTTCGGCCGTGGTACATCAGATATACCATACAGCAAAATTTTTGTATAAAAATCGTAAATTGATAAATAAAAATCGTAAAAAATTATATAAAAGTTGTAATTATAATTATATAAACATTGTAAATCAGTAAATAAAAAAATTGTATTACAACTTTTATATTATTTATTTACAATTTTTATATACTTATTTATGATTTTTATACAAACTGATGTATGGTACATCAGATGTATCTAAGCAAAATCCGTTTCATAGTAAATACTTTGATCTTAAAAAAAAATGTTTTTGTTGTGTTAAATTACCAAATAGGGGGAATCTATAATGTTATGACGTTTTGAATTTATACTTTGTAAATTTCATAATTTCAGCAATTTTCAACATTATATCTAACATCAATAATTTTATTGATTCTATTGCAACCTTTTGTCCATAACGAAGGTTCAGTGCTATAAATTGGTCTAATATGTTATCGGATCAAGAGGATAATAGACTTACTTTTTGCTCGTATAATATACTTCATACAATATTATATTGTTATTTATTTTAAAAACTTGAAATAAAATAATAAATTTTCATGGGAAAAAATTTAGTAAAATCCTTTAATACACGTGTTAGGTGTAGGGTGTGCCAGATGGCAACATTACTCTTGTATAGTAATAACTTCCATTCCCTCCTCTCCCAATGGGCTGCTGGAGAAATTTCTTCAGAGAAATTTGCAGCCTCTATATGTTCTATTACTTCTTTATATTTTATCTTCATTATTTCCAAATCCTACTTTTCAGGTACTTAAATCATCTCAGCATGTTTTCTCACTTTCATTTTTATACATCTTGATCAATTGAGTTGATTCAATAAAAAAAAAAAGAATTTCTTTAATTAAACATTCGCATATAAACTAGACTTAATGATGAGGAACGGGGTTCCTCAAGTTAACAGAAAGGGAGGGAGATGTAGACAGAGGAAAGGGGAGAAATAATAGAAGAAATTTAGGGAAGAAGTAGAGTGAAAATTGAAGGAGAAATAATCTTTTTACTAAAAGATCAAAAAACAATAACAACCAAGTCTGAGAAATAAAATAACTAAAGACACTTATTTATAGTGTCGACAATTATAACTTAATTAGGAAATATACTTCCATTAGGAAATATAATACTAATCCTAGTTAAACTAGAAAATACCAAAATTAAATCCTAAATAAAATAGTAAACTATTAATTATGAATATAACTCCAATTAGGATTACTCCTAATTTAGGAAGTCAAAATCCCTAATTTATTAAAATCCCTAAAATCAAAATTAAAATCCCTAATTTATTCCTAATTTGTCCTACATCAATTCTCTCCCTCTTGAAAGAACTCGACTCCTGACGAGTTGTCAATGAGGAAATTGTCAATACACAAGGAAATGCCACGTCTTGTCTTGCACGATCATTGGAAAGTCATTAATCACATCTTCGCTTTATGACGATCCAATAGTGAAAGCACATATAATGGAAAAATTATTGATGCTTTAGCAGCCTTCAATATTGGTAGAGAAACAATAATCCCCATGGAAGACTTGACCGTTGACCTGATAGAAGACGTTACCGTTGTCCCAATAATAAAAGTAGGTGAACCCAAATATGACTCACAGCCTATAAAATCAATTTCTTGAATGATTTCATGAGATTCTTCTTCACATATGGATTCAACTTCATATGTAGGCTCCACAACATCATTAGAACTCATCTTGCCCTCGCTTTCAATATCACCTTTAGATTCATGCCCATCTACAAGATCAATCTCGCTTGCTTCATCATCTCCACTAGAATCATCACACTTATCCTCATGGTTCTTAGAAGTTGCACCCAAGATCTCTTGATTCCTATGTTTGGTAGATGACTCCAAATTAGAATTTTGTTTTGCGAGAACGGAGGCTTGTAAGGCTTTTAAGGCTGCTAATATTTCTGTCATCCTGTTATCCATGGCATCCCTTGTTCTATTTTCTGAGACTTGTATCATTAGCTGGACTGTTTCTAATATTTCAGGTTGTTGGACTGAAGTTTCAGATGTGTCAAGGTCTTCAGTTTGATTTTTCTTGCTTCTAGCCATCATAATAGGATAAAACCAGGCCAAATTGATGCAAAATTACTCAAATACCCACAAACTCAACAAGTAGAACAAAAGTGAAGGGGCAGAAAGGTCAAACCGAATTATGTGCTATTGATGAACAGTACCCGCGGTGAACAGTGACTTTCGTGAACAGTACCTAATGAACAGTATTTTTGATGAACAGTACTCATCGTGAACAGTGCACCGATGAACAGTATTTTTTTTTTTTTTTTGAAGGGGTGATAGAAGATGAAATTGGGGTAAAGTAAGTTGATAATGGTGGGAGATTTAGGGTTTATAGGTTGAACAAAAATCTAAAGGATAAATAGTACAAGAGGGGATCAAAACCACGCTCTGATACCAATTGATGAAGAACAGGGTTCCTCAAGTTAACAGAAAGGGAGGGAGATGTAGACAGAGGAAAGGGGAGAAATAATAGAAGAAATTTAGGAAAGAAGTAGAGTGAAAATTGAGGGAGAAATAATCGTTTTACTAAAAGATCAAAAAACAATAACAACCAAGTCTGAGAAATAAAATAACTAAAGACACTTATTTATAGTGTCGACAATCATAACTTAATTAGGAAATATACTTCCATTAGGAAATATAATACTAATCCTAGTTAAACTAGAAAATACCAAAATTAAATCCTAAATAAAATAGTAAACTATTAATTAGGAATATAACTCCAATTAGGATTACTCCTAATTTAGGAAGTCAAAATCCCTAATATTAGTCAAAATCCCTAATTTATTAAAATCCCTAAAATCAAAATTAAAATCCTTAATTAATTTCTAATTTGTCCTACATCACTTAAACCCTTTTTGTATCTTCACCTGCAGCCACGATTCCGATCAAAGAATTACAAATTTAACTCATACATTAGGGAAGGGACAATGCAAGATTATTAGATAAACCGAAGAAAAAAGAAAATAAAAGAAAAGAAATCAACATATATTCCCTCCTTTGGTGTTGTGCAATCTGATGAGTTATGAGTTATTAAGAAAATTTTAATATCTTCATATATGAATTAGCTACAGAAGACATTTACTGCAGCATCTCATTGGTGTTTTGAAAGCTCTGAAAAGGCATTGCATAGTAATTGTGACAGTACCTGTGTGAAGGAGCAGAATACAGAGTGCAGGACCAATTCGGCATCAATAAGACCTTGAATCAATATTTACGAAGTACGAAAGTGGAATAGAATTTTAGCGTATGAAATGCATTACATACCGTAATCAAAAGATTTTATGGCATGTTTAGAATGAGATGGGTATAGAAATTATGGTGGCAAAGGCTACAATAAATAATGAAGAAACATGAAAAGGAAAACTAAGGAAAATAAATTTGTGCCCTATTGAACTTTTATTTAGTTGTTCTAGATAGACAACAAATCCAAACAACTAAATTCATGCAATCTGATCACATTACACAAATTTATTGGATGGATAAATTAAAAGAAAATTATAGAATTTTTAAGAAATAAAATAGGATGTACTTGTCCAATAACTTTGTGCTAAGTCAGGTTGTAGGAGTTTAGTGGTATAAGTTGGCTGTATATCTGGGATTACTCTTGAACTTTTCCTCTTTTTTTTTAATTTATATCTGCTTTATATAACATAGAATATATGGAAGTTTGGCAAGCTTACGCGTCATGCCTTTGAGGCTTACACTTGGTTGAAGTATTGTCACACCCTGGTTCCTATAATTTCAGAGTGTAACTACAGACAATCATATCAACAATGAATTCCATGATTTAAAACAAATGCTAAATTTTATTCTAGAAATCAGAGTTCCAATCCACAACCACAATACATCATTACATACACAATATTCAAAAATATTAAAACAAAGAATAATACAAAATAATGTTGCAGCGCTCTGTAGTTGCCACGGGAACTCCGTCGTCACTGCACCAAAACCCTCCATCAATCAATACACTATCATTCACTTGAGGTATACAATAAACTAATAAGTAATCGCAAGCTAACTGAAAGTATTAGTATGGCCAAATAACAGAAATTCAATACAGAGTATAGTCACTATTCATTTCATGTCACATAAGTAACAGATTTCTTGTTACAAAAGTCAGAAAACAATGTGTAAGTTACAGAAGTCGCGCTCTTGTGCAATAGGGATTGAGCGATGGCGCAATATTTCCGACTTGTAGTGTTTCCAGAATTTAAAATTTGTGCTTCTGCGCCATATGGGCTGCGCTCCTGTGCCAATCCTTTATCCAGAATGTTTTAGATTGGCTAAGGTGGCGCTCCTGCACAGCCTTACTTGCGCACCTGCGCAATCTCAGGGTTGGTCAATAACGCCCTGATTTACACGCATGAGATGACTAAATTCCTTATTAGAAAGTTTTGGAGTCATAACTAACCTAATATGTTATCAGATTAAATAGGGTACAAGGATATATTTTACAATTATAATATATTTCATACAATATTAATTTTTTACCTTAGAAGGCTAACAATATTATTAAAAAAGAAAAAATCTTAGAGTTAAAATTTATTATTATTTTTAATAGAAGTGTCAGGTCTGGGGTGTGCCAGCTGGCACTATGAGATTTGTATTGTTACAACTTGCACTCCCTTTGCCTGCCCCTAATGAGGCCCTGGAAGATATATTAATTTGTAGTGACAATAAATGTCTTAGTGTTTGATGAAATTTATTCATCATTGATGGGTTCTTCAAAGAAATGTGCAGCCTTCATATCTTCCACTGCTTCTTCATTGTATTTCAGTCTCATTATCTTCCAAATCCCTCTTTTCAGGTACTTAATTGATCTTAAAATGTATATTTTCTGATTCTTATTTTGGTTACAACGTTAACCAATTGAGTTGATCATTCAATCAAAACAACTTGAATTACTTTTTTTTCTTGGAAATTTAGAGTAAAATGTTTCATTTAATCCTTGGTTTTCTTTGCTACTAACATTTTCTTTAACTAAAATTTCCCAGATAAATTCGACATATTATTATTTGATTCATTTCCCAAGTCGCCATTATGATAAAAGAATCAGTAAATTATCTCATGCATTAGGGAACGGAAAAATGCAAGATTATTAGATAAAAAAAAAAAAAAGAAATCATCATATATGCCCTCCATTGATGTTTTGCAATAGGAGTTATGATAATGCAAGTTAATTTTAATATCTGTGTTCATTCATTGTTGATTTAGGCTGCATTGATGTGCTGAATTGATAATATTATCGAACCCTAATAACCGTTAGAATAACCTTTAGTTCTAAACTGTTGCTTTGTATAAAGATATAGTTTTTCTTTTGTGATCTTGAATTGACATAAATTTTAGTATTGTTTTGGTTACTTTTACAGGGTACCTGGTAGTAGTGGAATAAGCACAACACTTATGAGAGGTGACATCCTCTCAGTTGATTGCAAGTGAGCTCTTCCCTTCGTATGTAGTTAAGGCTCTCCTTTATCCAGGGGCATTTGCAAAAGCTATCCTGAAGACATCAACCATTCCAAGCTATAACAAATTGCTGAATTCGTACAACTTCACCATTGTAAACAATGCCTCTGCAGTAGCGGACCTTGAGTGCCTAGAGGTTTGTATATCTGTTTGATCACCTTTTTCTCTTGAAATTATTAGTGAATATGATCGTTTAACACTTGTTTTCTTACCCCAGGTTCTTGCAGGAAACTACTTGTCTGTTGCAGGAGCATTTCTAGGTGTTATAAGAGCAGGGAGAATGAGCCTGTTCGGGACACTTATCACATTCTGGGGCCTTGCAAAGGAATTGATCAGAAAACCTGGTGGCATAGTTCCCACAAAAGCTGTTTATATCTACCCAACCATGTCAATAGCTCGCTTTGTGCGTTCTTGTCTATAAGAAGATCTGAGGAAAATAAATGGGCGTTGTAAAGCTAGCAGGCGTTTTGCCAAATTTCTGCAATCGAAGGCTAAGAATACATGAACAGTTAGTGAACTAAGTAAGAAGCGTTACAACCATTTGCAATTGGATCGATAGAGATGTTGATATACATATGCTAATTTTGCATATAATTTGTGATCTTAGAACCAAAGCTAACAGGATTTAGGTTGACTTTGTAGAGTATTAAAATTTCTATGGCAACAAATTGAGTTTTCTGATTTCTTTCTGAAAATCCTATAATGTTCTTTGTGGTCTTTCTACCATTATTGCACATACAAATTTGACATTTCTGAATTTGAGGTCTGTAGTAATTGTATATAATCAAAATCTTTTTCTTAATGACTCTATCTGTAAGCTTCCTAGAAGTATTCCCTAAAACATCAGATTGCAGTTTATTATTTTCTTCTAAATGTTTGAATGTAACTCATGTGTCTCAGGAATGTGTATATCCATTTTGCAACATCTGTTGTTGTTGCTTGAAAGTGCACTCTAGGCCATGGAAGTTGGGATTGTGTTATCAACCTGAACCCTCAACTTGTTATGATTCCAAATTAGGGAAATGGGGCCTAGCATCTTTGGTGAGTACTGAGTTCTCTTAAAATGAAAAAAAAAAAATGCTACTCATAATGTCCAAACAAAGTGTGAGTCTTGAGTTACTATTCGCTCCAATGATTTATGGAATGGAATCACAGTGTGGGCAAGACAATACAATTTACACATTCGGTCATTCACATAATAAGCTTGAGCTAAGCTGACAAAGCATTCAGCATCTAATGTACATTTACCACATTACAAATGACCAAAAGTTTTTGTATCATTCATCAAGTTAATATCTATTCACTCCTAGGAATTGGGAGATTCACCTGTTCAAGATTGAATATCGTACTAGTCATCCTGTAAAATTGTTTTACATGATCAGAAAATATGGATAAATACTTCTAGGCTACTTTCCCTTTTTTTTTTTTTTCAAGGTATGGTGAGAATGCTCAACAGTTCAAGCAAAGGTATGACAATTAGAGCCCTAATGAAGCAGACAGAAACGTGTGTTGTTCTCCTTTGCAATGACTTTCTTTGCCTTAAACTGCAGGAAGTTTAGTAGAACAGGAACTACAACATGAGATGTGAACATGATTTTGTACATATATATCACAAGGTTTCCGCCCCAATTGCTGCAACTGCAGGTCCACAGTTAGTCCATATTTAAGATAAAACTTGGAACTTTGGTGTTTTCACTTTTCACTTTTACACGTATCACTTGCTATAGTGAATTTGATATCTGGGTTTTGCTTTTGGGGCTCAAAGTGAATTTGTCAGTTCATTTCCTTTCCTAAGCCAAGATGTCTCTTTTTTTAGATAAATTAGAAGTCCCCAATTGATATTCTACACTTATAGAAGTGGCTTTCTCATCAAAGTTGGGATTTTGAGGGCTAAAGAGTGATGAATTTTGAATTTTTGGTAACTGATGGAAGAAAGTGAGAGAGAAGGTGAGGATTTTATGTAGGTTATGAATTCATAGTCAAAGTTTATGAGTTCTTAGAGGTGCGTTTTGGTTGAAAGAAATCGATATGTGAATTTGAAGGCATAGCCTTGATTCATGGGAAGTGAAATTTAGATATTCATGGTGGTGTGTTAGCTTGATTTGATTGGTCTTTGGGATTGGAGATGCTTGATAGAAGCTTTTCAGTTTCTTTACATGCATTGAATTACCCATCACTTATGCTGGGCTCTGTAAATTGGTCATAGAAGTGTGTATAAGATTCAAGCTATGCCCCCTTCATCAGTTCTCTTATAGAGATGAAAATGGAGAATTTCATGAATCAAAGAAAAGGAGAAAACGTTGTGCAAAAAACAATTTGTTACATTGGTGAAGTTGTATGAATTAACCATTTAGGCCTGGAAGACCTTCATAGAACCTATTAATCTTTCAGTTTATAATGAAAAAATAAAAGGAGAAAAGATAAATAACCATTAAATGACAACCATCAGAAATCATTATTACAGATTTGCCACAAAATTTTGTCATTGTTGATAGTGGCCATTTAGAATGTGTCTTGGTATGTGACCGTGTCTACAAACTGATCAGACATAACAGAGCTTAATGCAGGGTGATTTTGAAACACCAAATTAAGCATTTAGGCCTAGAAGACCTTGAGAGAACCTATCTTTCAGTTGATAATGCTTAGTTAATAATATGATTTCTAAGTTTACCAGCATTTTGTAAAAGGGAAGGAAAAAATTGCCCAAGAAAATGCAAAGTCGCGGACTGCATCATTTTCAACTTTTTAAAATTACTCTGATGTATTAAATTGTCATTTAGAAAATAATATAAATCTAAAAATAACTTTTTAAAATTACTCTTATTTATTAATTTAAATTAGTTATTTAATAAATTATAAAATTAAAATTATTTAAAATTATTTTTTTAAATTAACTTTTTGAAAAATAGAAAATGTTGCCAAACATTAATCGCGCTGCAGGCTACCGTTGTAGTGGCACGTGGGCAACACCCGATCCTCCATCGTGCTCGCCGGTGGACGGATGACAAGAATATGGTAACAGCTCGACCAAATAAACTGGATATGACCAGAAGTTTAACGGCCAGATCTTTGTTGTGAAATACTGAACAACGAGAAACAAGCGTCAGCATCATTGTTAAACAATAACAACTTATCAACCAGACAAAATCCTTAAAAAAAAAAAAAAACAAAACAAAAAGCACAGAAAACAAGATAGGTGATCAATTTCTCAGCTCCACCTTCAATTGCTTCAAAGCTTTGAAGCCGACTTTGTAATTTGTAATTAAATTAGGTAACTAGCAAGCACTAAGATACACAAAGCCAATTCCAAATCTGATAATATTGCAGTACAAATAAATGACATTACGAATGGTACAAAAGAACAGAGGGTTTTTCGTTTTTCACATCAAGTAAAACAACAAAAAAGTGGAAAAAGAGATTACAACCACCATTAATCATTAGTCAAACATTGCACATTACACTGAATTTTCACCATTACTGATGCCCTTCCACAGTCCACGGGAGGTGAAACAGGGAAGGAAAGCCTTTTCAGTGGCTTCATCTCTCCACTGTAGATTCTTCCACCAGTCTTCTTGTCCTACAATGTCAATTCGACGACCCGTTGCACTGTCGGAATCGAGCGGGAGCTGCTTAAGGTTTGGGCAATCATGTACCCTCAAGCACTCCAGATGTGGGAACGGCAAAGCATTCTCACATATTATCTTCAAAATTGGCAGCTGTTTTAAATCAAGCCTCTGGAGTTTCGCGAATGGGTTTAGAATTCCCGCGTTCTTTTGAACTTCACTCCATTTTTCATCACTGATTATTTCTTCCATAGAAGAGCAGTCTATTATTTCAATAATCTTTAGATTTGGAGCAAGAATAAGCCATGTCAAGTCACGCAAGTTTTTGCAACCATATATCCCAAATGTGTGAATGCTGTGGAAACCATGAGTTTCAGTAAGCCATCTGTGCGCACAGTTAATCTTCAGCTCTTCAAATTCACAATGATGAATACGTAGATTACCGAGATTATTCATATCTTTTAGAAAGGAAACATCAACCGGTGTCAAATCCGTAAAATATTGAAAGAGTAGAGCTTGAGTACAACTCTTTAAGATATGGGAGGTCAAAAATCTTTGCAAAGCTTGGGAACTTCTTAACTCGATGGTCAATGCCTTTAAACATTTCAAACCACGTAATTCTTCTACCAATAATTCACAACCACCACATAAAACGTTATCCTGATCATACCATGACAGAGCATCTCCACTATAACTTCTTATTCTAAATATAATTAGCTGTGTGAATTCAGATATCAGTTTTCGTGGAACTTTATGCAGATTTGTAGCATAGTCCAACTTCAAACATTTAAGATTGACTAGGGCACTAAACTCTTTTGGCAATTCACTTATTTCAGTAAATGATAGATCAAGATGTTGTAGGAAAGTCAACTTAGAAATTTCTGATGGTACTTGCCCAAGACGTCCAATCCATGACAAGTCTAATACCTTAAGAAAAGGCATATATCGGAAGAAGTCATCACTAGGGATGTCAACATGATAATTTCCATTAAGAAACAAAGTTTGGAGATCAAGATGTGCATCAACTTTTGGTAGATTCTCAATGCCATTATTCATTAATGACATCCTCTTGATTCCTTTCCACTTTCCAGCCTCTGGTGCTTCAGTTAACCCAATAACGGCTTCAACCAAACAATTTTCCTTCTCTTTTTCACTGCCACATGCTATCCATAAAGCCATGTCCCTAATCACATCATGCAATTTGACTACATACTCATCTTCCTTTTCCAATAAACATGCTCGAACAAGATTACTAATAATGTCGCCTCCATCACTATATTCACTTAAAAATCCTTCACCTACCCAACAATCTATCAAGGGATTTATAGAAATCTTAAAGTCTTCAGGATATAATCTACAGTACAAGAAGCAAGATCTGGTTGTATCATTCGATAAACTATCATAACTGAACTTTAAGCGAGAAAATACCTTTTCCTCCATATCTTCAAATTTAGCTGCTGACGTTCTTAAGACCCGAATTGCTTTTTCCCATTCTGAGAGAGTGTCTTTACCGGCCATGACTCTACCAACGGTGATGATTGCAAGTGGCAGACAAGCACACTCATTGACTATCTCATCAGCTAGCCTCCGGATTCGAGGGTCCCTGTCAAGAGTGTCTTTTCCAACATTCTGTTTAAACAAGTCCGAAGCTTCACTAAAACTCAAACACTTCACTTCAACCTGCCTATCAGCTACCATTTTGCAACAAACGTCAGACCTGCGAGTTGTGAATAGTATTTTGGATTCAGTTTCCTGCAAGCGTTGAAGAGAGACGCCCAACTCCGTTAATTCGATCCGCTGCCATATGTCATCCAACAATAATGCAAACTTTTTGTTGGACAAAGCAAAGTAGATGTCCTCAGCTTTGGACTTGTCATCCGACAAACCTAATCTTGTTGCAATTTCTTTCCGAATATTGTCAAAATTGGGCGTCCTGGACACAACTACCATGATAACGACTTGAAATCCGAGCGGTTCTCTACAGAATCTGTTATTGATCTGTTTTAATAGGGTAGTTTTGCCCGCACCCCCCATGCCATATAGACCGATGATTTCACATTGTTTATCTCCGAGACATGTCCAAACTTCGTCAAGCATTGAATCTTGGCCAACTATTTTTCGTTGATCAATCGGTTCTTCACGAGCTGGAGGTGTTACCTGCACAGTCAACTCTTGAAAATCATCTCCTTGACTCTTTAAAGCGGTCACTTCTTGCAGCAAATCCTCCACTTTTATCCCGAAAAGGTAGCTTGATGTCAAGTCCTTGGAACACCAGCCTAAGAGACATAACTTCTTAACTTCTTGATCTCTATCCTTTAGCTGGTCAGCAACTTTACTTTTCACCTGTTCTATGGTGTCGAACCATAACTTGACTACTTCGGTTTGTTGCATGTTGGGGTTTTCTTTAACTTTATTAGTAACCTTCCTCTCCACATCGTTGCTCACAGCTCTCAATCCATCCAATGCTTGGTCCAAGGCATCAAGATTAGCAGTGAGATTCCTTATATATTTTGTTTCTGCAGAAATGCAAGAGCAGATGGAACCAATCGCAGATGCTAGTAAGTTTGAGAAGCTGGCTGCCAAGGCGTTGCCCATAGCCGCTGGTATAAGATCAAGAAGAGGGTGAGGAGTGCAGTGGATGTCAAGTAAATATATTTTGTTTATTGATTAATAGGCTTTGAACATGACAGACTTGATGTGCAGGCTCCAGTAATTTAAATTCAAATTTAACAAAAAATTATTTAATATTCTTAACCATGATTACTTGAGATCCTCTTCTCAACCATGGTAGACTGATAACAAAAGTTTGAATAATGCCCTCCTCCTTAACCGTGATTAAATTCCAAATATATGATCAGGGCCGGCTTAAGGCTGTTTGGGTTCTAAGGTAAAATTGAGTTCTTTATGTTTAATTAAAATAATTATAAATTTGATTTTCTAAAAAATTTATTTTGTTTATCTAAAATTAATTTTTCTTGTCTTTTGAGATGCAAACTAATTTTTCTAATTTTCTTTTCTCATAAGTTTTTCATATCCTTCTAAGATTAAATTATTAATTAATTAACAAATAACAAAAGCAAATACAAAATAAACAATTACTAGAAACAAATAAAAAAAACAATAGTTATAAACAAATTAATATAAATTAATCAATAATATTAATAATAATCTAAAATTAATAAAAATATTAAAACATGAAAATAATATATAACCTGAATATGACGTTCAGAGAGCTTAAAGAATGCACCGCTTGTTTGAGATGGAGAAAAAGAAGTAGAAGAATGTGTATGCGCGTTTGCGACGGAATAAAAGAAGAAGAAGAAGCGTGTGGTAATGAAGAAAGTGAGAATAATTGTGAGAAAAGAGAGAACTTTTTAAATGAGAGAGAGATATTAAACAAAGGGAATCAGAATCTTACGAACCTTTACAGCGTTCAATTATCTTGAATCTTGTTTTATCCTAATTTTTTAGTCGGCATTCACTTTTACTGTTTAAATTATAATAACTAGGAGAGTCAATTAATAAATTAAATTATAAAGATTATTTTTTTTCTATTAATGAACTTTATGGACCTAACTATATGATATAACTTTGATTATATGAAACTTTTATAAATATTTTAAATTTTTAAAATAAAATAAACTTAGCAAAATATATATATATATAGGGCATCCCAAATTTTGGGCCTTTGGGGCGTTAGACAGGTTGCCTCATCCGCCTGAGGGTTGAGCCACCACCGCAGGGCATGTGGCTAGACATCTTTCGCAGTGCTTGAGTCCTCTTTATTGAAATATCTTGAAAGCTAAAATTAATTATATTAATAGCTTGCCTTAGTGGATAACAGCTAATACTTTACGAGGATTAATATATATTTAATAATATTAAAAAGATGAATTTAAAATACTAGCTTGTGATCCTTTCTTTAATTCTCAACATTGTTAGTAACTTAGTAGTCAAGCTAAAGGTACATGTGTACTGCAACCAATGAGTCCTCTTTATTACGTTATTGCAACTGTAGAAAGACAGGGAAGTCCTCGCAAAACCTTTATTAAGTTATTACAATTGCATAATTCTTAGAGCGTATTTGTTTCGACTCTTTTATGATTAAAAAAATTTTTTAATAGGTTATTTGGTTATCACCTAAAAAATTTATAGATAATTAAAAAAGTTATTTTATATCTTTTAGAAGAAATTTAAAATTAAATTTTTAAAAAAAAACTTTTTTGAACTTTTTTTAAAGTTATAAAATATCAAATATATCTTTACAATATTTGAAAAAATTTATCTTATCATTTCTTTATAAAAAAATAATTTTGATAATTTAATATTAATAAATATTTGTATATTTGTCCAACCAAATAATCATTAATTTTTTATAAAAACTTTATTTTTATAAATTCTACTCTAATACGATATATTTTAATAAACTCTATTTAAAAAAAACTGAAACAAATATACCCATAATAATATCAGTAGTTATTGTAAGAATAGGTATTTTATATCACATTTCAAAGTATCATTTTATACATATCTCTATCATACACTTGTCTTCATCTTATATTATAGTATAATTGATCTATAAATAGAGGCCTTCACTCCGGCGTTTAGATTTTTATGAAACAGCTCCAAATGCTTATAAAAGACTCTCTTATTCTCTCTTTTTCTTCTTGCCACCCCAACTTTGCTTTTTTACTTTGTCTTTTTCTCATGCCTTGTTACTCTTCTTTATAGACTTTGCTTTTTGTACTCTCTTTGTATCATTTGCTTTATTACTTTCATTTGTAGACTTTGCTTTCTTACTTTGTTTTCTCATTTGCTTCATTACTTTATATATCTCACGGCCCCGCCCCACTCACGATCACTCACCCAACAAACGGGTTTTGCTGCTGTATATATACATTTAATTTTTAAAATAATATAAAAATTATAAATATAATTTTATATATTTACTTATAATCTTTACATATTCATTTATAATTTTTATATAATTTTAAAGATTAATACTTCACGAAGATTAATATATATTTAATTATATTAAAAAAGATGACTATAAAACATTAGCTTGTGATCCTTTCTTTAACTCTCGATAATATTAGTAGTCAAGCTGAGTTGATGTGTTTCCACGCATATTAGGTACAACAGTACTGCAACCAACGAGTACTCTTTATGAAGTTATTATAACTATAGAAAGATAATGATATCCTCGCAAAACCTTTGTTAAGTTATTATAACTATATAATTCTTAATAATATTACTTGTTATTGTAAAAAAAGGATATTTTTCACCACATTTCAAAGTATCATTTTATCACACCTCTTCTATCTCTATCATACACTTATTATTATTATTTTTTATAGGGTAATGATGAAGTTATTTTCTCTCCGTTGTCGTTGGATATGTATCGAGATAGTTCCAAGACTTCCGCTTTCTCTCTTACTTCTCGTCTCTCTCCCACTTTGCTTTTTTGCTTTGTCTTTTTCTCATATGCTTTGTTACTTTCCTTTATAGACTTTGCTTTTTTTACTTTGTTTTTTTAGTCCGGTTACAGTAAAATAGCTATTATGATCTAACAGAATTTTTGTATGAAAATCGAAAACTCATAAATAAAAATTATAAATAATTATATAAAAGTTATAAATTATAATTATATAAAAGTTATAAATTATTAAATATAAAAATTATATTACAATTTTTATATTATTTATTTATAATTTTTATATATCTATTTATAATTTTTATATAAATTGATGTACGGTACATTTTCGTCTTTTTTTCATTTGCTTTATTACTTTCTTTGTAGACTTTGCTTTCTTGCTTTGTCTTTTTTTCTCATTTGATTTATTACTTCCTTTTATATCTCTCACAGGCCCCCTCATGATCACTCAACAAACAAACGAGTTTTGTTATGATATATCGTATGTAACATCAACCTCCAAAAGCTTATAAAAATTGTAAAGTAGTGTATTTATAAATTTTATATAATTTTGAAAATTGATGTATCGATGCATCTAATAGCATAAACATATATCTAGTGTGCCACATCCGATATGCCATACTATATTGGCAGCAAAATGATGCTCTAGTAAACTTCAGATACAAAGGGTGGCTAAGGTATTTAAATTTGACAATTAGAAGCCAGGGTTCTATATGCGTATTTATTCCTTTAAAATATATAATTATTTAAATTTATTTATGTATTACACTTTATATTCATTACAATTCTTATTTTGTATCTTTAATTTTATTTTATTTTGAATGTTATTATATTCATGATATGCATCCAAAAGATGTAATTAAAGTTTATTCTTAAAGGATAAATTGAGGATTATTAAATTATCATCATCAAAATCTGAGTAACTAATCCACTAATAAAGAATTTCCTATTGATTTCATACAATTCTTGAAGTGAATACTATTAAACTATTCCTAGAAATAAATGACATTATTCTCTAAAGTGAATCATATTATACCACTCCCTTAAAAAGTGATATAATGGCATCCAAGAAGTAGCTTTATAACGGATTGTCTGACATTGAAGTGGTTATTGTAAACGTTAATTTAAACACTAGAAGTGAAATTAATGACATGAAGGAAATATTTTTAAGAAGGATTGTAAGAATCCTTTATTGATGATTAGTGGATCCTAATTTGTCCTAGATCAGAAACCGTAATTCTTTTTCCCTTGTTCTTTTCACATATTTTCGAGTTTAGTTGCCCCCTTTAGGATGACGGCTCATCCTAGAAAACTAATTTAACAAGATCAAGATATAAAATAAACCTTAAGGTGTTCTATTTATATAGTAAAAATAAGCTAAAATTTTACATCAGTGTTGTGGAGCCGCGGCTTCGTGACACATCAATGCCTCAAAGTCGCGACCTCACTTTTTCGATGTTGCAGCTTCATCGCGCACTGCTGCAGCTTCAAATTTCTGTCCACCTAGAAGGCTTTTGGCGCTGCAGCTTCAATTTGCTGCGTAAACCAACCTTTGCCTTTAACAATGAACGCCTAGAAGCCAACTTCTGACGAGATAAAACGTTGAATCTTCAAATTGAGTGACTGAAGTAGAAAAATAAACCAAAGTCTAAATAAATTAAGATATATTTTGTTTTTTAAGTCATTCCTTTCTTTGCAACACAATAACATACACACAAAAATATATATATGCGATGTTAGGTTAATTTTTTTGTAGTGATAACCAATTGAGGATTATGCCATCGTTAAAATGTAATGGGAAATTCTTAGTAAAATCATTAAGAACAATATAATTTCATCTCTCCATTCTGACTTGGCAATATTGTACCAATCTTGGTCTTCTTTGAATCATAATTAAGCTTTACTGTACTTGTTTCAAACTTAAATGTCCCTGTTCTAATACCTCTCTATATATGTTAATTTTAAGGATGATCCCTGTTCTAACACCTCTCTCCCCATTAATTATATTGAAGTCCAAAGCTTTCCAAGAAAACTGATCGAGTGGGCTTGCATGTCTCTTTCCAGGAATTCTATAAGTATTCGTCAACCAACCAAAGAGAACACAAACAAGAAAAACAAATTTCAAACACAAATATCCAAAAGTATTGATCATACATTATAATACATTAATTAGCTATAAAGAACATATATAGTTGCATAAAGCAAATTATAGACAAAAACTCCAAATCAGTAAATGTATTGCACATGGTTTACATCAACATAACAAAGGCAGAGGAAATCATTAGGTTCTCGCATGTTTTGCATTTCCCATGCCTAATTAATGATCGATCTCCAAACAAATTAGAGGCAGATTGACACGACCCGCCCCTAGCTACACAGGCGAATCATGCCTAAAACTGTGGACTACAACTGTTTCTTAATTCTTTTCTTTCTCATGAAACAAACTTGAAATAATTTCCATTGCATCCACAAATGAAATTTAAATAAAACAATTTAACTATTACAACATTGACCTATCCTTGCACCATCACGTGGCTGGGCCTCCACACTTCCTAACTAGATCACATTTTGCTTTCATCCTGGGGGGGAATTTTAAAAACAAAGAAAAGTAAAAACAAAGATGTGAGTATAAAACTCAGTGAGTGGGGATAAAAAATGTATTTGTAAATAACTCCAAAAGAACTCGTATTGTTATAAAATAAATATTTGCTTTATATAAAAAAAAATAGTCTTTATAATCTATAACTTTCATATCATCTAAAATGTCATAAAACTTTAAAATAAATAACTATTGAATAATTAAATTCATCAAAATACTAGTTATATTTAAAACAATAAAATAATCATCTTTAATCGTATAATACGATGCTCTTGATGATCATGCTAAAATCATCGCTTCAGTTATTTACTATATATGCAAAACATAATTTTCTTAAAAATTTTCTTTCAAAAGAAACTATTGTGAATCATGCTTCTTTTTCAAACTAACTCATATAAACATATTCAAAACTCTTTTCATTATACTAAGCAAGTACCCCTGAAACTGTCTCATCCTGCCTGGTGAGATCTAACATCGCATAGGCAGAACTATCTGAATTTCCTCATACCTGGTGAGATCTACTTCACGCAGGCAGAGCAATCTGTACCTGACGAGATCTAACATCGCGCAGGCCTGCTATCTAGTCATACGCATGCGTAGAGCTACCCCCAAAGGGCTAAGACGCCCAGATCACACAACCCAAAGCCTCTATGTGTGTCTGAACGAGCCCCAAAGGCCTCTATCTGTATCACTGTCTAAGTGATATGAACAACTGATCGAATATCTGGGTACTAGCTTAGTATAACCTAATTGCAACTTCTTATTTTTATTAAAACTGAATTCATTTAAAAACTGCTTCACATGCTAAACTTTCTCTTTTCAAGCAACTTTATCAAAATCTGAAAAATTGATACAAGGTAAAACTGAAAATATCAATGCTTTCACATTTTCTTTAAATTTATGAAATATAACTTTCTGAAAACTAAAATACACTTCAAATGTAAAATCTGATTTTTCCTTTCTAAATGTTATATGTTTATTCAAAACTAATTTTGAAACTAAAATTCATGTCTACAACCAATTTGAAAACTCGCTTTGAAATATCTTGATAATTAAGAGTAAGTATAACAAATGGGTCTATCTACCTTCAAGAAATACTATAGAAACTACCTTGAATTCTTCTAAATTCGCAAAATTTCTCGGTAATTATATAAAATGCTAAATAAACATAACTAAGTAAATACTAAAACATATTTCTAATTATCCAGAAAATAAATCTTCTACTCTTTCTAAAACTTCCTAAAATATCCATAAAATAAAATACTTTTCATCTCACTATAAACCATAATTTATATTTTTATCTCAAAATCTCATATATCATACTTTAACAAAAATCTTTTTGACTATTCTAAATTTTTCATAATTCTGCATTCAGGTCCCTACAAATTCTGGAACAGCTTTCTAAATTTACAATTCAGCCCCTGCTTGGGCAGTTTTAGAATTTGGCATTGTTACCCCTGCAGAATTAAATTCTACTTTCCAAAACTTTTTCTTTTTAATTTCCTATTATTTGAATATAAAATCACTTATCATTTTGTTAACCAAAATCACCATTTCTTCAACATATTTATTTATTTAAAGAAAATAACCCAATACCTCAATTTTCTATACTGATTCATCTAATTATAAATGTCTCTTTTCCAATCATAAACAAAAACTTTCTAATTCCCACCAACACATAATATATATACATTCATGCTACAACTTTCACTTTAAATTTATTTTTCTCTTGTACTCAAACTTATCGAAATAACAATTACTATATATTCAAAACTAATCTACTAGCACCACCCATAACCATCTCTTCTATCCAAAATCTAATACTTTACACACACTTATTTTCAAACTACATAAATCATCATTATCTATTCTAAAAACTTTTATAACTCAATTAATTAAACTAATAACTTAAATCATATGAAAAAGCATAAATTTAATATACTTTAATATAATATGAAATTCTCAAAACATAATCCACTCACTATTTGGTTGCACAACTCGATTAGCTCGGATTTGATTCCAAAATGAATATTCCGCCTATCCGGCCCCATTCTTCAACAAAGAATTAATCCTTCCTTGTCCTAACATCATAAAAGAGCTCATCACATCATATTCAATTAGTAAGCAACTTGAATATTTAAAATTCTCAATATCCAACTTCATATCTTAATCCAATCAATCCTAATTAACTCCATTTCTAAACTTCTTAAACAGAGCAGTTCTTATTCTCTGATTTTTAATAAATAATTGACTTGTCAGAATGGTCTAAAATTTTATAGAGACCTTCTACACATATATATCTAATAACATATAAAATTTGATAGCATTCCAAGTTCATTAGGTGCCTCAAAATATTCATATTTCCAGATACAAAAATTCTGTAAATAAATTTCTAGAACTGACCTCTCCCTATTCCAAAATACATGATAATTCGAAATAAATTCATAAAATCACAAAAATTTCCAGATTTAAACTAGACATATACAAAAACTCGTATCCCAAATTTCATAATTTTTGAAGACTTCTAGATACCTCAAATCACTTACCCAAAACTGATTTTCTGTAGAAAAACTGAATTTCCAGTAGTGAACAGTAAACTTCGAAAATTCATATAAAATTGTATACTCAACATTTTTCAATGATTCCAACTTTAAACAAATCCATATGATGTCTATTTTAACATATATAAATTTGAGAATCAGATTCAAAGCCAATAAATTGCAGGAATTTTCGGAATTGCTACTGTTTACAGAAACCTAAATTTAATTTCAACATCTTAAACCTTCAAATTCACCAAGACAAACCATAAACATCAAGAAAATGATCAATTACCTTAAATAAGACTTCAATTCCATCTTGATCTTCCTTCTCTCTCTCTAGTTTCTCTCTCTAAATACTTTAAAACATCCAAACATCTCCTTTAATTTTCAAATTTCTTACATGAAAAATACATAAATAGCTTAAAATTGCCTTGAATTATGAAAATTACCTTGAGAAGGCCCTCAAAATCCTCCAATTTGTCACTTCCCTTGAGCTCTCTCCCCCCTTCTCCCGTCTGCCTTCTTCTCTTTTCTCTCCAGAATTCTCTCTTCTTTTTTTTTTTTTCTGTCTTATAATTAGTTTTTTCTAAGGGCTGGGCTTACATAAAAGAAAGGGGCTTGGGCTTTTTAAATCTCACGGGCTTTACACAGATCTTCCGGTATATATATCTATAGCGTATGAAGATATATATTTTGCATGACCTTGATGTCACACTCCCAATACTATACATACAAAGTGTAAAATTTAAACAGTCATTTAATAGTGAACTCTGTCATTTCTTTCAAAAATTATATTGAGTATTATCAAATACAGAGTTCCTAGTCATAACCACAGCATTTTACTATATATATGTACATTCAAAATCAAAAGAATTTCTATAGTATAGTTATGTTAATATACGGCAGCGGTCCATGATTGTCAAGGGAACTCCGCCAGTAATGCCAAAAGTCCTCCATCCGGCTCTCAGTCTACTGGTCACCTGAGGTACACAATAAATTTTGTGAGTAAAACTCAGTAAGTAAACTTAATGGATGTGATAACAGCACATATTAGTTATAGAACGGATACTGTTCGCAGATACTGTTCACTTCTTATTATTCAAGCCTTAGGTGACTTGTTGAAGAAGTTACACAACAGAAATCTCTTTGCAAGGGTTGCGCTCTTGCGCCAGTGAATCCGTATACTCGGCCAACTTCTTAGGCTATTTTCTCACTTGCCAATCACATTTCTTTTATTTCCACAATTTTCTGTCTAAGGCCATTACACATTCTCATCCACTATCACATAAGTAAGTTCACTTCATATTCACTTTCTCAATTTATCACATCCTCATGTGCATTCATAGACACATAAATCATTCACACATGAGTTTCCTTAAGCTAACTACATTATTTATATGGATATCCATACACATATACACATTTCATTTTAATGCACAATAAGGACTCACATATAATATTCAGTACCGTACTAATGACACATATCATGTCCATATCACAAAATTCGGAAGCTTCCACAGTACAATCACAGATACTTAGGAATAGTACTCTCTAATCAAGGTAGGACTTGTCATATCACAGTCATATTACACATATGGGCTCATATCACATAGCCACCTATTGGTGGCATCCGTAGGCAAGGCATCGTCATAGTGAGTATTTATCACATTCTCACATTGCACGAATTTGCCATCATCCAGAGGTGACAGCCATATAGTCCTACTGGACTCTATCCTGCCACACGGAACAATACAGATACACATAGATGCCTACACTTGAAATAGTTTAAGGCTAGTCTTACAATCCGGGCGATACCAGACCCATGCTATCAAACCCCGTATAGAGAAACACATGGTCCAGACCTCCCCTCAAGCTATGAGAGCTAAGTTTCCTAAGTTTGGCATGCCAATCACATTTTACAATTCACATTCAGTCACATAAGAGAAGCTCTATATTACGCTTCTAAAACAATCACAGTTCAAACATATAACATTTAACAATATCACATTACATGATATAGCATATAGTAGAACACAATTCATTGTGGCCTCAGAACGGTTAGGTTACTTACCTTATATAGCTCTGTTGTCGATGCTTGTCTTTAACCTAAAACAAAACAAAATCTCTTTAAGGTCACCATACACATTGGTGAAATAATTCCCCTTTTTGGCTCTATTTCTATACATACTCCATCAAACAATTTATAACGAACAGTTGTCTATTCCAAAATCCACACAATTGCATAGATGACTTTTACCCTCATATAACATGTCTCCTTAAAATTTTTAGAGCCAAATAAGGTCATATGCCCACTCAAAATAACCTAATTCATTAACCCAAAATTCTGCCAATGCATTCATTTCACTGAGCAGTACAGACTTAAAAATTTGTAGGAATTGCAATCCTACTCAAATGGCTACAAAAATTTACAGACTGGTATATAACACATATATATACCTCCATACCAAAAATCGTGGCTTTTCAAGGGGTTTAAGTCATTCAAACCCAATTATTTCTAACTGCTCTATTTTGGAAACTAAAAATTCCAGTTTTATCAAGCCAACTTTAAAAATTCATAGCAATTCATACAGAGCTTCAATCTCAGTAAAAATTTACAGTATCATATCTGACACATAAAATAACTTTCATACCAAAAATTAGGTAATTTTATGAAGATTTGGACCTTCAACTAAAATCATTTTCCCCTACTCTGTTCTAAGATAGGGGAAATGTGAAATTCCATACCAGAAGTTCAAAAATTCACTACAATTCACATACTTCGAATTTTTGAGTGAATCAAATTTCTATACACTCCTGTACATGTCTATTTTTGTCAGTAAAATTTTCAGAACCAGAAAACATTTCTCTAATTTTTAGGAATTTTCAAAATAGGCACTGTTCAGTGTAAAAATACTGCAGAATTTGGACTAAACTCTCCTTTATAGCTTTGTATCCTCACCCACCAACTTAGATACCTTCAAATCTCATTCAAATTCACATTTCCACACAATTTCCAGCATACAAAATAACAATTCTCATACTCACATCACAACACAAGGAAATTCTTTAAATTAAATAGACAATAGTACAAGGAATTCTAATGAGAGAATTGGTTTTTACCTTCTCCTTTCTTCTTCTCCCTTTCTTCCCTTGAGTCCTTGGTGATTTGTGTGAAAAATTTTGAGAGAGTGAAGAGCTGGGAACATGTAAGCAAGGAGGAAAATGAAAGAATTCTACAACTCCCCCCTTTTATAGACAAACATTAGGCTAAATTGTCATTTAGTCCTTCTCTCATCTTTTATTACCATTAAGGCCATCATTCTCTAATTTATTACACTATAATTTAAACACATCACCTATACATTAATACATATTAATACACATGTAACCATAACACATGATACAATGTACACTACAAAATTTAGGATATAACACTTGAACCCGGAACGATTGAAGAATTGTATTGAATATATACAAGCTAATTCTACATTTAACAAGAGTTTAAACCTAACAAGCTTTACATATAACATTAATGTTGAATACAAATTCTGCAGTTCATGAACAATAATAAAATATCAATTGTACAATTATAATTAAGTTTATAAACTATTCAAATATATATATGTAAAAGAACAACCTCTATCATCATCCCAAACTGCCCTCATGGATCCTCCGTTTAAGAGGTCGGTATATGTCGGGAAGATTTTTCATTTTAATTCTAATTGGGTTTCAATTAATGAATTTGTATCTTGTGTTCAAGAATGATGATGGTATAATTAAGATAATTTTTCATTTTAATTAGCTAGACAAACGTAAGATTGTGAATGATGAAAACATATATAGTCAATGAAGTAATAATAATAAACTTTTTTATTTAAGAGGGTGTATAATGCTAATCATCCTAAAATTTCATTGCGTGATCATGAATTGATTATATCATTACATAATTCATTTGGTAGTTATTCATGAAATCCACACTGTTTAGGATGGAAATATGAGATAGAATTTTTGGGATGAATAGCATAATTCATATAAAAAAATAACTGTTGCAATTTACTTAATTCAATCAAATCAATTAACGTTTTCTATATACAAAATTTGTATTCCAATTTCAAAATCTAAGTAAACATTAGTTAACGTTTTAATTCATCATAAATATAATTCTAAATGAACATCATATTGTGCACTTGAGACAATAATGTTAGGATAAGAACTTTGAATTTCATAATTGATATAATTATTTTGTATGAAGGTTTGAGGTATCTATACTTTTTCTTTATGTCAATAGGTATAATAAATAAATAGGTATAATAAATAGAAACAAAAGCCAACTTGTATATAGCAAATCATTAGACTCCAACCATTTAAAGTATAGTAGTGATGTCGAATGGATCGTAAAATTAAAATGGTACAATTTTTAATAAATTAAATATAACATAAAATAAAAATATAACATAAATAATTAAATATAATACAAGATAATCACAATGTCAATAATATAAAACATATTTTTATATGCATGTTAATAATTTGCGCTACAAGGGGCTTTTACTGCAATTATCTACCGCGGTTCCAGAGAAATGTGGTAAAACTAAAAAATCTGTGGCGGGCAACCACACATGCAGTATAAAGTTAATATATCTGCGACATTTTTTTCGGAACCGCAGTTAAAGATAATATATTCTTTTTAACATTGCCCTTTTCCCTTCTCACTCTCTCTTTCTCTGTTGTCTCTTACTCCTCAAGCCCTATTCTAAATCGCTGATTTCCCAATTTGTCTCTTGCTCTCTCCATCTCATCTCCTAATCCCTAATCTCTTTCTTCCATTCAATCTGCAGCCAAGCCTGATAAGCCATGCTCAGCCACTCTTTCCAGCAGCGTTATCAGTAGCAGCAACCGTACATTACTTCCAACAGCCGTATATATCTCTTCCACCAAGCCACTGTGATTTTTGACCTCGACTAAGGGTCACGCTGTGTCTCGTATCCCTCGTGTTCTTGGTGGCGGTACTTACCGTGATGGTCAGGGAGCTTTTGAAAACATGTGTCGCAGCGGCCGCATGTTTGCTCCTACCAAGATCTGGCGTCGCTGGCACCGTAAGATAAACGTGAATCAAAAGAGGTATGCTATTGTTTCGACCATAGCAGCTTCTGCTATTCCGTCTCTTGTACTTGCATGTGGTCACAAAATTGAGAATCTTCCTGAGATGCCCCTGGTAGTTAGCGACACTGCTGAGGGAGTGGAGAAGACATCGGCTACTTTAAAGGTTCTGAAGCAAATTGGCTCATATTCAGATGCTGAGAAGGCTAAGGATAGCCAAGCTATCCGTCCTGGAAAGGGAAAGATGAGAAATCGCCGTTATATCTCACGCAAGGGCCCACTCATTGTTTACGCAACTGAGGGCGCTAAGCTCGTGAAAGCTTTCAGGAACATCCCTGGTGTCGAGGTTACAAACGTTGAGAGGCTGAACCTTCTGAAGCTGGCTCCTGGTGGTCATCTTGGTCACTTTGTCATCTGGACAAAATCAGCATTTGAGAAATTGGACTTGATCTATAGAAGCTTTGACAAAGGCTTGGAGAAGAAGAAGGGGTACGTGCTGTCACGTTCCAAGATGGTGAATGCTGACCTGGCTAGGATTATTAACTCCAATGAGGTTCAGTCAGTTGTTAGGCCGATCAAGACAAAGGTGAAGAGGGCTCCCATGAAGAAGAATCCTTTGAAGAAGCTCAACACCATGTTGAAGCTTAACCCATACGCCAAGACCGCTAGGAGGATGTCTCTGTTGGCTGAGGCGCAACACGTCAAGGCTAAGAAGGAGGAGAAGCTTGACAAGAAGAGAAAGTCGATTACTAAGGTATATACTTCTTTTTTTAATTATTGTAGTTTCAATTGTTGCTCTGATGTCATATTGTGGAAAGCTGTGACTGATGGTTAGTTATTCTACTTGTGTTTAATAGTGAGTTGGAGTAGTAGGTCCTTTCTAATTGCTTTACATATGCTTTGAGATTAGTTTTGCATATATTTTCTTTGGTTCCTTGAGTGTTTACTTTAATGTTTCATCCACAGCTATTGCCACAGTAGTCACAATTGCTGAGATCTTGAAGAATAATAGTCTGGCTGTTGAGAAGAGTGAGATTTTGAACTCATTGTTTCTTTTTGCATTCAAGTAGATAAAGTTTTCTGTCATCAAAAAAAGCTGATAATGTTTGTGTCTACAATTCATACAAAGATCATGACTTCTACTGTTGACATGAGGGAGGAAACAAGAGGATGCCCTGTTCAAAAAGCTAAGGTAAATTATGTACATTATACGATACAAGATAAATTAATTTGGCTGTTTAGATAAACGTATCTGGATGTAGTAAACATAAACTAGCCTGACAAGGTATTGCTGTCATAACCTATATGGGAGGTTTAGATTCATATGCATTCTCTATAGCATCAATCTAAATCAATGAAACAAACATGGCATAATCTTTGTGGTTTCCACTAAAAGAAAATGGAGATGAGCAAGGTGTCATTAGGGCTTTTTTGTGATTGTTAACTGGGATATGTACACAGGATAAAGTCATCTGGTTATGCTGAGCATTTGTTACATTTTTTGTTGTTTGAAACGTTCAGTAGTGTGCCCTAATCCCTTGGAAAAACATGCTATCGTGGATTGGGTAGGTCTTTAGGTCTCTTGTCCATTGCTATCATTGTTATGCTGATTGTTGGATATTTCAGTGCAATCAAGTATGGAAGCAATAGTAACCATTGCTATCATGGTCTACACTTTGAGGGTTGGAGGGTTTGGTTGCTCTGTTTTCAGGTTGGTACTATTGACTATTGAGTAACAATTTGGTCAAACTTAGACAGATTGCCTGGTGTCTTTACAGGCAACAATTAATTCCATTAAACTTATTGTCAAAATTCGAAATGCTAATGGAAGAATTGTTTTGCGGTAGATTGAAATACTTCTGGGGAAGTTAGAAAAGTTTGATGAGTTGATAGCAGCTGCTGCAGAGGAGGCCTTGGATAATGATGAGCAGAGCTGAGCTTGTGAGATGTTGACTGGAAATTAACTTGTTTTGGGTTCCTTTTTTGTGGCTTCTGTTGTTGTTCGTAGTTGGACTTTCATAAAGTTACTAGTAGGGATCATATCTATTATAGGAATTTTGTAGAATACTATGCTTGGTTATCCAATTCAAATTTATTTCAAAGTTTATGTTCTCTGCTCTTTGTTTGGTAGTCTGGTCTGCTGCTGCTCTGTTTTGCTAGTGGCTCTTTCAATAATCATGCAATTTCTTATTGGGGATTATGGGCAGTAGCTAAGTGAGCAAGCAGTAGCTCTCCTCGCTGACTACCATTTTGTCGCAAGAAAATCAGGGTTTCCATGCGTTCATTAACTGGTTCAAGTTCCGTAAGGTCACGAGAAAAAATAGAGACACTACTCTTTAGCCTTCGAAGAACGATTGATATTTTACATATATTTTCCTGATATATTTTACGATAGTGCATTATATTTTCCTGCGTCTTGTGGCTATACTTTACATATGTTTTGAGATTAGTTTTGCAGAGCTTCAAAGGTTTGAACAATGACAAAAGGTGATGGGACACTAAACTTTTTGGTGGTTGGAGATTGGGGCAGGAAGGGAACAGTCAAATGACAAATCATCGAAACCAGATAATTTTGCTATTCTTAGAGGTAGCTTCTTTTAGCATCTTGAAACTGTATTAGGTTACCCGATACTATGACAATGCATATATTGGCTAAATATGTCATGTTGTCCAAAGCAACTAGGTTAATCTCAATTGTATAAATGGATTACATGGTAGAGGCCCTTTGTACCCAATGATTTATTTTTTTTTTATTCTTGGTAGTTGTGGTGGACCACTTGTTCATCTTACAGTTTTGCACTTTCTTTTTCATGCCAATAAAATTTAAACTGTTTTTTATAAACAATGAGTGGAAGAAAAGACCAGGCCAATTGAAATCCAGATGTTATTGCAACTTTATCTCCATGTAGTTATTAGTTTACATGTGGTGTTTCTTTGTTCTATTTCTTCAAGCACTCTAATGATCATCGTTTTCATAATTTATATGGTCATATTTCTCTGTCATGTGTATTATGCAGCACTTCTTCTGAAGCTGGAGAAGAGAATTGCTGAAGTTCTAATTAATTCCAAGGAGTTGGGATTTACTAAGCCAGGGCCTCACATCTATGAACTACTTGTTGATCTGAATATCACACAGGAAACTGCCTCAGAGCTCATTGATACAATCGAGGAAGGTGTTGAACTTCTTCGGGAAGACAAGATGCAGAAGGGAATGGACACTTCCTGCAGGCTAGAAAGCATTAGAGACATCCTCAATATAATCTTTAGAGATAAAGGGACAGCTTATTCAAAATTTTATCGTGTGAGTTCTAAACTTGTGAATGTTTTACTTATGACATGCCAACTTCATAATTGTGTTTCTTTTCTATTGATATTGTTCTTTAATGAATTACATATCTGAATTTGAACCTTTTACTTTCCATTTTAGGTTCATGTGCAGGAAGCTGAAGTTAATGCTGCTGAAGTTTTAAAAGGTAATTTACATCCAGTATTAGTTTGATAATCCTGAAGACCAGTTTGTTTCTTGTGCTTAACATGTATTTCATCTCTTCTTTTCTCATATTCTCCTGATTTTGCTTATTAATCTTTCATAGAAATGCTAACAGACTCAAAACATAACTATGATTGGTGAGGGGTGTTGCCTTGAAGTGCTTATCTTTCTGACCTTCTTAAGGTAATCAATCATACACGCAAAACTTAATTTACACCAATCTCCCACCTCTCTCTCTCTCTCTCTCTCTCTCTTTTATGCTCCCGCCTCTAAAATCCCTAATTCCATCTCTTCTTCTCTGCCCTTCATCGTGCCTTTCATTTTATCTCTCTATCTCACCAGCACACAAACAAAAAATTTCATCATCAACCACTATATTTTCATTTTATCTCTCTGTCTCACCAGCGCAAAAACAAAAAATCTCAAATTCGCTTCCTCTTCTCGATCCCCTAACTGTAAGTGTATCTCAACCCCTCGATCTTATCTCTATTTTCAAGATCCCTAATTTTCCTGTATTTTATTTTCCTTGCGTGATTAATTCAACCACTATATTTTTCTTTCATGATTCTCTATTGCATGTGAATTATTCCGATTGGAAACTTATTCGATTGTGCGTTTTAGATTTTTTTTGTTTTTTATTTTTAATTTAATTTTGTTAGCGATTTGATTGGAATTACGAAATCTTAATTTTGATCTGCGATTTTTATACGGCGTCGTTTTCGTCATCTCTCTGTTGATTTTGGTGGTATGCATTGATTTTCTTGATACATTAAAGACGAAATTACGATTTTAGTGCTTGATTTGTGATTTGTTTGTATCAGTACGAGCTGTGGACTGTTGCTGTTTGCTGGTTAGATAAACTCTCAGATGAGGAAGGATCTGATGGGTTTCTTGAAACCATAATGAAGATAATATTTCCTGATATGGGAAACCTCAAATAGTACAAGCCACCATCATGTGGGAGGTACAGTATATGCATATTTATTTTGTTAATGTACCACGTCAAGTGATTCGCTTCCTTCAAATTGTTGTTAAAATCATAAATCTCTTATAATTCTTTTTGAATAGACTATATCTACTTGTGAATTGAATTTGCTGCAGCCCTGAGCCATATTTGGAGGTATATCAGAACTTGTATTATTTCCTAGCATAGTCTGAGGAAATGAGTACAACTGATAAATGGCCTGGCTTTGTACTCACCAAAGAAAGGGAAGACTTTGTGCAGCAAAATGCTAGTCTCTTCAAATTTGATCTGCTGTATAATCCTCTGCGTTTTGAGAGTTGGCAGCGTCTTGCAAATATATATGATGAGGCAAGATTTGGTTTAGGTTTTTATTTCGATTATCAGCAGAAACAGTAAAGAATCTTGTATAAGGTGTTTATAAAATTTCCCTGGCCATTGTTTAATATTTTGAATTTCTTCCATTTTCCTCATTTCACAAAAACATGAGGTAGATTTGTTGCTAAATGATGGCAGTAAGCGCATAAATGCAACAGGATGGAGGAAGAATGCTACTTTACCTCAGAGAGTTGAGACTAGTTGAAGGAGGAGTAGGCGTTGTCTATTAATGAGTTTGGCTTTGGCAAACAAATCAACTAAGCAGGTTTCATCCTTTGTAATTTATATATGGTTTAGTAGGGGTTGGAATGGATATTTTGGTTTTTGGACCAATGTGGCACCTGCATTGAGATTTTTCCTCAGCTTAAATTTCAATATTTGTTTCTTAAATTTGTAAGGCATCTTTGCAATTAATGGTTTGATAGATAAAAGGGAGACATAAAAGCATGTCTCCCTAAGTGTTTACATGTGGTAGTATATCAAATTGGTTTTAGGATTGATATAGATTTAATAAAGTAGTCATTTAATGTACTTGAAATGCTAGATTCATCTGTCTAACTAGAGGATTTGTTCAGTAATAGTTCCAACTTTAAAGTCTATGAACTGGGCACTTTTGCAGTTGGTTTTGTAGCTATATGTACATACATATATCATGTTTTGAGTGAGTTTTTTGAATAATTATTGGAATTTTTTAGGGTGGTTCATGCAATGAAATGGATTTTCTTCTTAATTAGTTTGTTGCTAACCATTATGAATTTTTTAATGTGATTCCAGTGTGAGATACACGAGTTAATTGCATTAGTATACTACGACAGCCTATAGAATGTGGTACCATTTTATGATTAGCGATCTGTTGTTCCCTCAAAGGATGCTGCATGGAAGATGTTTTATAAGAACTCATTCAAACATTTTAAGAAAGCCTTCGCCCACAAGTATAGCTTCTTTTCTTATTTACATCCTAATTTTACTTACAATTTTTGAGGTTGACTGAATGCCTTTTTTATACAGGCAGGATTGGTCATATGCATTTTATATGGGGAAACTCTCTGAAAAGCTCGGGTACTCACATGAGATATCGTTATCATATTATGATAAGGCCATTGGTTTAAATCAGTCAGTTGTGGACCCTTTCTATAGGATGCATGCTTCTCGCTTAAAGTTGCTTTTTAATTATGGAAAGCAGAATCTGGAGGTTTTAAAGGTCTTTTTGAAATCCAATGCAATATGGAAAGCCTCTTGAATAGCATGTTTTTTATTTTTTATTATTTATTTTTGTCTTTTGAAACTTATCCTTAACATCCTTGTAACTCATTTTTACATTTCATATTGTAATTTTGAATATATTAGCTATGTATTTGTATATAAGTAAGTTACTACTTTATTTAGATAGCTGGGTACAATGGTTTTCATCCTTTAGTTCTTCAAATAACAGGCCTTGTCCTTTTAATCTTGATTACTTTTGTTATTTGGTTCCCATTCCAATGGCCTGCGGTAAACAATTTTAATGGCGGGCCCGTCGCCTACGGTAAAAAAAATTTCTACCAGACCACGAATGTTTACGGCGGGCCTGTAGCCTGTGGTAAAACCCGTTTTGACTTTTTACGGCGGGCCAGTAGCCCGCGGTAAAAAAATTTCCACCAGACCATGAATTTTTACGGCGGGCTTAGAGCCCGTGGTAAAACCCGTTTTACTGCGGGCCGAAACCGCAGTAAAAAGTGAAATGCGTTTTTACGGCGTCATTTTATATGGCGGGTTTAAACTGCCGTATGCCCGTCGTAGAAGGGTTTTTACTGCGGTTTTGGCCCGCGGTAAAAAGCCCATTTTTTGTAGTGTTGATATTATTATTTTAATTATACGACCCATTTAATATTCCGGTCTAAACAAAGAAAACCAATTAAACATTATGGGATCTATAATTCGCAACAAATATAACTCATCGAGCAGGCAAGATGTTACTGTTATCCTTTTATACATCAACCACTAATAAATAATCTAGCATCCTTGAATTTTCTATACTAAAATAATGAATGAGTTTTAATAATTACTTTGAAATTCCTTAATTCTCCTAATCACACCCTAATCACTCTCTACTTTAATCTCTTTCTTGCCTTCCCCAAACACTAGAATGCTACGACGATTTAGTAATGGTCAAAACCATGAACACATCTTTGTATCATATTCAGATGCAGAGTCTGATGATCTTGGTCACTACTTGAACGCTCAGTCTCGAAAGAGGAAGATCATGGAAAGAGTAAAGTAAATGAATTATGTGACAAAAGTACGAGAAACAAATTGAAAATACTTTTGACAAAGATAGGAGAAGCGATATTATTAAAGCATCTAACCTGGAAGGGCCAGGTTTTTACCATTCAAATCAACAACTTTAATTTATGTTACATATGTCGGCATTATATATTTTTATCCAATTTCACTCTTCAATATATATTGAGGATAACAATATATGGAATTAATAAATTTATTTGTATGCAGATGTAGTGATCAAAAGTAGTGCAAAAAAGTACCAAAAATCCGTGAAAAAGATCACAGTTCCATCAGCTCATGGGTCTAAAGTTCCTTTTGTTTCCCGGCAAGATTTAGCCAAATCTATAAGCCAATTTTATGAACAGCCATTGCATTACCTTACTCATATTCTCTTAAAGCAATGCAATGAATCAAGAACCGGTACTGTGTATGAAAATAAGCCCATGGACACCGGTATTGAAGAATTCCACAGGCGTTGCCCTGCCCCTGACCATCTCGCAAAACTATGGCATTCAGACACGATTTACAGTGACATCGTTAGTAAAATAAATCGTCCTATAATATGGAAGGTAGATTGATATAATTATGATAACTTGAACCACCTTTTTAGTGCTCTCTCATCTCATGGATAATTTTATATCAAACTTGACTTTGTGCTTGGAAACTCTCTGATTATTTCAGTATATTATATTTTTTATAACAATTGTTTAAGAAGTGGCCGTTACATATATAACTAATGCCATTAATTAAGACCATTATAAGTCTTGGACCGGTAGCATATTTTTGGAAATTTTACAAATCATCGATGGGATCAATTGTGAGCTTCCTTAAAAGTACCTAAGCTTATTATCTTTTCATATAATTTCAGTTTGGCCTCTTAATCGATCATGATATAGGGACGATATATTTTGACTTAAATATTTTAACTTAAAATTAGACTTAAATTTATGATCAATTATCTTACTTAATCAACTGTTGAGATTTAAGAGTTAAAAATTTGTATTTAATAATAATAACTAATCAATCATCCCAACCATTAAATATTTGAAATAAATGATTAGAAATTTAAATCTAAATTTAAATTAAAAAATTTAAGTCAAAATATCATATATATATATATATATATATCCAATCCAGAAAGAAATTAGATACAATAAATAACATGAAATATGGATTATTTTGCATAGATAAACTGATCAACTTTTTCGCGTACAAGGAAATTAGGATAATTTGGTGCACCTCAGCTGGTTTTTGAAGGAGTATTTGTCACCGCCAAAAATTGCAGATGCTTATGCAACTCTAAAAGCTCATACCATTAATGCACAAAAATGAAAGATAGATATATCACTCGCCAACTTGAGATGCAAAGAATGAAGATATCTCCGCCTTAATATTGCTAGTTAGTGTTTAGCTATTTGAACCTACTATTGCTTCTGGTTCTGACTTATTATTTAATGTGGGGCAATACAAAAAAAAATCACTTAAACAGAAAGCCGCAACAAAATTACACTCTTGCAAAATAAACTTGCATCTCCCGGTCAAAATTTGTAAAACTCTCAAAGAGGTCTCAGCATAGAATGCCAATTCCTCTCAAGCTTTAACCTTCGGTTATTATCACTGTTTATCGGCTTCAAAAATCGCTCTGCTTCTAGTTCAGAATGGAGGGAGGACTGCAGCCCTTTTCAATGTCCTCTGCACTGTTTATGGTCAGAAGAAGTTTTGCCATTAATGCGCTGCTCATCCTGATTGAACAGCCTCCGGTGTGTGAGTGCCACTTTGCTTGCAAATAAGCCAGAGATCTCCATGGGGGGAGGGGCATTGAGTTTTGACTCAGATAAGATCTAGCCGCCTCAACCATAACTTGAAGGAACTGTTTCAACCTTACCAAATGAGATAATTGCCGGGGCTTCCACAGTATTTCTAACTGAGACTAAAATGCGGGTGCGGAAATTCCAACTCCATTGACTGTGGCAACATCTGGGCCGACCATTTGGGCACCTACACATGTAGTCCAATAGAAGTAACGGACTGAACTTTGCTTGAAACTTGTAAACGACTCTTGCTTTTTCCAATCACAAAATAAAAGATAATACCAATGACATAAGAGAACTTACCTATCCAGAGACAAATCTTCCTCCAAATCCTATGCAACCAAGTCTTCTCAATACCTTAACCCACCAACATTCCACTCATTCATGCTGCATTCAACATAAATCTAATAACACGTCTATAATCCATCATCCTAGGCAACTCATGCTAATTATGTCCTTAGCCTAAGCCACTCCCAACCTCCACCAATTCAATTGCTTAGAGCTTATGGATGCTTATCTCAACTTAAGTCAAATAACTGCTCTATAGTCCATCACCCTAGGCAACCATGCTAATTATGTCCTCAGCTTAAGCCACCCCTAACCTCCACAAATTCATTTGCTTAGAGCTTTTCGATCTTTGTTTCAACTTAGAGCTTATGGATGCTTATTAATTTTTGAAAAGCACAATGTCGCTAGTCATACACTTAAAAGTGGAGCCACTAATACCATCTCTAAACCCAAACTTGTCCACAAAATGTTTTAAACCATGTTAATTGTACTAAATTAAAGGCAATTCTCCATGTCATCCACTTAGAGTTCTCAAAACTTATTCAGTAATATTAAACTAATAAATAAAAAATAATACAATAACATTACTCGACGTGGCTTCAACATAAAAACCACTATTATTCGACAACTACAGGAGCACGGCACAGAGAGGGCCCATCAAAGGGGTTTAAAGGGAATAGAAGTACCTTCTGTACTTGCTCACTACATTAATGTTTGCTGTGACGATGAAGCAAAATAGAAAAGCGAAAGAATTTCATCTTCTCCTAAGATGTTGCTGTATAAAAAAAAAAAAAAAAAAGTCAAATAATAAAATGTTAGTTCGGGGAAGCAATACTCTTTTTTACTGTTTCATTCAATCACACACTGTTAACCAATAAAATTCTTAACAAATAAATTTAAAATAAAGAAAATAGTTTTATAAGCCATGACATACCCTTTTAGCATTATTAGGTACTTGCGGCCGTCTTACTTGAGGCTGTCTATCAGACACACTATCTGAATCCGCCATCAGCACTGGATTATCATGCTTATAGAATGCCTGTAGGGCTCTCACAACAAATGGACGAACTACATTCACTTCCATTGCAGACAGATGGACAATCTACAAAATCATGTTTATGAGATGAGTAAGAATGGTAACAAAATGGAAAATAATACAATTATGGTTTCAACACCCATGCATAAATAGTGCACACATGCTGCAGAACATATAATGAGCCACAACAAAGTGATAATTAATATTTTCTCAATGGTATATCACAATTGTCAACCATTGTCCTTAAGAATCTGCTATTGTATCTAGATCCTAAGTTTTGCTTCACATCCATTGGTAAACAAGGTTCATAGAGACATGATCTACTAAAGAGGCAGTTCCCTTCAGACTCTTCAGTTGTTTATGTTTGGAGATTAAAACTATTTCCTTCTTCTTTCAGAAACATTCATCTTTTTATTATTCCCTGAAACGATGATCAAGATAAAAGAGATAGAGCCTACCTTCACCGTAGATGTAGCACTAAATTTCTCCAAATTAGTCTCAAATTTATGCAGTCGTACATCCCTAATATCCTCAATAAGAGACCTCACCTATGAAAAATAATATTCATGTCAAGACTATAAACCAAGAAAAGTATGCAATTAACCAACTTCTAGATAACCCTAAAACTCACCATATATATGTCAGGAATGTCATAACGTGCACTGCCAAGCCGAAAACAGTAAGTGTTGTCAATATCATTATATTTAAAAATTAACAATAATAAAATAAAAGTAAATACAACAAAAATTAAGGGGAAGGAAAACTAATCCTTACTGGTCAAAAAGAAGTCTAGAGATCTCAATATAATGGTATGGTATAGCCGGAATGTCCCTTGATCATCTCGTTCTCCTTCCAAAACCTCTCCTTCCAAAACCTGTGTTAAATTTTCTATCTACATAGCAAAAGTTATGAAAAGGACTTGGAAACTTATAATGTATAATCCATGCATAGTTTCTTATTTTTGGTCTGACCTCAATAATCATAGACAATAGATTACTGCTGTAGACCAGGAAAAATAAAATACATGAAGGCATCTAGTGTTTATTCAACCAAATTTGACTTGCAAAAAAGGTAATTCCTGATTGACACTTTGTAATTAAGGAACTGGTAAATAAGGTCTGCATTCTAGCTTTTGCTAATCTCAAGCAAACAAACAATAAATTAATAATAAAAGACATAACCATTCAAATGAATGGTTGCATCTGATTCTAAACGTGACAATAAAACATGACTTCCAATGTCTAAAGCAGTGGAAATAACTCAAGGATTACTCAAATAGTAAATTAAAATACACGTATAAGTACACTACATCTATAAATACATACACAAATACGTGCTCACCAATTGACATCCACTGAGAAGGCCGAATTGTGCATTTCCCTCTCTTCTTCAAAGCTACAGCGAGCCACAGGGGCACTTTAATGGGTATTTGCGGGAAAAATGGACCAAAATCACCCTGCCATTCAACAAATCAGACATATAATCAATTTATTACAATATGAACTTAATAAAAACAACAGATTAACTTGAATTTCATTGAGAAGGGTAAACTCGAAAAAATACACACATGATGTTTAGAGGATCCATTCTCAAATTCGGCACAATCTCAACCAATTCATCTTCCGCCATAAACTCAATCTGAACAAAATAAGTCCAAAATAAGTCCAAAAATAAAGAAGAAAACCAAAAATTAAAATAATAACAAATTCGAAAGTTCTGGAGAATGAGAATCTGATTAACCGGCCATCACTGTAAAAAGAACCGGATCAGATATGAAAGCTTCAGTTAAAAAGGAAATATAGAGTAAATTGGTTGTTACAGGATTTTGAATTGTGCAAAAGGGGCGGGAAAAAGTCGGGTCCGTTTTGGATCCGACATCAATGACCCAATAATTATACGGGTAATGCTTTATATAACACAGAATATATGGAAGTTTGGTAAGCTTACGTGTCATGCCTTCGAGGCTTACACCTGGTTGAAGTATCTTCTCTTGTGCTTACATCTAATGTTCTTTTCCTTCTATTTAACTTCTCTTAAGGTTCTTCAGAAGACTTTAACTTCTCTAAAAGAAGGAAACAAGCGGAGAACTTTCTAGTAGGAAATTCAATGGTGGTTTTGAAATCATAAAACAGCTACCTTTTTCTTAGTTTCCTTTGCAAACGGAAATCGAAACAACTTAATATGTTAAGACAGTTTCGGCAAATTTTATTCTGCACAAAGTGATTGTTACATGTACCGCTTACTCGGATGGCTTATTTATATGACTGTATAATGAAATGTTATATATGTTCCTTCTGATTTAGTTTTCTTCTAAGCTCTCATCCGGAAACATAAGTATATAACATATCAGTAGGAGTTCACTTTATTTGTTTGTACTTATTTCCTGTTAGTAGAACTGATGAACTGAAGTTTTAGAGAATTATAGATAATGAACTACAGGTTGAAGCTGTGTAGCATCATGGATGAATGTAGGTTAGAGCTTAGATGTCCTTTTTGAGATGTAAACCTTTTCCTGGTCGTTTAACTCGACATTTCTAGCAACATTTTTTCTGTTAAAGGAAATATACAGCCTTGTCCGGACTTGAAGTTTTTAGTTTCATTCAAAAGGAATACATTTCTTCTTTTAGGTTTTTTACCAATTTTTTCTCTGTTGGGTGCTTTACTGGAGTGAAATCTTTATTTGGCTGTCATGTTAAACACTGTAACAGACTTCTATCATCTGTGAGAGGTACGGATTGTAATTTGCTACTCCCTTTTATCTGCGCAGGGATTTGAGGTTGTGCTACCAGACAAAGCAACCATCGAACATACGGTAATCCCTGCAATAGATGGTGTGAAAAGAACGGAAATGGAAGGGGCAAAAAATCTGCCGAGAATCGCACTTCCAGTACTGCTAGTGAGGGCAGTGAACAGCGTCGTCCTAGCCTCGGACGACATGCGAGATAATTTTCCTCAGGATGATCCTCTTTCTTAAGAAATGCATTGATCCGATGGGTGTGTTGGCCAGGTCAACCATCAAGGAGGAATAATCTGCTGATAAAGGTACATAGATAATGCCAACAATTTGACTAGGATTTTATTTATCTCCATTTTGCAAAAATCTTCTTTACTTGTAAATGTGTTATTTCGATATTGTTATCCTGCAAAGGGTGTTTGACTGTAAAGAAGCTGGCCCCTATAATTATCTGCCTTGATTGAAGATTTAATGATGAAAGAAGTGCCTTTTGAGATCTATTAAATGATTCAGGAAGTGCAAAATTTGGGGTCTGTTAGATTAAAATGTTTGAAAATTTGAAGTCGATTAGGTGACATATTTTTGAATTTCTGTTCGTAAGATCAAGAGAACTCATGAAAGCCTTTTGTCTACTCATTTATCAGTTATCATGTATCTTCCATTACTGGTTGATGGATGGTGAATAATTTTCTCCAGAGAAGAAATCTTGATTTCCTTAATTCCAGAGTAGCCATGGATGAATTATGTGAATGAAATCTTCATTCCTGAATTCTTATTGTATTCTCCCTTCTTCTCTACCCTTCTGCAGGAATGTTCTATAATTAACTGAGCCAGTATAAATATCTAATGATTTATACTGTCAAATCTGGAAGAAAGGTCCTAAATGTTCTGTAATTAACTGAGGCAGTACAAATATATAATGATTTATACTGTAAAATCTGGGAAAAGGGTCCTAACATAAGTGAAATTAACTAGTAATCAGACATTTATCCTGTTAGTTTTTCTTTTTCATGCTCCAAATTTGCACTTTCAAAGGTGGCAAGTTGAAATTTTTGACCAAGATCCTGGATGTCATTAAAACATAAGATTTTCCAGATCCGGAATTTTTGCCGGGACAGGTCTGGGGGCCCTGGAATTCAGCGGGTTCGCAATTAATTCTTATTTTTCTTTAACTTTCACTTGTAATATTATAACTTAAATTTCCAGCACTTATAACAAAACAAGCCATAGCCTGGTTGCTTACGTAGTGCATGTGCTTTCTCCCTAGCGTAGGTTCAAGCTTCAGCTAGTGTTAAGATAGCTCACTAATTAGTCTCCTGTTAATTCTGTTTGTAATTAGTTGTACTAGCTTCTAGACATCAGCAGGTGCTGCAATCCTATTGGCTAGAGTACTGTATTACTGGATTGTGGACACCTGGCACTAGGTTTGTAACAGATTTGCTCTCTGATATAATCTAGAAATAAACCTACAGCTCAATGAGCAGAGAGAGTTGCGAGTGATTCCTTTCTCAAAATTTTAAGTTGGTATCAGAGCCACACAAGGCCAACGCCATGTCTTCTGGGTCTGTTGAAGGAAGCTCCTCTAGGAATAATACTGGTCCACCTTCTCGAGTTGTTTCTCTTAATGGCAGCTCACCTTTTGGAAACCTGTTGAACCAACCATTTCCAATCAAGCTTGATGAAGACAATATTACAATATGGAAAGCTATGATCTTACCAACTCTCAGGGGTTACAAGTTAGAAGGCTTTGTCCTAGGAACCAGATCCTGTCCTCCTGAATATATTCCTTCAAGCTCAACCATAGAAGATGGAACCTTAACTCAACTCCAGCAGAACCCAGAATTTGATGAGTGGGTCACGATGGATAACCTCCTAATGGGTTGGCTTCTCGGGTCAGTATCCGGTGAAGTTGCTGCCCAGGTAATTGGACAAACATCCTCTCATGAACTTTGGAAAGCACTGGAACAATATTGTGGTGTTAGAAATAGATAAAAAATCTCTAATCTTATATTTGATCTCCAAACCATTGGGAAATGGTCCATGAAAATGAGTGATTATTTAGCTACAATGAAAAGAATCTCTGATAATCTTGCTGTTTCTAGTAGCCCTATAGTAATGAGTGATTTAATTTCTTTCATTACCCTGGGATTGGATGCTGACTACACTCCTATTGTAGTTCAGATTCAATCAAAGGAAGAGATCTCTTGGCAAGAACTTCAGTCCACTCTGTTGAGCTTTGAGAATAGATTGGAAAGACTAAACAACTTTGCCAACTTAAATCTGAATCAAGCCTCTGCTAATGTTGCTTTGGGAAAACAAAATAGCAACAACAAGGATTATCTCAAGCAAGGCAACAACAAAAACTTCAATCAGAATTTTGAAAGAGGTTCAAGGAGTAACTCACCAAGAGGAAGAGGAGGTGGCAGGTTTGGAAACTCCAAACCAATATGCCAAATATGTGGAAAAGTTGGTCATCTTGCATCCATTTGTTTCTATAGAACTGATTTGAGCTACATGGGATCATCAAACAAAAATAGAAACAATTTTAACAACAGAACTCAAAGGCATAATCAACCCCCAACAAGCATTCTTTACTAATCAAGCTCAGCAAGCTTACTTTGCAACACCAGAAACGGTGGGAGATGAAAACTGGTATGCAGATAGTGGGGCAACAAACCATGTTATGCTGAGCCTGGTCTCCTCAACACAAGGAGTGAGTATAGTGGTAAGAAAACTCTTACTGTTGGAGATGGAAATAATCTGTGCATTTCTCATATAGGTCATTCAAAATTACCTTCCTTCAATGCCATGCTTGATCTGAAAAATATCCTATATGTGCCTAAGATAACCAAAAATCTGTTGAGTGTTTCTAAGCTAACTAGAGATAATAATGTGTTTATTGAGTTTCACCCTGATTTTTGCCTTGTGAAGGACATGCAAACCAATCAGGTTCTACTGTAGGAGAGAGTTAAAGAGGGCCTCTATCAGATTTGTCCAAGTCTCAAGGTTTCTATCAAAGGTCAATCAAAAGTATCTGGAAGAAATAAGAGTTCTCTGAGTTCTAGTGCTGCTAGTCCTAGTGTCTCCAAATCTTATTTTCATTCCAAAGATTCTCCTAAGTCTTTTTATGTCAAATCAAAGTCTGTTGAGTCTTTAAGTCCTTGTAGTTTTTCTGTCTCAGTGTCAAACTCCATACCAAATGAAGATAAAATTAATATATGGCATAGGAAGCTTGGACACCCTTCTATAAAGGTTCTAAGCCAAGTCTTGAAAGTGTGTAATGAATCTGTTGATATCAATAGAAAATACAACTTTTGTGATGCTTGCCAATTAGGAAAGTCATATTCCTTACCGTTTAAAAACTCATCCAGCAAAACAAACCAAGTTCTGGAACTCATTCACACATATCTATGGGGACCTGCTCCCATTGCTTCCATTTCAGGTTATAAATATTACATCCATTTTATAGATGACTATAGCAGATTAACCTGGATTTACCCTCTCAAAAACAAGTCTGAAGCCTTTTCTACCTTTAAATAATTTAAAATGCTAATGGAGAAAAAATTTGAGAAACAAATCAAAAGCATTCAATCAGACTGGGGAGGTGAATATAGGGTCTTTACTGATTTCCTAAACCAAAATGGAATAGAATCTAGAGTTGCCTGCCCTTATACACATGAGCAACAAGGTAAAGCTGAAAGAAAACATAGACATCTTGTAGAAATAGGCCTTACCTTGCTTGCACAGGCTAATATGCCTTTGAAATATTGGTGGGAAGCTTTTCACACAGCTGTATGGTTAATCAATGGACTTCCAACACCAGTATTAAATCACATATCACCTTGGCAAATGCTTTTCAATCAGGTTCCTGATTATAAGTCATTGAAAACTTTCGGCTGCTCATGTTTTCCTTGTCTTAGACCCTACCAAAGCCATAAGTTTCAATTCCATTCCATTAAGTGTGTTTTTCTAGGATACAGTGACTCACACAAAGGATTTAAATGCTTAAGTCCTACTGGTGGAGTCTACTTATCTAGAAATGTTGTTTTCAATGAATCAGACTTTCCTTTCAAAACAAGTTTCTTGAACAACAGGACCAACTCTATCTCCCAACCATAAATTTCTGTCTTCTCTGGTTCTCTTCTTCCAGTTGTGAGTAAGTGTTCTGGCCAATATTACAAGGGAAAGGAACCTGAGATTAAGGATCTGCAAGAAAACTTAAGCCCTCAAAACTCTCCTGGTGTAGTTTCACATAGCCAAACCACTCATAACCAAGACCAACCAAACACCATTCTTGACCAAAATTCCTCACCTATAAACCTACCAAGTCCATCACATACACTTGCAGAAACTGAACCCATTGTAGGTGAGCAAACTGAGATCACAACAGCATACCAACCTATAACTCCCACTGCTCCTTGTCACCCTATGATTACAAGATCAAAGAAAGGCATTTTCAAGCCAAAGATTTACTGTTTGGAGCAACAACATAGTGTGGATGACAAACACATAGAACCTTTAACAGTTTCAGAGGCAATAGAATTAGAAACTTGGATGAAAGCTATGAATGATGAGTTTCAAGCCTTAGTAACAAATAAAACTTGGACTCTTGTTCCTTTCTCCCCACACTACAATTTGGTAGGGAATAAATGGGCATTTAAACTCAAGATGAACAGTGATGGGAATATTCATAGGCACAAAGTCAGGTTAGTAGCAAAAGGGTTTCATCAAACTCCAGGGATAGACTACTCTGAAACTTATAGTCCGGTGGTGAAATCAAGTACTGTGAGAGTGATCTTAACTCTGGCAATGACTAAAGGCTGGAAAGTAAGGCAATTAGACATCAACAATGCCTTTTTGAGTGGCAGTCTTGAAGAATCAGTCTTTATGACTCAACCAGAAGGTTTTGTAGACTGTTCAAAACCTTTACATGTCTGTAAACTTCACAAAGCCCTCTATGGCCTTAAACAGGCACAAAGGGCATGGTTTGACAGACTCAAGAATGCTCTAATGGACAGGGGTTTCAGTAACTCCAAATCTGATTCTTCACTATTTCTTATCAAGGAGAAAGGATTTTTAATCTATATCCTAGTCTATGTAGATGACATCCTTATAACAGGAAGCAACTCAACTGTTATTCAGGGCCTTATATCAGAACTTAACAAGTTATTTGCCTTGAAAGACTTGGGAGAACTCCATTACTTCCTTGGTATAGAAGTAAGAAGAGATGCTTCAGGCATGTATCTAAGTCAATCTAAATACATCTCTGATTTGTTGAAGAGACTAAAGTTAGAGCACCTGAAACCATGCTCAACTCCTGCTGCTGTGAGCAAAATTCAAGCCACAGAAAGTTAGATTCCTTCTCTGATCCTAACCTTTACAGAAGTGTTGTAGGTGCTCTCTAGCACTTAACATACACTAGACCTAACATAGCTTTTATTGTAAACAAGCTAAGTCAGGCATTGCAAGCCCCTAAGACAATTCACTGGCAAGGAGTGAAGAGGATTCTAAGATATCTCCAAGGGACAAAGACCTTTGGTCTCCATATCAAACCTAGTGGCAATGTAAATATTACAACATTTTCAAATGTTGACTGGGCATGCAACACAGATGACAAGAAATTAATTGGGGGTTATTGCATTTTCCTTGGAGATACACTTGTATCTTGGCAATCAAAGAAGCAGCTTGTAGTATCTAGATCAAGCACTGAATCAGAATATCGTGCTCTTGCTAATGCTGCAGCAGAGATTACGTGCACTACAAGAAAATAGGCCTTTTACCGCAGGCCAAAATCGCGGTAAAAGGCCTTCTACGGCAGGCATACGGCGGTTTAAGCCCGCCGTATAAAATGGCACCGTAAAAACTCATTTTACTTTTTACCGCGGTTTTGACCCGCGGTAAAAGGCCTTTTACCGCAGGCGTTTAGCCCGCCGTAAAAAGTTGTGGTCTGGGAAAGTTATTTACCGCGGGCACTTGGCCCGCCGTAAAAAGTTGTGGTCTGGGAAAGTTATTTACCGCGAGCGCTTGGCCCGCCGTAAAAAGTGGTGGTCTGGGCCCAAATTAACTTTTGATTCCACTCCAATTTACATTAATCTAAAGAGTATAAAGATGTGGTAATTCCTGCCTTAGCAATGCTAACAGTCTGCTGTTCCATAACTTCATGTATTGCTGTACGATCAGATTCATCCATCTTGTCAAACTCATCAATAGCACAAATACCCATATCCGCTAAGACCTGGAACAAAGCCGATTACTTAAGAGTACAACAAAATGAAGCCTCAAAACATGATGGTTGAACCACAATCCAGAAATCAATTGCGAAACAGAAAATCAAGCCATGAGGTAAGGCATTCAGCAATGGGGACCCAGAGATTTCATGTTCTTTGTCTTTCGCGGTTGATTTTTGGATTAAAACCTTTGAAGCCAATTCAGAATCACAAATAACCCAAATTTATAAATAATAATAATAATATAATAATTAAATTTAAAAATTAAAGCTCCAAACGTGCATTTCCACAATCATTCCAACTGGACTCATCATAACCAAGGTTGGGATTACACAGGTAAGCTTTATTTCCATTCTACTTTTTTAATGTTTGCTCACTGTTGTTAATATTGACTGGTTTGTTGCTAATTAATTTGCAACTAGAATTAGCTGTTGAAGTGTGTGTGTGTATATATATATATAATCTTACATATTGTTACTGGGAGATTATCTTTACCTTGGGTTTTTATTTATTTATTTTGTTTTAAATGTTTATGACCTTCATTTTGATTATGTTTATATTTGTAATGACCTTTAAACAATCTTTGTAATGGCAGCCCACAGTAATGCACAAGATTGGGCAGCCAGGGCTAAAGAATGGGCCAATGCACGGGCTGCAATGGAGAATCAGCATATGCAATCGCAGTTTGCACCAGTTGGCAGACCAGAAGATCAAACTCGTTTTGGTGATCAATATCTGCAGGCTGCTGATTTTCAGTATGCAGGTACTCAACAACAGTCAGGTCCACTGCCAGGCTATCAACAGTTTTCGGTCCAAGATCCGATTTCTATTGCGATATTCTCTCTTGTCATTATCATATGACCATCCATCTACATGTGAGGAATTAGGCATCACCAAAGTCTGCCTATCAGCATGGCTAGAAACCCTTGACAGTACTTTTTGGTATATGTTGGTGTCAAAGTCGACTACATATGCATGTGCCATACACATGATGAGTTTTGATCAACTTGTGATAAAAAAAGAATATTATTTTTATTCCTATTTTAATTTTTCTAGAATTATATTTTAGGAAGTATTTGATTTGTAATAAATATCTCTTTAAATTAGAATATAATATCTTGTATCCTAATTAGAATAGGAGAATATTTATTTGTCCTAATCCTTTTGGAATTTGTTTATAACACTTTCTATTTTATTTCTCCTAATCCTAATATGATTTTGATTAGAATTTTTACAGGATTTCTAGGAGATTTCTATCAGACCTCTCACTATATATATACAAAGCTATTCAGGCGGCTGAATATGTGTGATTGAGATATTAACTTGTTGGTTGTTTGTGTTCTTGAGAGATTTGGTCATGGCATTCCATGAATTCATAGAAGAGAGCTTCAAAGCAAAAGGAATGTCTTCTTTGATTTGATTCTTTGAGTCTTTTGATTCATGTATGAGTGTTAAAAATCGTACTTGAGTTGTTGATTAAGTCTGAGTGAGTTAGTAGACACTTAGGATAACTTGAGGGTTGAGTGTTTATGTAATTCTGTCAGACATCGGGTGTTATGTATAACTTAACAGTGTGCTGTTAAGTTATCTACGACAGAGAGTGGGCAGTGTCACTAGAGTTTATGATCTTTGCAAAGATTTTGTTTGTCAAAGATTAGGTCAGTGTGTGAGAGTGAGTCAGCACTATAAAAGGTCCTAAAGATTGTACAAACAAGAACTTAGTGAATTGCAGCTCTATAGTTGTCCGTGGACGTAGGTTTTATAACCGAACCATGTAAAAATCTTCCTGTACCGATTTACATTACAGTTTACTGTTATATTTCTTATAACTGCATACCTCAAGAACTTACAGTATATGCATGGGAGGTTAACAGAGAATTCCTATGCTAGAGGGAGCTCCCTTTTGATTCCTTGGACCAAACCTTACATAGCATAACCACTATTAAATTGGTCTGCTTAAAAGACCTCTCCCTGTTACCTATCCACAAATGCACGCAGTGATTTATTACCACCTTGCTTGATTGAAAGAAGGCTCTGTGTTGGTCAACTTCTTGCTTTCATATTGCTAAGTGTGTGAGAAAACTACGAGCAAGCTCATCAAAGCTGGAGATGGATGAGGCTGGTAACCTCCTAAACCATTGCTTCGCTGATCTTTCAATGATAAGAGAGTAAGTTCTACACATTATTCTCCCTAAGACTCTCTGTATCTCCATATGAGATACAAAAGAGTCTAAATGCTCTCGAGGGTCAGTTGTTCCTTAGTAAAGTTCAAGTTGTGGCATCCGAAATCGATACGGGTATCTTTTCTCAAGAATATCTTCAGCATAAGTATGATTCCTATTGTGGAAGACCATTCTCTTCTCCTCCCGAATGCTTAATCAACTTCTCCAGTTTATGAATTTTTTCATCCATTTCTCGCTTGAACTCTGTGTAGTGATTATATGATGTTTCCTCTTCTGAGATATCCATTGGAATAACATCTGGGCAATGATCCTTACTTCCAGTTGGTGAGTTGGGACGGTTTCTTTTTGACTGTAAGTTACCCCTTGGAGCGTTAGGACCATGATAAGAATAGGCTAGCTGATCAACATTACTTCCTCTTGGTCCGTGCTTGACACTTGCGTGATGCTTTTTGTTTAAAGAGTGACGAAGGTCTACCACTGCCAACTGTTGTTCAGATATGACAAATGGAGGAGGGGAAATCTTTGGGCGACCATCCCTTCCCTGAACAACATGATAGGAAAGATTTGGTTGAATGACCTGCTGGAGAGGTAATCCAATGGTCGGGCTGACCAGGTCAGTATGTCCACCTACATCAGTTGGGACATTAGCTACTATCATAGTATTCCTTGAGGTGTTTCCAGTAGCGTTTCCAGCCTGTTGAGTACTTTGTTCAAAAGCTTGGTTGAACATGGTCACCATACGGTTCATTTGTTCACCAAAATTTCGCATGGTGTGCTACATAGTAGTCAATCGACTAGTCTTACCTTTCTTTGGTCTCCTAGGTGAAAGTCGGGGCTCCTTAGGGTTAGGGGCCATCCCAAAGGATAATGTTAAAGCTTTCTTAGTATCAACTACCTTTCGGCGTAAGTAGGGATGGCAATTGTACCCGGCTGGGTCCGGGTACCTAGCTCCCCAGCCTAGAAATGTCCAGGGAATTACCCAGATTTTCAGGGATTCAAGCTGGGGGCGGGGATGAATTTTCTGGGGAAGGATCGGGGCCGGGCTGGGGCCGGATATCATGCTCCCCGACCCGGCCCCGGCCCGGAATTAATTAAATAAATAATTATTTATAATTTATATTCAATTTATATATAATTTAGGCCCACATTCACTAATATCACAATTACCCAAGCCCAACAACTATAAACTATATCCAATCCAATTCACTAATTTCATAACTAGTCCAATACCCAACAAATGCAAACTAAGCCCAACCCAATTAAATTATTATTTACTAAAAAATTTGGAGAGTGCGAATCAGGTGGCTTGAACCTGGGTGCTTGAGGAAGGCAGCACGCCAACACACCATCAGGCTAAGCCTAACAATTGAAAAATAAGCCCAACCTAATTTATTTATCAATTACTGTCTAATTCATTATTTTAAAAAACATGAAACAAAGCAAACGCAGTCGAAGGGGTTTGAACCCAAGTGCTCAAAGGAGACAACTTACAGACATACCACTAGGCTACACATGAATATTATGTGAGACTTGGAAATCAACATAAAATACTATAATTACACACAGAAAATTAAAAAAAAAAAAGGAAACCGGGTACATATCCAGAGAATTCAATTCCCCGGCCCCCGCCCCGGCCCGGCCCGACCCTGGAATTTTTGGGGAATTTTTCGGGGACGGGGAAAAAAATTCCTCCCGGGGCCGGGGATTGAGGTCCCCGGCCCGACACCGGGTTTTTGCCACTCCTAGGCGTAAGGGATGGGCTTCTATCTCGATTTCTTCATTAACCTCTTGGGAGGCTGAGTGTTAGGATGGGTGACTCATGATGTGTGTGATCATGTTTGGATGGGAGTAACAACTAAGGAGACTTTGATTGTCGTTCTTACAGACTACGCCAATTGTTGATACACATTTTTTTAAACTCTTTCTCTCTCTAAATTTGCTTTGCTTTTGAGAGCTTCTCTCTCTAGGAAATTCTCTTAAAAAATTCTGGTGTGCTGAAAATTAACTTAGGCGTCGGAGGGTTTTCGTAGGCGCCATCACCAGCACCCTTGACTATTTTCTTTGTTCTTGGGATTAGACCCGACATACAATTTAAGCTTCAGCCTGCTTTCCGGTCATTTGAAAATCGTGCATCAACAAAAATTATGATGTATTTTTTACATTTGAGATGATTATATTATAAGAATAATTATATTCTTCTTTTGTTATACATGTTGAAAAAGAATTTAAAAAGATAAGAATATAATTGATATCAATGTCTCAACAATTGAATCCATATATCTTTTTCAAGATCTTATGAAGAAAAGATCTCAATGTATACATGTCTAAATAATAAAGGTTAGATATTGAAGGATTCATCAAAGAAAATACTTTTGAAAAGTGATTTTAGAAATAGGACAATCTATATGAACTCAATTCACTACAATCTAATAATTAGGAAGTTGTAAAATTAGTACTAAAAATAATTATCTTTTAATTTCACAATTATTAGATTATAAGGGATGAATCATTTTGAATCAATGGTAAAAATTTTAAATTTTTGAATTGTCTAATCATTAACATCTTTCATCATGTGTAATGATTTTTGGCTCCTAGTACTTATTATTTAAGAAGTAAAATTCTCCATGAGATCTATTTAGCAATAAACAATATCACTTTCTCATATGAAGACTCATTTTCTTGAATAATCTTGATCTTTTGAATATGAGAGATTCGACGACAAGGCAAGAAATATTATTTAATATTTTCTTTTCTGTTTTGTTTTCTTCCTCTTGGCAGTTTGGATGGAGACAAAACGATGGGAAAAGAGTACAAAAATAAAATAAATAATTAAATATTTTTTTTTGATAATTAAATATGGTAAATGTTTAATATTGGAAATTTTTTAAATTACATGAAAGGAAAACATTTTATTACCTACTTTATGGCTTATTAAATCAGCACCAATTATAAACTTTATTGTAATATTTAACCATACATTTGAATTCATTTTGAATTTCTTTTAATAGTAAGAGTATTATAATATCGAGATATGCAATTTTCGTTTATGTAATCATTTTTTTAAATGAAATTGTCATACTGTTAAAATAAAATATTATGAATTTTCTTTTGTTATAAAAGGTTATGAATTTAACATTTTACATGGGTTTTTTTTTAACACCTTGAGGTTGTGTTCTTTATATAACACATAATCTTTTTTTGGGTACTGCATATTTTTAATACATTTTGCATTCAATGTTAACTAAATATCATTTTTAAAATTCAAAATAATTTAAAATCAACCACATATTTTTAAATTTTATTGAAAACAAAAACACAAAATCACAAAAATAACACAATATAACCCAATATTTTCAGAAACTAACACTATCCTTGTATTCTAAAGGCGTTACATAATGGTCTTAAATAATTTTAGTCCAACCCCTAAGGTTTTCTAACAATTAAAACCCTAAATGTTTTCAAAACCAAAATAACCTCGAATCATTAATCTATATTGAATAAAGTTAAGGCATTTTGATTTATTTATAAAATATATTAAAATATTAAAATTCTGTATTTGATATACGGGTGTTTTTTTTTAAATAAATTTTCCAACTAAAGAGTGTTGGAAGTTTTTCAATATTGATTTGGTGTTGGTTGTGTCGTTACGGGGATGACTAACGGCCGGTAATTAGAGGGAGGTCACTGTTAGTTTATAAAACTACTGGGTTTCGACTTATTTCACCAAATCTCAGGTTTGTCAATTCAATTCCGTATTTTTTACACGAGTTACTTTACTTGCCGAGAAACGTTGTGGATTCAATTGTAGCTTTGTCTTTTGTTTTAAGGGATGATTACATTCCTTATAAGAAACATTCGGAGTCACAACGAACATGATACTTTATCGGATTAATTAGGATAAGAGGATATATTTTACAATTATAATATACTTCATACAATATCAATTTTTTATTTTAGAAGTTTCACGTTATATATATACATATACATACATACATATATATATATATATATATATATATATATATATATATATATATATATATATAATCTGAGAGTTAAAATTTAGAATAATTTTTAATAAAAGTTTCAGGTCTGGGGTGTGCCAGATGGCACTATGAGTTTTGTCTAGTTACAACTTCCATTCCCTCTGTCTGCCCCCCTTGAGGCCCTGGGAATATATTAATTTGTAGTGAAAACAAATGTTTAAGTGTTTGATGAAATTTATTCATCATTGATGGGTTCTTCAAAGATATATGCAGCCTTCATATCTTCCATTGCTTCTTCATTGTATTTCATTCTCATTATCTTCCAAATCCCTCTTTTCATCAAATAACCCCTTCTAAAATCTATTGTCTATATATGACCCCTTTTTTCTATTTTAACTATTGTTGACCCCTTGCAACATATAAAAAGACAAAAATATCCTTGACAAATTAAAAAAGGACAACAAAATCCAAATCTCATAAACCCTAATCAATCCCCACCCTCATTGGAAATAACACAACTCACGACCCAAATTCCGCCGTTGCTGACAGGCTCCACCGCTGCCCTCACCGGACCGCTCCTACCGCTGTCGTAGCTCCACTGTTCCCTGGTGTGATCGTGTCGTCCTCGGCTTGCTCCGTCGCTGCTCTCCCCTTGTGCCGCGCTGTTGATTGCTTGTCGGTCGCTCCCGCTGCGTCGTTCTGCTGCCGTGCCCACCTCCTCCCGCCGCTGTGGTGACTTGCTCGTCGCGCCTGTGGTCTCAGCATTCGCTGTTCATGCCGTCGTGCTATCGGGTGCTGTCGATTGCGTAGCTTGCTGGTTGTGACGGGGGCCTTGCTTCGCTGTAGCTGTGACGCCGTGCCGCCGCTCTGGTCGCAGACTGGGCTGTTCCCTCCCTCGACAAAATCGAACAACTACGAGCTATTTTGGGTAAGTTCTTTGTGTTCGATGTGTATTTGGAGTGTGGATTTGCTGGAAATGCAGTTTACATTGTGAAGGTTGTGGCAGAATTTTGAAATTTGATTACATTGTGAAGGTTGTGGCTTGTGTCGAGCATGTTTTGGGAAGAAATTAGAAAAAAATTTGGGTTTTTTGTTTGTGTATTATTTGATGAACATATTGATCAGATTGTATGTGGTGGAGAATGCAATCTGCCTTTCAGCACGACCAGGTCGTGCAGAAAACCAGATTGTAAAATGCAATCTGCCTTTCTGCACGATCGAGTCGTGCAGTCAGCACGACCGGGTTGTGCAGAAAGGCATATTGCATAGTTGTGCAGAAAGGCAGATTGCATTATGCAATCTGCCTATCTAACAAAGATGATTACCTAAAATTAATTGGATCAATAAAATGCCTTATTAATTTTTTTGTTCTTCAATTTTTTTTTTTTTGATAACATCTGAAACCAATATAGAGTTGTTGTTGAACATAATGATCAGATTGAAATAAACTCCTGATTGCCATGTTATGTTTTGTTGTGATTATAATGAGAGAAATCTAGTTTAGGTTTTTGAAACTTAGTTTAAACTGTATATTCATGGTAGGGTTTGACCCTCTCTTTTCTTCTTCCACTTAAGGTTCTTACAATCTGACTAGTTCTTATAGTTTGGTCATTCATTTTTGTCACGTTTTTAGTAAAACCAGATTGTAAAATGCAATCTGCCTTCCAGCACGACCCGGTCGTGCTGAAAGGCAGATATGCCTTATTAATTTTTTTGATCTTCAATTTTCTTTTTTTTTTTTGTGATAACATCCGAAACCAATATAGAGTTGTTGTTGAACATATTGATCAGATTGAAATAAACTCTTGATTGCCATGTTATGTTTTGTTGTGATTATAATGAGACAAATCTAGTTTAGGTTTTTGAAACTTAGTTTAAACTGTATATTCATGGCAGGGTTTGACCCTCTCTTTTCTTCTTCCACTTAAAGTTCGTACAATCTGACTAGTTCTTATAATTTGGTCATTCATTTTTGTCACGTTTTTAGTAAAACCAGATTGTAAAATGCAATCTGCCTTCCAGCATGACCCGGTCGTGCTGAAAGGCAGATATGCCTTATTAATTTTTTTGATCTTCAATTTTCTTTTTTTTTTTTTTGTGATAACATCCGAAACCAATATAGAGTTGTTGTTGAACATATTGATCAGATTGAAATAAACTCCTGATTGCCATGTTATGTTTTGTTGTGATTATAATGAGACAAATCTAGTTTAGGTTTTTGAAACTTAGTTTAAACCGTATATTCATGGCAGGGTTTGACTCTCTCTTTTCTTCTTCCACTTAAAGTTCTTACAATCTGACTAGTTCTTATAGTTTGGTCATTCATTTTTGTCACGTTTTTAGTAAAACCAGATTGTAAAATGCAATCTGCCTTTCTGCACGACCGGGTCGTGCAGAAAACCAGATTGCATAATTTCTTTCTAGGTTCCTGAATCGAAACTCTTCTGCTCAACTTATATTCAATGATTATCTAAATCAGTCATGGCATAGTAGTTGGGGTGCTCAATGGCTTTTATTAGACTTGTGCAATTGAAAACTCTGTTTCTGATCACTACATTTTATGCCAAGTACTTAAAGATATGTTTACTCATATACAATCTGGAGTATTATACAATCTGGAGTATTATGCTTTCAGCCACTCATATTATAATGCTTATGAAAATCTTGCATACAACAGCTTACTTGTGATATTGAACATGATATTTCATTATTTACATTGAAAAATGTTATTTAATTCCTTATATACTTATCATAAGTAACATTGGTGATGGGAAAGATTTTAATGATTGATGATTCATCGGTCATTTTCTTGTTTTCCTTCTACATGTGATTTATTCCGTATGATTAATTCCTTATCTTGATTGAGATTGTTGATTTACATTGTTACATGTGAAGGGTTTTTTCAAAGATGGTTAAAACAAGGAAATACAAAGCAACTACGAGGGGAACGAACAAAGGCAAAGAAAAGATGTTATCAATTGAGAAGCGAAAGACAGAAAAAGAAAGGATAAAATCAGACGATGAAAGGCCACACGAAGAAATGAATGTTGATGAGGTAGGTTGGAACACCATTTATTTTGAAAATACTGAAAAATTTTTCCTTCACTCTTATTACAGTACTAAATATTAAAATGGTATCATGCTTGCAGGCCCAATTCAAGGACATTGATTTTTTTCCTGCAAAGATAACCTGTAGGTCAAAGATCAATGAGGTTTTAACTTTGATTCGAAAAACTCTTTCGGCGACTCAGATGAAGTTGTTTAAAGAATCATGCTTCGGCCATTTTGAGGAAATGCGACAAATACAGTTTTCATCGTGCATTTGCCACAACATGCTTTTGCGGGAAGTGGATAGTGACAATGAGGGTATGACCTTTCTTGTCAATGGAAAGAAGGTTACATTTTCATGGAGAAATTTTGCATCGATTACGGGGTTACGGTTTGGAAATTTTCCCCGTTATGATCCAGGAAAGATAGTCCCTAAAAAGTAGAGCTTGTGTCATGGTCTACTGGGCGGAAGAGTTAGGTTCAACCATGGAGAATTACAAGCGGCATTCAAACAAAGCTCAGATAAAGATGACATGCTAAGAGTAAAATTGGCAATGTTGTATTTCTTGGAGTGTGCATTGTTGGGTAAAGAACCAACAACTAAAATTAAGATAGATCATATTCATTTGCTTGATGATATCTATGCGTTCAATGCATATCCCTGGGGCCGAAAATGCTTTGACATGACATTAAACAGCATGAGGAAGAACATTCAGGATCGACATACCAAGTGGAATGTTAAGAAATTGGAGAAGAGCACACACAGAGAGCATTATAACTTGCATGGTTTCCCGTATGCATTTCAGGTAAATGGGTGGTACCGTATTCCTTTTTGTTGTCCGTTGTTTAATATCTTAGAGCCTAATAATATCTTCTTTCTGTGTAATAGGTATGGGTCTATGAGACATTTGAGCAATGTAATCCTAGACTGGCAATAAGGTTGAAAAAAGAGGGTACTTTAATTCTTAGATGGATTACAAGAAGTTATCACACCAACAAGGAAGTGCAAGACATCATTTTCTGTCAATCTCAGGTATGGACTAACGGAATAAGTATGTTTGTATTTTTAGTAAGATGTATATTACATTTGATAACCTTTTCGTTTACGTACATTTCGTAGGTTGAATCTAAAAGTCATTCTCCCGCCCATCCAGGTGAGTCCCCCACCCCATACACTTTAACATTTTTGCATTGTGGAAAACTAAAGATTACAAAAACGAGGTTTACAGTTAAACACGATTCAGATGAGGGGCCAAAAGATGAGCATACGGCAAAAGATAGAGCCACGTCGCCCCATGAAGAAATTGACAAAACACCTACCGCTTCACCTCCTGTAGCGGATACCGATTATCATGGGCCGGACATGCATTCAAGTATTGAAGAACGATTGGATCGCATGGTAATATTTTCCATTCCCTAATTTGCTTTTTAACGTTTTTGTTTGACTATTGCACATAACATTCAAATTTTTCTCTCTTCTTGATTGTTTTATAGAATGAGAAGATCGTCCACATAGAGGGTGAGATAGGCTATCTTCGTGCTGCAGAACGTAAAAGGGAGGATGACATCACCGAAAGACTTCATCGGATGGAGACCTCCATTAATCAAATCCTTTCATTTATACAAGTTCAATATGGAGATTCCCGACAGCAATATAGTTCTCCTTCTCCGGTCAATAATACTTTTACTTCTTTGTTTGTTGTGTTATCTACAAAAAAAATTCAGCATCTCATGTTGTGGTATTGATTGTTGATTACAGGTTTTTGATGACCCTTTCACTACTCCGTCGAGAGAGTGGCATAATGAAGATACAGTGGGGGAGCCGACTTCTGAATACACTGCCACTGATAATGTTGACGTTGTCAATATTGTTTCTGAACACAAACGTGACAAGGAGATTCCCGCCAACACATGCATATCCCCACCAGATGTCACTGTTATAAGTGACAAACAGAAGGTATACTTGCGTAAGCGGCCAACAACACGCGCACAATTGTGTAGACCTCCTTACACAAACCCATTGAAGAAACACAAACCGGATGAGAAGGACAGCGTGAAAGAATTGAATACTTGGCTACGTCACAAAGAAGATGACGGAAAATTGTAAGTGGGGATCATCCTTCCATTTCTTTTGTGTCGTGCAGCATAAGTATGTTCTCATAAATTGCTTGTCATGTAGTGTTGAACTCGGGCCAGTGCTTGGTGACAAGAAGTTCTTTAGAACTATGGTTAAACCTAGAGAGTGGTTGTCCGACGCGGTATGTATGGAAGTCAACATATTAGTGCATGGTTGTTATAAGTTACTTTCAACTAAAATGTTTTTATGCTTACAGCATATAGATGCCGTATTTTGGTTCATTCGGCACAGATTTGCAAATCAGAGTGGATAATATGCTATAATGGATTGTTTTTTTCAGGTACATATGTAATCATAATGCCATAACTAGGAATAAATAATGATTCATTGTTTCGAATGATTCACTGAGCTGTCCGGTGTGCTGTGCAGCAACTATTGGCTGTAAAATTCTCATTATTTGAAAAACAAGAACCACTTTGGACTGAGAATGATGACAGATGCATCAAGTACGCTAAAGGTGAAAGCAAATTTGAAGGCACGTCATGGTTGTCTGCGGAGAGGGTGAGTATAACAAAGATGAATGACCACTTAATATCTAGTTTTGTTGTAGCTTGTGTCTCACATGACTTGTCTTTTGGCAATTCTTCCATTTCTTAGGTTTTTATTCCAATAAACGTTGGGCAAATTCATTGGGTGTTGGGAGATGTTAACATGAAAGAATGCAAGATCGATGTATATGACTCGGACCACACTCTATACGCAGAAGATGAATTTCAAAGTCACTTGTCGCCATATGCCCGGATGATTCCTTCATTGCTACAGGCCATTGATGGGAACAACAGTAGTGGTGCAGATCCATGGCCCGTCATTCGAGTCGAACGTGTTCCACAACAACAAATAAGGTTGCTTCCATTTAAAACTAAACTTGTTTCATTTATCGTAATATCCACTCTTGAAGTTGCAACTAACCATTATGTTGTGTTCTTGTGCAGTGGAGATTGTGGAGTTTTTGTTATCATGTTTCTTAATTGCCTGGTTACTGGTGAGTCTGTAGAAGTTATACGTCATCCAGACCATGCTCGAAACTATAGGAAGGAGTTGGCGGCAGACATGTTCAATATGAGATTGTGGAAATGAGCTCCCAAACCATGTTGAAATCCTGCATTGTAGAAACTTTGTAATACTCGTTCGGATGTATGTATTTGATTTTGATGGAACGAGTAATTGTAGAGTAAAACCTTTGGTGATGTTATTATCGTTTGTATCCATGTAAAGCTCAGAGAAGCTGACAACTTGTAAAGCTCATTTTGTGTTAACATATTACTTTTCCTTCGGCATGTGTCTGTCTTCTACGTGAGAAAAATCTTATTTCATACATCTTATTTTGATGGAATGTGTCTGTATTAGATGTCTTCCAGATACATTTGATTGTTCCATTTGCTGTTGTGTTTGTGCCTGCAAAGAAACAGGATGAACTAGTCATGCATGCCTCTCAGTTCGCTGGTTGAGGAGATTCAATAAAAGTTGTATTTTCTGTTGAATGGCACTGGATTTCAGTTAAATGGGTGATGGGGGATCATGATAATGTTTTGCCACAAAATGAGACGGGGTCGTGAAGCAATCTGGTTTTCTGCACGACCGGGTCGTGCAGAAAACCAGATTGCTTCACATATTTGATTTTTTGCACGATCGGGTCGTACAGAAAGGCAGATTGCATTAAGCAATCTGCGAAATTGCTCGACCGGGTCGTGCAGTCAGCACGATCGGGTCATGCAGAAAGGCAGATTGCATTTGCAATCTCCAAAATTGCATGACCCCGTCGTGCAAATTGCACGACCGGGTCGTGCAGAAAGGCAGATTGCATTTGCAATCTCCAAAATTGCACGATCTGGTCGTGCAAATTGCACGACCGGGTCGTGCAGAAAGGCAGATTGCTTAATGCAATCTGTTTTTTTGCACGACCCGGTCGTGCAGAAAACCAGATTGCTGGTTGCTTTGATTATGCTTAATGCTTAAAGGCGTGACCATATGTGGCCCGATGGTTGGACTGCTGTTACTGCAGATGGTAAACGCAGAATTTCTACTACATGATGGACTCCTGTACAAAGCCATTATAAATATTTTATGCTGGAGAATTATGGCTCTCTCTTGCATTGATATTTATATTGGCTGCTTTATCATTTCAGGACGAGTTTCAGCTGAAATGCAGATTGCAGTATGCAATCTGATTTTCTGCACGACCGGGTCGTGCTCATATGCAGATTGCTTAATGTACACAAATGCGCTATTACACAATGCTTTGCCCTGTTTTAGATGTCACTCTTATCGATTTCTATTCATATTATATAAAATTACAATGTAAGATAAATGAAATTGCATTACAATGCCATAGCTAACCGGTGTACAAGAACAACTTAATAATAATGTTATTTATTGAAGTCATTAGGCAACAACATCCACCACTAACATATCCAACAAAACAATTACAACACACACATCTATAAACGAGTGCAACACACACATCATCCAAAGCTTATAGTAAAGCTTTTACAAAGCAGCAGGTACATGTGGTTACTCCCCACCGGCATCATTTAATGGAGCCTCCGGATTTCTTTGGGTTGACAGCGGATTCGTCGACCTGTATGTCTTCCGATTATGACTTCTGCCACCACACCGCCCATATTTACGTGATGTCCTTTCTTCACCCAACGATGGAATTCGATTCTTCTTTTGCCTACCCCGACCGCGACATTTCGCGGGGGGTAATATTGTACGTGCCTCGACATCATCTGGGATATCCCACTCCTCAGACGAACCAACAGGGTAGATAGCTTCCGCATATGCAGTCAATAAGACTTCGGACCTATAAAAGTGATGAGTAAAATTATAGACTGATAAGTTCCGCACTCTACACACTGCAATAACGTGTTTGCATGGTAACTGTTCAATCTGGAATTCTCGGCAGCTACATGTTCTTGCATGCAAGTCTACATGACCATCTAAATATCCATCTTTGACAGTAAACTCGTGTAGGCTAATTGGAACAACTCTATAAAAAAGGCCTTCCTCGCGCCTATTTTTCAACTGTTTTTCAGCCCATGTTGTTAGTGGAGTTGTCATGTTAATTGCCTCCTCCCTACGTGTACAAAACCATTTTTGTAACACCTCTGATATAATATGATCCACTAGCTTCATAATGGAAATTCTCGTGCTTCCTTGAGAACACCATTCAGGCACTCTGCAATATTGGTTGTCAAAATACTATACCTTCTGCCATCAAAATACGAACGAGCCCACTTTGCATACCCAGCTTCGTGTAGATATTGTGCAATACGGTGGTCGATTCCATTAATTTGTCGCATTAGGTCCTCAAACTCACATTGACGATAAACTTTGCTGGCTATAAAGAATATATCACTTATAACCACATCTTTGAATTTGGCCCTAAGATTTTGTGAAATATGATACACACAAGCACCATGTTGAGCATCAGGAAACACTTTACCCACCCCCTTGACTATGCTTTTATGACGATCAGAGATTATCACAATATCTTCAACGGAACCAATAGCATCCTTCAATTTCGTTAAAAAACACTCCCATGATGCATCATTCTCGGAGTCAACAACGCCAAACGCCAAAGGATAAATTTGATTGTTACCATCCATGCATGCGGCCACAAGCAGGGTGCCTCTGTATTTGCCCTTCAAAAAGGTCCCATCTACAGCAACAACGGGCCTTATACAAGTTCTAAAGCCACGTATGGAAGCACCCAAGGCAAAAAAGAAATATAAGAAATGGTCATGTGGATCAGTATGTATATGAGATTATTAAATCAGCACCAATTATAAACTTTATTGTAATATTTAACCATACATTTGAATTCATTTTGAATTTTTTTTTAATAGTAAGAGTATTATAATATCGAGATATGCAATTTTCGTTTATGTAATCATTTTTTTAAATGAAATTGTCATACTGTTAAAATAAAATATTATGAATTTTCTTTTGTTATAAAAGGTTATGAATTTAACATTTTACATGGGTTTTTTGTTTTAACACCTTGAGGTTGTGTTCTTTATATAACACATAATCTTTTTTTGGGTACTGCATATTTTTAATACATTTTGCATTCAATGTTAACTAAATATCATTTTTTAAATTCAAAATAATTTAAAATCAACCACATATTTTTAAATTTTATTGAAAACAAAAACACAAAATCACAAAAATAACACAATATAACCCAATATTTTCAGAAACTAACACTATCCTTGTATTCTAAAGGCGTTACATAATGGTCTTAAATAATTTTAGTCCAACCCCTAAGGTTTTCTAACAATTAAAACCCTAAATGTTTTCAAAACCAAAATAACCTCGAATCATTAATCTATATTGAATAAAGTTAAGGCATTTTGATTTATTTATAAAATATATTAAAATATTAAAATTCTGTATTTGATATACGGGTGTTTTTTTTTAAATAAATTTTCCAACTAAAGAGTGTTGGAAGTTTTTCAATATTGATTTGGTGTTGGTTGTGTCGTTACGGGGATGACTAACGGCCGGTAATTAGAGGGAGGTCACTGTTAGTTTATAAAACTACTGGGTTTCGACTTATTTCACCAAATCTCAGGTTTGTCAATTCAATTCCGTATTTTTTACACGAGTTACTTTACTTGCCGAGAAACGTTGTGGATTCAATTGTAGCTTTGTCTTTTGTTTTAAGGGATGATTACATTCCTTATAAGAAACATTCGGAGTCACAACGAACATGATACTTTATCGGATTAATTAGGATAAGAGGATATATTTTACAATTATAATATACTTCATACAATATCAATTTTTTATTTTAGAAGTTTCACGTTATATATATACATATACATACATACATACATATATATATATATATATATATATAATCTGAGAGTTAAAATTTAGAATAATTTTTAATAAAAGTTTCAGGTCTGGGGTGTGCCAGATGGCACTATGAGTTTTGTCTAGTTACAACTTCCATTCCCTTTTGTCTGCCCCCCTTGAGGCCCTGGGAATATATTAATTTGTAGTGAAAACAAATGTTTAAGTGTTTGATTAAATTTATTCATCATTGATGGGTTCTTCAAAGAAATATGCAGCCTTCATATCTTCCATTGCTTCTTCATTGTATTTCATTCTCATTATCTTCCAAATCCCTCTTTTCAGGTACTTAATTTATCTTAACATATTTTCTCATTCTCATTTTCCTTACAATGTTAATCAATTGAGTTGATTCAACCAAAACAACTCGAATTCATTTTTTTCTTGGAAATTTAGTGTAAAATGTTTCACTTAATTCTTTGTTTTCTTTGCTGCTAACATTTTCTTTAACTAAAATTTCCCAGATAAATTTGACATATTATTGTTTCGTTCATTTCCCAAGTCGCCGTTATGATCAAAGAATCAGTAAATTATCTCATGAATTAGGAACGGAAAAATGCAAGATTATTAGATAAACGAAAAGAAAAAAAAAGAAATCATCATATATGCCCTCAATTGATGTTTTGCAATATGAGTCGTGAGTGTTGCAACCTAATTTTAATATCTTTGTCCATCCATTGTTGATTTAGGGTGCAATGATACACTGATAAACTGAATTGATAACATTATCAAGCCCTAATAATCGTTAGAATAACCTTTAGTTCTAAACCGTTGCTTTATATAAAGATATAATAGTTTTTCTTTTGTTATCTTGAATTGAAATAAATTTCAGGAATTGTTTTGGTTGCTTTTACAGGGTACCCTGTAGTAGTGGAATATGTACAACACCTATAGAGGTGACATCCTTTCAGTTGATTGCAAGTGAGCTCTTCCCTCCATACGTAGTCAAGGCTCTCCTTTATCCAGAGGCATTTGCAAATGCTATGCTGAAGACTTCAACCATTCCAAACTATAACAAATTGCTGAATTCATACAACTTCACCAATGTAAACAATGCCTCTGCAGCAACTGACCTTAAGTGCCTAGCGGTTCGAATATATGTTTGATTATCTTTTTCTCTTGAAATTATCAGTGAATATGATTGTTTAACGCTTGTTTTCTTACTCCAGGTTCTTGCAGGAAGCTACTATCTGTTGCAGGAGCATTTCTAGGTGTTGTAAGAGCAGGGAGAATGAGCCTGTTTGCGACACTAATCACATTCTGAGGCCTTGCAAAGGAATTTATCAGAAAACCTGGTGGCATAGTTCCCAGAAAAGCTGCTTATATCTACCCAACCATGTCAATAGTTCTGCTTTGTGCTTTCTTGTCTATAAGAAGTGATCTAAGAAAAAAAATTCGTTGTGGTAAAGCTAGCAGGCATTATGCAAAATTTCTGCAAGCAAAGGCTAAGCAAACAAGAACAGTCAGTGAACTAACTAGGAAGTGTTACACCAATGTGCAGTTGGATAGACAGAAGGATAGAAGGAAAACAACTACGAAAAAACTTTTTGAGTTAGAGATGTTGATATATATGCTAATGTTGCATATAATTTGTGATCTTAGAATCAAAGCTAACAGGGTTGACTTTTTAGAACATTAAAATTTCTGTGCCAACAAATGGAGTTTTTTCTGATTTCTTTCTGCAAATCCTATAATGCTCTTTGTGGTCTTTCTACCATTATTGTACATACAAATTTGATATTTCTGAATTTGTTGTCTGTTGTAGTTGTGCATAATCAAAAACATTTTCTTAATGACTCTACCTGTAAGCTTACTAGAAGTGTCCCCTAAAACATCAGATTGCAGTTTATTATTTTCTTCTAAATGTTTAATGTAACTCATGTGTCCCAGGAATGTGTATATCCATTTTGCAACATCCCTTGTAGCTTGAATGTGCACTCTAGGCCACGGAAGTTGGGATTGTGTTATCAACCTGGACCCTCAACTTGTCATGATTCCAAATGAAGGAAATGGGGCCTAGCGTGTTTAGTGACTGCTGAGTTCTCTTAAAATGAAAAAAATGCTCGTCATAATGTCCAAACAAAGTGTGGATCACGAGTAACAATTACTACACTAGTTGCATTATATGCAGCATTACGAGTTGGTGTTTTCACGTTTCTCTTTCAATTTTTGGTAACTGCAGGTCCACGATTGGTCCATATATAAGATGAAACTTGGAAGTTTGGTGTTTTCACTTTTTCTCTTTTCCGTACATCACTTGCTATAGTGAATTTGATATCTGGGTTTTGCTTTTGGGGGTTTTGCTTTTGGGGCTCAAAGTGAATTTGTCAGTTCATTTGCTTTCCTAAGCCAAGATGTCTCTTTTGTGAGATAAATTAGAAAACCCCCAATATATATTCTTCATTTATAGAAGTGGCTTTCTGATCAAAGTTGGCATTTTGAGGGCTAAAGGTGATGAATTTTTAATTTTTGGTAGCTGGCAGAAGAAATTGAGAGAGAAGGTGAGGATTTTTATGTAGGTTATGAATCTTAGAGGTAGGTTTGATTGAAAGAAAATGATCTGTCAATTTGAAGGCAGGGTGTGGTTTCGTGGGAAGGGAAATTTAGAAATTCATTGTGGTGTGTTAGCTTGAATTGATTGGCGTTTGGGATTGGAGATGTTTGATAGAGGCCTTTCAGTTTCTGTACATGCATTGAATTACCCATCACTTATGGGCTCTGTAAATAGTCAAAGAAGTGTGTATAAGACAAGGTTGAATCCAGTTCTACCTATGCCCCCTTCATCAGTTCTCTTCCAGACAGATGAAAATGGAAAATTTCAAGAATCAAAGAAGAGTTCCGGTTTGAATGCAGCTTCTTTAAGCAGTGATTCTTTGTTTAATCAAGCAAATGCAGTTGGTATAATTGATTGTAGTTTGAATTTTTCGGGAAAATTAGTTGAACAGAGTGGTGAAGAAATTAACATTCCCTTTGTGCTTTGCTCTGATACTGTTTAAATATAGAGTTGCTGTTACATGAGTGGAAGTCATTTTCTTCTGTCATTGGTAATAATGAATGTGCTCAACTTGAGCACACCCTAATTGTGGAAAACCTGCAGAGTAAAAGGATTTTTCTTGAGAAGTCAGGAGCTCGGTGCATAGGACTGCCTTGTCATATTGCTTATCCTTGGTATGATGAGGTTTCTGGAGGGATGTTCTGTTCCTTTCCTGCGTGTGAGTGTGTCGCCAAGGAGCTTAAGGAAGCAAAGCTGAAGCCTGTTGAAGCTGGGAGCCCATTGCGGAAAAGAACTCCATTCTTACGTTGGACTTCATAATACTGCAATAGTTGGAGTGCACTGCATTAAAATGTTTGAAAATTTGTAGTAGATTACATGAGCATAATTGTGAATTTCTGTTTGTAAGATCAAGACAACTCATGAAGGCCCTTGATCTACTCATTTATCAGTAAGTATGCATCTCCACATTATGCTCTTCTGTACCGTTGACGGATAGTATGCTCAAGAAATTCTTACTCAACTTGCCTACTTTGAGAATAGTTTATCTTCTAGTATTTAAAAAAAAAAATAAAAAAATCCTAATTTGGAATGGCTGCTTGTGCTAGACCTTCATTGAGCTGGCTACCTAACTTAAGCTCTTGCTGACCTATTACTCAGCTTGAGCTTCAAACTTAATTGCATTATGATGTTGGTGATCATTACTACGTATAAATTAGCAATCAAATCGATTATTGATTTGAAATTGAGATACCAAGATCCAAGCATCACTTAGCATTGTGGAATCCTCGAAGTAAGGATGGACAAGGCTGAAAGAATAAGAGAGAAAAATGACATAAGATACTGAAGCTGGGAATGAAGGAATTTAATTAGTTTCATCCTGCATTTTAAATTATTCTATCAGCTTGGTGCTAATTGAATTTCATATCCCTTTCAGATGCATAAGGATTTCCCCTGAGTCACCTTTTTCTTTTTTTGGCAATCTTGTATGACTCAGGATATCAGAATTTGAAGATACACTAGGTTTTGGAGTAATTACTAATCATGTAAAATGCAGCATGGTACAACTGGCCCAGATAACAAGATTAGGCAGCTTTTTAGGTTGGATGTGATGGACAGTTAGAACCCTTTGGATAGTTGATAGGACTGCTATCAGAGATGTCTTCTCTACTAGATGCTTCTATTCATTTTTTCATTTTCTAGAGATGATTTCGTTGGAGAAATCGAACTTTTGAAGGCAGTAAATAGGGATGATAATTAAATAGTGAACTTCTGAAGTAATTATTGGAAACTTACAGGTCTCCTAAGTTAGACGCTTTTCAAAACTTCAAATGTGTCACAATGATACTAATAACTTCAGAGGAAACATTGTTTTCGAAAAGTTGATCAGAATATCTACAGTTTTCTATAATGAACATCGAAACTATTGCTTAACTTCATATATTCCAAGCCACAGGATCAAATCAATTACATAAATAGAATTAAATTTTAATTTGCTGAATTCTTTTTGTCTTCCCTCTTAATCTGTACCCTTATGCAGGGATGTTCTCTAACAAAGCCAGAATAATAAAAATATATCATCATAAAATATCCTGCATCTCTCTCACTAGTTTTTTCTTTCTCTTGCCCCAAATAATTTGAATTTTAAAAATGGAAGGTTGAAATTTTCCAAAACGATCTTTCACGACATTACTACTGCATAAACTATAACTTTCACATCAGTCAAAATATGTACTAACTCTTGTGCAGCACTATCATGGGCTCGTGAATCACCACCAGACCTGACTTGCTTCTTTGCCCATTTACTTCCAACTGGAGGGGGCTCATTTAACTCAGAGGTCCGCCTCACTTGGGAGTAGGGACTACCCTTCTCATCTCCTCAACGGTGGGATTATCAGTCCTCCTTGCCCGGCCAGAATGACGCATGACTAGCAATTTTCTATAACAAAACAAAGTATTACACACAAATCAATGGTTAGTAATTCTCATAGAATGACTTACTCTTAATGCTGAGGATTTGGCATAGGACTTGGTTCCCTTGACTGCTTGCAACAAAAATATCTACAGAATCTTAAACCTTTGCTCAGATGTCACTACTGTGACACCTTGAAACCCCCAAGAGATCCTGAATGCAACTAATAACATTCATTCATAGCATTTAGTTGAGAACTATGGCAAACGAAAGTATTAATGTTATTAGAAGACTAGAGTTCCTAACATTTGTCCAATGTAGCTCAATAATATATACACTTGTAGCTCAAAAATATCAAAATAATGATTAAAAAAAACAATGTTTGGTGCAACGGATAATGACTGTCAAGAGAACTCGGTTGTTACTGTGCCAAAAATCCTCTAGATATGTAGAATCTCATATCCGCTGCCATAGATCATCCTATAGCAACACAAACTTTTTCTTCCACTGAGTATTGGAGATGTGTCCTTAGCTTTATCTTCAGGAGTTTTATCTTTCCACGACTTGTCATTGGATAAACCTAGTCTTTTCCCAATTTCTTCTCGAATGTTATCAAAATTCAGTGTGCTAGTCAGAACTACCATGATGATAGCTTGATATTCGAGTGGTTCTTTTCAGAATCTGTTTTAATAGGGTAGTTTTGCCAACTCCTGGGATGCCTACAGACCAATCGTTCAACGTTTTTTTTTTTTTCGTTTGTCTGAGATATCTCCAAACTTTATGAAGCATTGAATCTTGACCAACTATTTTCTGCTGATCAATCAGTTCTTCACGAGCTGGGGCTGTTACCACCACAGCCACGTACATTTTGAAAAGCTTGTCTTCGACGCTTTAAATTGGTCACTTCTTCTAGAAAATCCTCCAATTTTAGTTCGAACAGGTAGCTTGACTTGAAGTTCTTGGAACGGCAGCCTAAAACACATAATTTATCAATGTCTTGATCTCTATCTTTTAGCTGGTCAAAAACTTCACTTTCCACACGTTCTATGTCCTCAAACCGGCCATAAATTCACTACTTCTGTTCGTTGTATTTTGGAGATCTCCTTAGCTTTATTAACCTTCCTCATCACATCCTTACTTAATGCTCTTAATTTAACCACTGCTCGGCCCCAGGCCTGACGATTAGCAGGGAGATTCTCTTGTCTATTTTGTTTTTCCAGCAGTGCAAGAGCAAATGGAACCAATTGCATATGGTATTAAGTTTGTGAAGCAGGTTGCCAAGACGTCAGCCCTAGCTTCTGGTATGAGATCAAGGAAGCGAAGGAGAAGAAGAGAGTGAGGAATAGTACAGTGGAGAAAGAGAATTCAGAGGTTTATTGATCAACAAACGCAATATTGAAAGGTTAATAAGTTTCGTTATGTAAGTTGAGAGGACTTAGTATAGGTCCTAGACGACAAGAGTGTCAAAATATTCCAGTCGTGCACTTGAAGACAGCTCATAAAAGAAATTTATACAATATTCTTAACCATGATAGATTGATATGAAAATTTTACAATATCCTTATTGTTAACCATGATTTTCTTAAGAATTAATTTTTTTTTGAATTCTAATCATATGATGTAGACAACTAATGATTTCTCTTTAATGTGATCCTTTCTTTAGTTCACAATACTCTTAATACTCTTATTGATAACCGATAATTCACACTCTATTAGTCAAACTAGACGTGTTTCCACTTAGGTTAGGCTTAGGTATAAGTAGGACTTGTTTGTTTCAAGTGGAATTTAGTGAAATAGATCTTTTTGGAGTAGAGTTTTTAAAAGTAGAAATTTTATTAAAACGTTAATGATTGTTTGACCAGATAAATAAAAGACATTTATTATAATTAAATTTCCAAAATAGAGTTTTTTTATAAAGAAAGAATAAAGTAAAATGTTTAGAGCTTGTTTGTTTCAGCTTGTCTATGGGTTAAAAGAGATTTTTTAATGCCAAAAACTCTTTTAAAATTTTTTTATATTATTTGGCTACCAACTTAAGAAGAGCTATGTGTCACGAGCTTAGAGTTTAGCGCAGCTGCTCGTGCGGCACTTAGACAACTTGAACCCGAAAGTTGCTAAGTAAGCCTTGAAGTTTGCTTCTCGCTCAAGGAGAAGTTAGGACCGTTGAGTTAAAAGAGCTTTAGAGGCTAGAAGAAGAGATGGAACTTAGAGGCAAGTATTGCTAATGCAAATGAGCTTTGTATTACACAAGAGAACTCTTACAATGCTTTGTATTGTAATTGCTTGGTTAAACTTGGATTTGTGGATGCTTACAAATGAGCTATGGAGGGGTATTTATACTAATCCACCTCCCAAATGAATGGCTAGGATTTATTATATCCAAAGGCCATAAATGAGTCCTACCTAAATGAGGTGTGGTAGGTGAACCACTTTTGACTATCTAGATAGGGTAGGTGAACTACCCTTGACTATATATTTTTACATGTGAGTGTTGTATATTGTTGACTTGCTAGAGTTTCCAGAAGATGGGCTTGGGCTTGTAGGCTTTCTAGAAACAAGGCCAAGCCTTTGTGCATATTTTGGGCCACTCTATCAAGCAAGTTGGATGGGCCGCAACATCCTCCCATTCTTTGGTGCGTTTCTACGCAAGCTTGGTGCGAACCCGTGCTCATATCGCGCGGGGCGTGACATCCTCCCCCACCTGATTTCGCGACGTCCTCGTCGCGTCTTTGAGGATGTTTCATCGGTTGTGAGTGAGTGGTTTTGCCTCCATGTCGACGCTTCCTCTTCGCGTGCTTGGATGGCTTTTTGGTTGCCTTCTTTGGTTCCGCGATCGTGGGTGGCATCACGCGGTGAGGCGCTATAGATGGAGGTTTGGTATCGGGCTCCAACTTCATTTGGCCAGCCTCTCGTCTTGGCGGTAGCCTCCTTCGTAGCTTTTGGGTAGTAACATCCTTGTACTTCTCAAGGATGGCCTGGATTTGCCTTGGAATTGGATCCTTGGCAACGGTGGTGTCCTCCCCATCATTTACCTCTCGAACGGTGGCAAGGAAGCTCGGATCTTCTTTTATTCCTTGCTTGAGTTGTAGTGCGGACATCATCTTGCTCTCGACTTTGGTGGCACGTTCCGCCATGACCATGCATGATTGACTCCCATCGAGGATGTTGAGGGAGTTAGATGCTGGTATGGGGAAAGCATGGGCTTGGTCGAAGAATTCCATGCCCAACACTACTTGGAAGTCGTCCATAGAGACGATGGAGAAATCAAGTTTTCCGCTCCATGTACCCAATTGCGTTGGTGTCGCTTTGGACACCCCCACTATAGCTTTGGCGGGTGAGTTAACCACCTTGATGGTACCTCCTCCATTGGTATATTTGAGGCCTAACCGTTTGGCCTCTTCCAAAGAGATGAAGTTGTGCGTGGCTCCCGTATCAAGCATCGCACGCACATCCTTGCCGTTGATTGTGGCGCTCACATACATTAAACCCTTTTGAACATGGGTGGGTCTTTCAAGTGCGCCAATGGTACGGAGAGAACCCATCTCCGCTTGAGGCTCCTCATTTTGCACGCTCTCATGTTGGGCGGCTAAGGCATTGAGGCCTTCCTCTTTGGGCAATCACGCACCCAATGAGGACCATCACATATAAAGCAAGGACTTTTGGGCTTAGGGGCATCGGACTTACCTTTGTTACGGATGTCGCGCTTGTCCCCTCTAAATGGTTTATGTGCACCACTTTCCCTTCGAGCATGATCCTTCTTAGGGCTCCACTCTCCCCCACCTTTATCGTGGTTGGTCTTCCACTCCTTTGATTGGAATGAGTAGTCAACGAGGGATTCGGCTATGGCTATGGCGTCATCAAGGTACGCCTCTCAAGCTCAACCCTTGCCCAATCTTTTAAGCCATCAAGGAAGTAGAAGAGAGAGTCTTTTTCGGACATACCTTCAATTTCAAGAATGATTGTGGTGAAATCTTTGATGTACTCGCGAATGGTGCCACTTTGCTTCAAACGGCGGAGGCGACCTCTTGCCTCCTTTTCCGCATTGCTTGGAGAGAAATGCTTTCGTAGCTCTCTCTTAAAGTCCTCCCATGTGCGGAGGATGATGATGCCTTTGCCCGCGTCGCCATGCTTACGACGCCACCACAATTGGGCTGCATCACGAAGGAAAGTAGGCGCAATGCCTATTCTTGAAGCATCATCATAGACACCTTTCGCCTCAAAGTATTGCTCCAAGCCGAATAGGAAGTTTTCGACTTCCGTAGCGTTGCGAGTGCCATGATATGTAGCGGGAGTTGGCACTTGCATGTTGCTTAGCCCACTAGGACTTGAGTAGGAAGGGCTAGCACGTTCGCAACGATGCTTCTCCCATTCCGTGCGTGATTCCTCCACTTCCGCACGAATGGCACGCAACTCTTGCTCCACAAAGCTTCGTAAGCTAGCGAGCTCTCGTGTGAGGTTCTCACTAAATTCGAGTATTGTGGACTTTGTTGCTTAGGTGATCTCTCCATAATCCGTCTCTAGGCCTTCGAGACGATCGGAGAGGCCCTCGATAGTATTGTCCATACTTGAAAGAGATTGCTCAATGCTAGCAACACGAGGCTCTAAGGATTCCGAGGAGAGAGCTTTGGACTTACCTCTTTTTCCTTGTGGGCGTGGTTGAGGTTGAGGTTGTTCCTCACGTCCGCGGACTTGCTCCTCCACATTCATCTCCATGTCGGATGCCATTTGCTCTTGTGCTCAAACCGTGCTCTGATACCAACTGTCACGAGCTTAGAGTTTAGCGCAGCTGCTCGTGCGGCACTTAGACAACTTGAACCCGAAAGTTGCTACGCCTTGAAGTTTGCTTCTCGCTCAAGGAGAAGTTAGGACCGTTGAGTCAAAAGAGCTTTAGAGGCTAGAAGAAGAGATGGAACTTAGAGGCAAGTATTGCTAATACAAATGAGCTTTGTATTACACAAGAGAACTCTTACAATGCTTTGTATTATAATTGCTTGGTTTAGCTTGGATTTGTGGATGCTTACAAATGAGCTATGGAGGGGTATTTATACTAATCCACCTCCCAAATGAATGGCTAGGATTTATTATATCCAAGGGCCATAAATGAGTCCTACCTAAATGAGGTGTGGTAGGTGAACCACTTTTGACTATCTAGATATGGTAGGTGAACTACCCTTGACTATATATTTTTACATGTGAGTGTTGTATATTGTTGACTTGCTAGAGTTTCCAGAAGATGGGCTTGGGCTTGTAGGCTTTCTAGAAACAAGGCCAAGCCTTTGTGCATATTTTGGGCCACTCTATCAAGCAAGTTGGATGGGCCGCAACATCCTCCCATTCTTTGGTGCGTTTCTACGCAAGCTTGGTGCGAACCCGTGCTCATATCGCGCGGGGCGTGACATATGGGTGACTAAAAAAGCTGTTTTACATTATTTAGAAGAAACTCAAAATTGAGACCTTTGGGAAAAATTCTTTTTGAGCTTTTTTAAACGAAGGTATCTTTGACATTTCAAAACTTTAAAAAAGCTCAAAAAGAGTGTTTGCCAAAAACTTCAATTTTGTGCTTTCTACAAAAAAAATAAAATAGCCTTTTTAATCCTCCATAATCTCTTCTTAGGTGGTAACCAAACAACACAAAGTAAAATTAAAAGAGCTTTTTAAAATTTAAAAAAAAACTCTTTTGACCAGCAGAGAAATCGTAACAAACGTGTTCTTAGTGAGTTCTCTTTAATGTTTCATAGGTTAGAATTGAAAGCCATGCCTTTTTTTTTTTTAAATATTTAATTACCAATTTATTGTCGATGCAGCACATCTGGAAGATTGATCCTCTCATAGAACTTTGCTCATAAATTGACTCCACATTCTCTTAATAGTATTTGTAATAATTGAGAACCTTCCTATTCCAAAACATCTTTTTTAAGAGTGAATGAAAGTAATATTGAATGTTGCATCAGTTTGGATCTGATGGATTTAGCAAATAACCAGTCCAATCCAATATTGATCGGTTTAGAGATTTTTCAATCCAATCCGATCCAATCCAATCCGATTTTGAAAAAAATCATCCGATTCGATTCCATCCGATCCAATCCAAACTTTAAAAAATAAAAAAATGAAAAATCCAATATGATCCAATAAAAAACACAAGTTAATATGATATTATAAAAATATAACGATAAGAAACTGATAGTTTTTCTATTGAGATAAATATGATCGACATAAAAAAACAATTCATGAAATGAAAAAAAAATAACTAAGTTATATTTATACTTACCAATTAAACATAGCATAGATGCATTATATCAATCATGATAATCAAATGTATTTTTGCTGCAGCCCCTAAAACTTCTCAAGAGACAATAAAAAAAAGACTATTGGTTGTGGAAGAGAAAAAAAGTTTAATTTTCAATTCCCTAATTTAGGGCTAACCATATTTTATTAAATTAAAATTATAAATTTATAATGGGTTGGGTTAGTTTTAATTTTTAGATATTATATAGTTAATCTTATTACCTATTATTTGGATTGGATCGATTTATGGTGTATTTTTATAATAGGATTTATTGTTTGACTCAATTAATTCGGTTTTCAAAAATCCTAATCCAATCCAATTTTCCAATTGACCAAATCCATTCAAAATTGGATCGGTTTGGATTTTGAACGCCCCTAAATACAAGGAATTTGCTTAATATCGTAGACATTTGGTGCAATTCTACACCGCACATATAGTACAAAAACGATAATAATACCCCTCATAAAGAAAAAAAAAGTATAAACACAGAAGTTAATTATTAGACAATGTGAATAAATGAAGCCAAAACACGAGATAAGATCTAACATGTAGTTTTCTTAGGTATGTTGAATCCACAACACAAAGAATTTCCAAAGAGATTTTTTTGAAATATTATTTGTAATTCATTTATAATAAACAATGAGAACAAGCATATTTATAACTAAAAAAACAAAGATCCTAAAATTTTGTAGGACAAGTAAACTAAATAATCAAAGAAAACAAAATAAAATCCTAAATTTTTTGTTATCCTAAAATAGTGAAACCCTAGTTAAACTAGAATATAATATTCAACTTCCTAAAATAATAAAACTCCTAATTAAAACTAGACTCCCCAAACTATTCTACATCACACTCATTCCCTTAGAAAAAAACTCATCCTTGAGTTTTCACAAAAAAAAAGTAAGATTTGATGCAGCTTTATTGATAAAGAGAATTTGTCATGATGACTTGGACCAAAAGAGAAGACCTTACTCACTCTTTAATGCTTGAAATTTGTCTTTTTGATGTTAGAACATGGGGGAAGACCCTACTCACTTCTATATCCCTTGGTTCAAAACTTCTGTTGCTGCAAAATTACCAACTTCTAGTCGACAACTGAGCCCATCAATCCTCATTTGCAATATTGCACTAGTCACTAGCTCCACAACGACAACCATTGCTTCTATTGCTATCTCCCTCATCCTTCGATCGTTGTTAGAAGGATGTTGCACAACAATCTATGACTGAGCCCATAAATCCTCATTTGCAATATTGCGCTAGTCACTAGCTCCCCAACAACGACCATTGCTTTTTATTGCTATGACCCTCATCCTTAGATCTTTGTCAGAAGGATGGTAGACCTCTGGGTCATTGGGTAGAGTTGCTCTGATAACATTTGACAAAGCGAAAAAGCAAGATAAAAAAAAAACTAACACGTAGTTTTCTTGGTTATGTTGAATTCAAGACATAAAGAACTCCCAAGTGGATTTTTCTAAATATTATTACAATCCATTGATAATAAACAATGAGAACAAGCCTATTTGTAACTAAAAAAGACCATAATATTTGTAAAACAAGTAAACTATTAAGAAAACAAAATAAAAAAAAATACTAACAATTGTTGTTATCCTAAAATACGAAAAACCCTAGTTAAACTAGAATATAATACTTGACTTCCTAAAACAATAAAATTCTTAATTAAAACTAAACTCTGACTCAAACTATGCTATATTGTATGGTAGCCTACGCTACATCATCGGTAGCCTATTCTCCTCATAATCTCTTAAAACCAATGCTCCATAGCTCTTAAATTAATGGCTCCTATTTAAATTATCTACTATTAGATAGACAATATCAAGTCAGGTGACTAGATAAATTTAATAAGATGAAACCTTATGGAATGAGTCGCGGTACACTTCACTAAAATTTTTTCCAAAATTATGCATTGTAACCGACATGACATGTTTTAATACTACCATATTATTTATTACATCATCAAACATCATCAACCAATTCGTTTGACAATCATTAATTGAATTCGTATACATTATTTAGGATATAATTTGGGATAGGTATATCATTTTTCTAATTGAACTAAGTAATTGAACAATGTGTTAACTAGTGTAAATAATTAATGAGTGTTTAGATCATGAAAGAAACTAAGAAAAGTAAACTACGGTACTATTGTCACCAAGTTGTTACAAAAATTTATATATAAATCATGGCTGGGGATCTAGGCCAGTCAAATGTCAATATTTACAAGCTGGACAGGCCGATTCCCAGATTGGGAATTATAGTGTCTTTTGACTTCATAAATCAATCTGTAGACATGGAGGGCATGACTCAAATGTCATCGCTGAACTGAGTTTGGTACCGAGGTGAAATAATTTAGCTAGCGTACATTGGTTAGTCCACTAAGTTGTTATATAATTGTATCCATAGAGAAAAAAGTTGAATTTTATGCTTGATACTTAATGTGCAGTCTCCGGGGAATTGCTTTGATGATTGATATAATAGAAGTTTGTATTGTATCCCTCATCTTAACCATTATTTGCTTAAGAGTTAACTATAGGCTGGTTCGAGGTTGTTGTACGTTGCTATGAAAAGAAGCCCTTCTTTTCACCGCAACACCAACTGAGGGCATTTAGAATTGCTTTTCAACCTTCTTAAAAAGGAAGTTACTTAAAATAAATCAGGTTTTATATAGGATTCCAGAAGCAGTGGCTTGACTGCTTTTGAAAACATGCTTATGCTCTTGAAATGCAAAATATTAAAACTACCCTCATTAGAAAAATAAAAGTATAAAATTATCCTCATTTATTAATTTTTTTAAACATAGTTTTTCATAAATAATAAAATACTTATAAATATTTATTTATTTATTTTTAAAAAAAATTAAAACCGGTTGCCAGAGAGTTATCGAACCAACGCCGAATTTTGTTATCGATGACAATCTTTGGGGAGTGTCTGGCGACACCGCCGATGTAAAAATGATCGGTGTCATCCGATCTGTACAAAGACAAAAATTTTCAACGTCAAAGGCAGCGTTTGGCCGCAGAAGACGGCAAAGGATCTAGCCACCTGATTTTTCATTGACTTTTGAGGTCATACTACGGCTTTGAAGTAAAAAATATTTGTGAATTTGTATAGATCGAATCATACTGATCATTTCTACATCTACGGCGCCGCTAGACGCGCTCGAAGACGATTATTGATGACCAACTTCGGCGGTGGTCTGGTGACCCTTCGACAACCAGTTTTAATTTTTTTTCAATTTTTATTTTTTCCAATTTCAGAAAATAAATTTATTTACTTAAAATTTTAAAAATATAAATTAAATTAAAAAATATATCCAATAAATATTAATAATTAAAAATAATATAAATTCAGATTTATTTAATATATATTGTAAATTATTTTATATTGAATATTAAATTTAAATGAATTTGATTTTGATATTCAATTAAATTAAGTTTAAGCATATAAGTTATACATCCATATATTCTTACATAAATTAAAAATTAATTATATATTTCATTTATATTTATATGAAAAATAATTTATATAGAATTTTTATTAAATAGTTAAAAAAATTGATTATAAATTTTAATCAGTTAAATATTATAAAGAACTACTATATATGTTTGTTTTGGTCATTTATACAAAATAAAAGTTACAGCAATAACAATACTAAATACTTTTATTGTGTTTTTAAAAAATAAAATAGTTTTTAAAAGTTGGTTTATCAAACACTCTCTCACTTTTTTCTAAAGCTAATTTTATCTATATTAAAGCAGAAACTCTTTTTCTTTTTTTTCACGATAACAAAAACCCCAAAACTGACCCTATATATGATTAAATTCCAATCATGTGGTAGACATTTTTAATAATGGTCGTGTCCTCTTTATTGACAATTTTTTGGGATCTAAAATTAATTACAATTAATAGCTATTCTCCATGGATGATAGTAGAAAAATATCACTAAATATTTAACTTTAAAGAAATTAATTATAGAAAATTTGTTTGTGATCCTTTCTTTAATTCTCAATTATGGTAGTGCTCTACACTTTCAATATAGCTGGATAAGTTACTGCTAATGATTAATAATAATGCTATATTTATAAAGTTAGTATATAAAATTTGTATACAAAGTTGATGTGATATAAAAATGAATGAAAAGATTAATATAAGTTGTTGATGTAATAAATATTGATAAGTTATATGATATTAAATGAGTACTAATGTCATATCAATTTTGTATATAAACTTTATATATAGATTTTATAAGTAAAACATTGAATAACGGCTAATTTCTCTTTTAACTTTTTATAGGGTAAGTTTATTTTATTTATTATTATTATTTTTTTCAATTGCCCATCTATTGCTAAGGCGGCCTGTCACCTCAGACCTGGAAAGGTTAATCTCATAAAACTCTGCATGACTTCCATTTGCTCTTAATAATATTTGCAATAACTAAGAACCTTCCCGTTGACTAGCATACCCTTTTTATGACCAAAACGCAGTTTCATATGAAACTTCCCCGAATAAAGTGACAAAGACGGTTATATTTTACATTATTTGCTTAATATATCAATATTGACAATGTCTATTGAATTATCAGAATTTCTTTTTCAAGTGCATACCGCTCCACGCTTATCGTCAAATTATAAACACAGATTAGATTAAATTTTGAACACTATCAAATTTTACAAGGTGAGATATTTAAAAACCCAATTTACATATCTCTCTCATAAGCATATTCATTACCAATTTTTTTTAAAAATGATAAAATTTTATCTGAAAAAATATCAATAATTTAAACAAACCTTTCATAATTAAGTGTAAATTAATAAATTATTATTTCTTACATGAAAAATATAATAATTAAACATAGAATTTCATTGAAATTTCACGAGTACAAGTTATTTTTATTAATAATTTTTAATGGTTATAGATAAATTTAACAAACTGATCATTTTATTGATTTTAATCCTTTTAAACATAATAAAAGGAAGAGTATAGTTCTATTCAGCCCCAGTCTTCACCTTAGCCCGATGATCTAGCCAGATAACGCTCATAAACCCCTAATTCAGTCAATTTAACATTGACATTAGGGTATGTTGGTACCTGTAATCGACCAAACTGGATATAATTACGTTAATAATAATACTATCGTACTGTAAACTACAGATAATAAGCCAAATGCAAAACCATTTACTCAGAGCGGATTGACTAAATATTTATTTAGGATTTAAAGAGGACAATCATACAAATGCAAGCATTATATTTACAGAAGATTTAATAAATTAAAGATGTGCATAAGTTCGAAAACTTCTTTGAAATCAAAGGTTATAATTCTATTTCAGAAAATCCCCTTTTTTTTTTAAAGTACAGCAAAGAAAATAAGTAATAAAAAGCTTTCAAGACAATTGAACACGAAACGATATGAAAAAAATTCGGTTAGTTATCATTGTGGAAGCATAGGATGTAAAGATACACAAGGCCGAAAGAAGATATATGATAGAGGAAAAAAAAAAAAAAAGAAATAAGATACTGAAACTGGGAATTAAGGAATTTGATTAGTTTCATCCTGTATTCTAATTCATTCTATCAGCTTGGTGCTACTTGAATTCATATCGCAGAAAACACGGATAAGATAACAATTTTATTAATACAACAATCCAAACAAATAATAGTACAAGTGTTGTGATACCAAAGAGTAGAAAACAGCGTTTTACATCAAATAAAACACGAAAAAGAGAAAATAGAAAACAAAAATAACAACCATCAGAAATCATTATACAAATTTGGCCCAGAATTTGCGTCATTGTTAATGTCCTTTAATGGTAGCCTGGACTTGAAACAACTAAGAAAGAATTTTGAGTGTCTTCATCCTCCCACTCTAGAGTTTGCCAACAACCTTAATGTCCATGAATAACAATTTGATGTTGACGATCCTTTGCACTGTCGGCATTGAATGGAAGCTTCCTAAGGTTAGGGCAACCATATACTTTCATTTCCATTAGATGTGGAAAGGGCAAGGCATTGCAATATATGCTCGTCAAAGTTCGCAGACTCTTTAGTTCAAGACATCGGAGTTTCTCAAATGGGTTTAGAATTCCCATGTTGTTCTGAACTTGACTCAATTTTTCATCGCTGATTATTTTTTCCATAGAAGAGCAATCATTTATTATCACTTTCTTGAGGTTTGGAGCCAGAATAACCCATGTCAAGTCACGCAAGTTTTTGCAATCTGATAGTGCAACTGTGTGAAGGCTGACGAAACCATCAGTTTGAATACTGATTATACCTGAAAAATCAAACTCCAGTTCTTCGAAATAACACTTAGAGAATTGTAGCTCATCGAGATTCTTCATACCTTTTAAAAATGAAACAACAAGCGATGGCATATACCCAAAATGTGTAAGCCATAGAGCTTGAGTACAACTCCTTAAGGTATAAGAGGTCAGAAAATTTTCGAGAGCTTGGGGACTTTTCAAGGAGATGCTCAGCGCATTTAAATTTGAACCAAGAAGTTCCTCAACCAATGATTCACAACCACCAGATAAAACGCTGCCTGCCATTGGTAGATTGAGCATATTGCACCTCACTATTCTTAATACTTGTAACTTCTGGAATGCAGATAGGAGTCGGCATGGAACCGTATGGAGAAAAAAAGCATAGTTCAACTTCAAACATCTAAGATTGACCAAGGCACTTAGCTCTATTGGCAATTCAGTTATAGAAGTACGTGATAGGTCAAGATGCTCTAATGAAACCAAATTTGAAATTTCCGATGGTAATTCTCTAAATCTATTATTTGATAAGTCTACAAACTTAAGAAAAGGCATATATTGGAAGAAGTACGGGTAAGGAGGGATATTCTCGATAAGATTATAACTAAGAAACAAAGTTTGAAGATCAAGACCTGTTGCAATCGGTGAAAGACTTGAAATTCCATTTTTCATTAAAGACATCCTCTTGACTCCTTTCCACATTTCAACATCTGGTGCTTCAGTTAACCCACCAGCAGCTTCTACTAAACAATTTTCCTTCTCTTTTTCGCTGTCGCGTGCTATCCATAAAGCCATGTTGCGGATAACATCATGCATTCTTACAGAATCCTCGTCTTCTTCTTCCAGTAAACTTGCGTTAAGAAGTTCACTGATAATGTCGTTTCCAGCGTCATAGTCATCAAAGAATCGTTCACCAATCCAGCAGTCTATCAAATGTCTTTTACGAATATAATGATCTCCGGGAAATAAACGACAATACAAGAAACATGATCTAGCTGCGTCACTAGATAAAGTATCACAGCTGAGCTTTAAAGGAAAGTACACCTTTTCCTCCATACCTGGAAATTTGGATGCTGATGTCCTTAAGTCTTGAATTGCACGTGCCCATTCTTTAGGTGTTCTTTTTGTTGCCATGACTGGAGCAATAACATTGAGTGCAAGCGGTAGACCGCCACACTCGTTGACCACATCTTGAACCAACTTGAGAAAACGACAATCCTTTTCCAGAATGACTCTTGGAACCTTCTTCAAAAACAATTCAATCGCTTCATCATGTTCTAAGCACTTCACTTCCATCATATTCTCATAAACAGCTTCCATAGCGGTGCACACATCAAAAGAATGAGTTGTAAAAACTATCATGGATGATCCTTGAAGAGGGATACCCACTTGAGTAGTAAAAAAAATTTAAATAAGTGGGCTTCCATATATCATCCAGTAGCAATACAAACTTCTTCTTAAGCAAAACATTGACGATGTCCCCAGCTTTTCTTTTAGAATCTTTTCGGTTCCATGATTCGTTAGACAATCCTAGCCTTTCCCCGATATCTTCTTGGATCTTCTCAAGATTTGGAGTTTTAGACACGGCTACAAAGATAACAATATCAAAACCGTATCGCTCTTTGCGAAACTTTTCATTTTTTTTGTTTTAATATGGTCAATTTTTCAACTCCCCCCGGACCATATAAACCTATAATTCCTTTTTGTTTTTGTATGAGACATCTCCAAACTCTCTCAAACTGCCGGCCTTCTACCGTTGGCCTATCAGCTATTCCAGCAGCTGCATCTGCTCGTACCGTCTGAGTCACATCGTTGAATTCTCCTCGACTCCTCAAGGTGGTCACATCTTGAAGCAGCTTTGCCACCTTTTTCCCGAAAACATAGCTTGACTTCAAGTTTCTGGAACAGAAACCTCCGAGACATAATCTCTCAGTTTCTGCAGCTTTGGCAGCTTGCACTTCTTCAACTTCACTTATCACATCTCCCACTCTTGCAAGCCATAATTCCACCATCCTCAATCGACGTTGATTTTGTGATTCTTCAGCACGCTCTACCCTCTCCATCACATCGTTCTTTGCATGAACTAAGTCATCCGATGCTTTCTGCAATTCCTCGAGATTATCTTTGAGTTTACAGACATATTTTGCCTTTCTAAAAGGATCACAACATTGGAAAACAGAGGATATCTAACCGACGAAACTTGGTATTAGGCCAATGACAGCAGCTTCCATAGTTGGAATAAGATTTCAAGGAAGAGAAGTCGAAGAATAACGAGCTTAGCTAGTGGAAAATTTTAGTAGTTCAGAAATGCACTGATAATCAAAGAATATCAGAAGATATGCTAAAAATTGCAAAGTTGATTGGCATGGTTATGCAAGTGCAGTACTCTTTAGGTTGAGTTATAGAACAATGAAGCAAGGAAGGAAAATAATTTACAGATTCCAGAAGACTAAGAGAGAGTTTTAAATTTCGATAACTTGCATAATAAAACTTACAAGTCTTGATAATATATTAAATTCCAAAATATAATATGTGAACTTGTTAAATTGGAAGAGATAAAGTGCGTCAGGCGATATTTTTAATCATTTTATTGATTCTTTAAAGTCAATTTGTCTACATCAGCATTTGTCCATTTGGATGATTTCCCTTCAACAAATATTTTCTTTTTTAAAAGTTATTTTGGGCCTATTCAATCTTCACTCTTCAGGAATTTGTTAGCTCTATCAAATCTAGAGGATATACTTCACTCTTTATATATTTCTTGACGCTATTAATTTTGGACAGAACAATTTATTGCTTGATAGGAATTTCGTGTGTGTATATCTATCTATCTAGGAAATAGATATTTTAACACAAATTTTTTACATAAAAATAGACACAAATTTAAGATTTGAATTTTTTATTATCAAGAATTTGAAATATAATTGGCATTTCTCTATAATTGTAATTGAATTGTAATTTAATGATACTAGAATTGTTAAGAAAAACATAAGAATAGTTTTTTTGTGAAGTAAAATCGATAATGTTTAATGATTTTAATTGTATAACAGTTATTACCCTATGGGTATTTTACTAATAATTTTTTTCTTCCAAAAAAAAAAAGGTTTATAAAGAAAAAACAAATTGGGCGCAAAATAGCCCCACCTTTTTAATACACAACATTGAAATCATTGTACTACAGCATAGGTTAGTGAATTGTACTACTTTAGGTTATATAACTTAGTTTGTATAGAGTTGATTGTATAAGTGGTTTTTAATGAATTATTAATGAAGAAAACTACATATACTACGATTCTATAAAATTTAATTTAAGCCATATAACTTGATGTGACGTAGTAACTCGTCAAGGACGAACTGCATATTTTATCTATGGGAGGGGGTGGTTAAATTATAGTTGTCTATTATTTATTCAGTTTTTTTATATTCAAGATTTCTAAGTTTTAACCCATCTCAACCATTGAACCCAATTGTTAACAAATAAAATTAAATCCCTCTCCAAATTAAGTTGGTTCAGTAAAGTTTGATAACATGGGGAATTCTCCTGTGCCAACTTGCAACCTTTGATTTATTTCGACAATATGCAGTCTACAATTTCTGACAGTTGCTGATATATAGTTCACAGAATAGCAGTTCTTGATTGCTATTCTATGAAGATTTAGTACTTTCTCATTGTACTTCCTAAACTTTTTAATACAACATAACAACATGTGTGTAAGTGCCTCAAATCTTTGGTGGACGGTAAGGATTGATTGGGTTTGCAATGTAGAGCGATTTGAGTAAGGAAGGTGAGAACATAGATAATATTGAAAGGGTGATGCTACGTACATCCCAAGTTTCTATCTCAAAATTGTACATCCCAATCAATGAGTTATTAATTTGTACATCCACTTGACAATCATTGATTTATTTTGGATCATTTGTGATAAAAATGTGGATGAGTAGTGTATTATTCATAATGAAATCATCTCATTATTATTTCTCTCACATTATATTATATTATATTACAAACCTATTTATTGATTTTATATGGTGCATCCAATTATGATAACCATTTATCTAACTAATTAGTGATATATTACATAATCTTTGAGTCCTTTGAATTTTCAAAGTAAATCTAGACCTTAATTTAGAATTGCAAAATTACTTATTACATTCTCCAATGGTACCTAACTTACAATATTCTGTTTAATATCTTTTTTTTTTTTAAATTTATGATATAATGAATAGAATTTCCCAAATATATGTTTTACTAATTTTAGGATCATGTCTATCCAGTAGACATGATAATATTTGACACGACCCGCCCCTAGCTAACACGAGCGAATCGTGCCTAAAACTGTGCTAAGAAACTTTAACTTTTTAAAATATGCTACTTTAAGAAAATTTAGCAGAGTCTCTCCTGCATTTTAGACTAAGCCCCTGCCAGGTCCACACAACTCAACACTTCCAAAATATTTACATAACTACTAACTTCCTTTTTGGGACCTTGAGTCCTCTATTAAAATAAGGGTATCCCCAAAACAGTTATTAAGATAAAATATGGCCTCCGGTCTCAAATATAATTAATTTACAATTCAAAAAGTTAACAACTAGGATTTTAATATAAGTTTCCTCAAAAACTCATGCATGATGAGTAGGCAAAAGTTTTTAAAGGAAACTAAAACAAAATCCTTGATGTATATATAGTATCAAAAAAAAAAAAAAAAACACACATATGCAAAAAAAAGGTCATCTACAAAAGTGAAACAAGATATCAAAAGGAAGGCTCTCAGAGCATCATCAAGTAGCCAACCTCAAGCAGTTACTGGCGTTCTGACTTAACACTGCAATCTCCTGGGGAAAAAATGGGTTTTTAAAAAAAAGAAATAGGGTGAGTATAACCTCTGTGAGTGGGATAGAGTCATTAAAATAGATAAAAAATTGCATAAGATAAAATAATATATCATAACAATTAAATAATTAAAATTCTGCTTTACTAACATTGATTAGAAAACTACTTGAAAAAGATACAAAAACGAGGAAGCAAATCTTTAAATAATTTTTATGCCTTTCACATAATCAAAATTTTAGTATAAAAATATTCTAAGGCATTTCTACTGGTATTCAACATTCAATATGATAAATGTGCTAAGGTTCTAAATTTCATAAAACTCATTTCACATTTTAAATTTCTAAATCATTATAGTTTCACTAATAAAAGACCCAAACTAATCTGACTGACCATGACTTGGCGGGGCTAGGATTACTCAGGCTAAGATATCACTATACTGATCCTACGCATGTGGAGAGCTGCCCTGAAAGGGCTAAACATCCAGATCATACTGCCCAAAGCCTCTATGTGTGCCTGAACGGGTCCCAAAGGCCTCTATAATTCTATTATCTGAATGAATTGGGTACTAGCTTAGTAAAACATAAAAAAAATCAATTCTTTACCTAGAGTTGTATCGTTATTTTAAAGATAATTTAGGAAAGTCGCTTTACTTTTAAATCTATAAAATATTAAATAGTTCTTTCTAATAAACCAAATAGACAAAATTTGGTAAACTATAAAATATACTTCATACAAGAATAAAGGAATATAGATTTACTAAACGTAATAAAGCTTTGCTAACATGTATAGAAATAAGAATTTATAATTTGTAGTTCAATTATTGGTAAAAATGTATTTTTCCCACTCACAAACTCGCGGATCAACTTATGTGGCAACCCCTTCCTCGATTGGATTTAGATCCGGACTTGAAACCGCAGTCTCACCTGAGGGAAAAGTGAGGTAAAACTCTTTAATAGCACCAAACCACATAATTAGACAAAAACCCCCAACTTCCCACTTGTAGGAAACTTGGTAAATTAACACAAAAATTGAAAATCCATCATTTGGTCCTTCCAAGAGTTAAAAGTGGCTAGGAACTTCACTAATTTTTCATAGCAATACAAATTTAAGGAATATTGTAAAAATATAAATTAGGAAAATTTTGGGTAAATGGGTTTATTCTAAATTACACCAATAACATACTAATTCTCCTAATTGAATAAGAAAGTATCTAATTTTCATCAAAATACAAGAAATTGAAGTCTAAATAAGCATAGAAATCTCCTTTCTCTCTCTAAAAAATTTCTCAAATGTCCATAACTTCTCTCTAATGTGTATTTATGAGTAAAAGTCATAATATTTTAGTTTAAAGTTGAAGAAATTACCTCAAAGGCTCTCCAAATTCCTTAGAAAATCAACAACCCTTCTTTTGCCTTTCTTTCCCCTTCTCACATCTCCCCTTCTCTACCTCCCTTCTAATTGTTTCCTAATTAATTCCTAATATAAATGCATGAAAAAATGAAAAAAAAGGCTTGTGGGCTGGGCTAAAATGATGGGCTATTCTATAATATTAGTTGGGCCAAGCCTTATTAAATTAAAAAAAAATGCATGGGCCATTTCAACATTACCCCGTAAAAAAAATTTCGTCCTCAAAATTACTAACCTTGGAGAAAGAGATGTGGATACTGAGCTCGCATAACGTCCTCTCGCTCCCAAGTAGCTTCTTCTTTCGAGTGATTTTGACACCATACCTTAACCAATGGAATAGTCTTGGCACGAAGTACTTGCTGTTTCCATTCTATAATCTTTAATGGTCCTTCTTCAAAAGTCAAGTCTTTTTTTAATTGAATTGGCTGCTGTTGAAGGATATGCCTTGGATCATACACGTACTTACAGAGCATAGAGACATGAAACACGTTTTGTATCTTTGACAACTCCGGAGGCAAAGCTAAACGGTAAGCAACTATGCCCACACACTCTATAATCTCATAAGGCCCAATGTAACGTGGACTTAGTTTCCCACGTTTACCGAAACGAAGAACACCTTTCCAAGGAGATATCTTCAAGAACACTTTATCTCCTACCTGAAATTCTAGATCTCTTCTACGCTTATCAGCATAACTCTTCTATCGATCTTGTGCTGCCTTCATCTTGTTTCCAATGATAGCTATCTTGTCATTTGTATCCTGTACAAGTTCTAGTCCCAACAATGTCCTCTCACCCACTTCGTCTCAACATATTGGTGTTTTACATTTCCTCCCATATAGAGCCTCATAAGGTGCCATTTCAATTCTGGATTGATAACTGTTATTATAAGTAAACTCCATTAAAGGCAAATAAACATCCTAATTGCCTTTAAACTCCAATACACAAGCTCTAAGCATGTCTTCAAGAGTTTGAATGCTACGCTCAGATTGACCATCTGTTTGTAGGTGAAAAGCTGTGCTGAAATTCAATCTTGTGCCTAAAGCTTTTTGCAAGCTAGGCCAAAATCTGGAAGTGAAGCGTGGGTCTCTATATGATATTATTGAAATAGGTGCACCATGAAGATGTACTATCTCTGCTACATAAATACTAGCTAGCCTATTCAATGAATAAGTAGCCTTGATAGGTAAAAGTGTGCAGATTTTGTAAGACGATCTACCACCACCCAAATACCATCATGACCAGCCATAGTACGTGGAAGTCCTACCACAAAATCCATAGTAATGTGTTCTTATTTCCACTCAAGGATAGAAAGTGGCTGAGAGAGTCCCGCAGGTTTCTGGTGCTCAGCCTTGATTATAGCAAACTAAACACCGAGACACAAATTCTGTAATTTCCCGCTTCATACCTTGCCACCAATAATGTTCTCTCAAATTGCGATACATCTTAGTACTTCCTGGATGCATAAGCTAGAAAGTGAGCTTCCTCCATAATCTCTTTCTTTAATTCTTTAATGTTGGGCACACAAAGTCTATTTCCCATAACTAATGCTCCATCATCTCTAACCACAAAGTCTGATCATGAGCCTTTCTTCACCTCTTCTATCAGTTTCATTAATTGAGGATCTTGTACTTGTGCATCTCTAACTTTATCAATTAAATTATGTCTAACATGAAAATTGGCTAGTAGCACACTTAAGTCATTTACTATTAACTCAATTCCCAAAGACCTCAATTCAATCAATAAAGGTAGATATGTCACTTTCAATTAGGCTATAGAGCTCGAGGATTTTTGGCTGAGTGCATCTGCTACAATATTTGCTTTGCCTGGGTTATAGTCAATTGTGCAGTCATAATCCTTGATAAGCTCAATCCACCTCCTCTGCCTAAGATTCAATTCTTTTTGAGTGAACAAATACTTAAGGCTTTTGTGATCTGTGTAAATTTGACATGTTACCCCATACAAGTAATGTCGCCAAGTCTTGAGTGCAAATACAATTGCTGCCAACTCTAAGTCATGGTGGGGATAATTTTTTTCATGCTTCTATAGTTGTCTTGAAGCATAAGCTATCACCTTCCTGTATTGCATCAAAACACAACCTAACCCCTGTCTAGAGGCATCACTATAAATCACAAACCCCTCATTGCTGGATGGAAGAGTAAGTATGGGTGCAGAAGTTAATCGTGTTTTGAGCTCTTGAAAACACCGCTCACAATCATCAGTCCACTCAAACTTCACTTCCTTACTAGTCAATCATGTTAATGGGACAACAATTTTGGAAACATCTTAAGTGAATCTCCTGTAATAACCTACCAAGCCAAGGAAACTTCTGACTTCTGTTACATTAGTGGGTCTCTTCCATTTAACAATAGCTTCTACCTTCTTAGGATCTACATATACCCCTTCAGCTGATATCCAATGTCCCCAAAACACAAGTTTGTCTAGCCAAAACTGACACTTGCTGAATTTGGCATAAAGTTGTTTCTTCCTCAAGGTCTGCAAAACTATCTTCAAATGTTCTGCATGCTCCTCCTTGTCTCGAGAATACACCAATATGTCGTCAATAAACATGATAACAAAGCGATCCAAATAAGGATGAAATACCCGGTTCATGAGGTCCATAAAAGCTGCTAGAGCATTAGTCAACCCAAATGGCATTACAAGAAATTCATAATGCCCATAACGAGTTCTGAAAGCAGTCTTAGGTACATCGGCCTCCTTAATCTTGAGTTGATGGTAGCCTGAGTGCAAATCTATCTTAGAGAAAACCTTTGCGCCTTGTAACTAATCAAACAAATCATCAATACAAGGGAGAGGATACTTGTTGCGGATTGTCACCTTGTTCAACTGTCGGTAATCTATGCATAACAGCATCGTTCCATCCTTCTTTTTAACAAACAAGACCGGTGTTCCCATGGTGAAACACTAGGTCTAATAAACCCCTTATCAACCAACTCTTACAATTGAACTTTTAACTCCTTTAACTCTACTGGAGCCATTATGTATGGTGCCATGGAAATAGGAGTGGTGCTCGGAGCTAAGTCGATTGTGAATTCAACCTCCATATCTTACGGTAAGCTAGGTAAATCTTCTAGAAACACATCCGAGAAATCTTGTACGATAGGAATATCTTCCATCTTTGCTTCACCCATTGAAGTGTCAATCACATGAGCTAGGTAGGTTGAACACTCCTTTTCAAATAATCATTTAGCTTCAAGGGCAGATATTATGCAAGTAGAGAGAATTTGTCAATCTCCACAGAAAATAAATTCAGGTGTTTTAGGTTTTCTAAATATCACCTCCTTCTTGAAGCAATCTACAGACGCATGGTGGGTTGCAAGCCAATCCATTCCCAATATCACATCGAAGTCTCGAATATCTAAAGGAATTAAGTTTGCTAACAGATCATGATTACTCACTTTCACAATACAATCCTTACGAACATTTCCTACCAAGATGGAATCTCCAATAGGTGTGGCAACTGCTAAAGTACCCTCTGACGATTTCAAATCTCTATCAGCATGCATAGCAAACATGCATGAAATAAAGGAATGTGTAGATCCAAGATCAATCAAAATGTGAGCCTCACGACCAAAGATAGTCAACGTACCAGTAACCACCTCTGGTGTGGCCTGTGCTTACTGCTGAGTCATGGCAAAGACTCGTGCCTGACGAACTGGATAACTACCCTGTTGATTGTTACTATTTCTTGAGGTATTAGTCTGGCTTCACTAGAAGAAAAAGAGCATACGAGAACAACCTTTTCGCAACATGCATTGATGCACGTTGCGAAATGGTACATTCAGCAACATGCATTGATTGCACGTTGCGAAAAAGTATATTCAGCAATGTGCATCTAATGCACGTTGCGAAACGGTACATATCGCAACGTGCAACTCTTGCATGTTGCGAAAAGGGTGCAATTTCACAACGTGCAACTTGTGCACGTTGCAAAATGTATTTATTTATTTATTTATAAATTAATTCTTTAAATTGTGAAGAAATATATAAAATCTTAAAATAAATGAAATAAAATTACAAATAAGGAAATTACATTGATTTCATATTTAAATTTAAATAAAATAAAATAATTAAAATATAAGAATATTAATTAATGAATAGAATTTTATTTTTTATTTATAAAATTGACAAAATAATTTCTAAAAATCTTTAAATAAAAATAATATTATTATCTATATAAAAATAATAAACCTTAAATATTAAATTATGAAAAAATAATTTTTTTAACTTGAGAATTGTATAAAATATTGTTAAAAATTAAGGAATTAAAAATCTCAATTAAATTTTATTTCAAATAATATAACCACTGTCGTAAGTTTTGATAAAAAAAATAAATTAAAAATGAACAACTATTTATAATAATAAATTTCTAACTTCCCTCACCATACCTCATTGTGTCTCTTGCCTCACTTTCCTTAAACGCAAACTCACTCTCTCGTCTCTCTCTTGCTCACTTTCTCGTCTCTCTCTCGACCTTTAGAGTTGATGTCACTGTCAACAGAGATCGGAGCCTTCAGAGTTGCTGTCACCGTATCTGAACCCCAAGGACGAAAGCTGTTGCAGCGGCGACCGAGTTACATGCGAAAGAAATGGAGGAGTTGGATGGGATGGAGCCATCTCTTGTAGCCGTGCCATTCTCGAGATTGTTCGTGTGCGCTGGCCGCCTCCATTGGGTGACCTAGCCTTACGAGGTATTAATAGCCCAATTTTGAATTTTTTTTCCTGATTTATGAGTTGAGTTACAATGCTCATCTTCTTGATTTTTTTCCCGATTTGGTTTATATGGCGGTTGCGGTCTGTGAATTGATTCTTAGTTCAATTGAAGGGCTAGTTCAATATTTGTGATGATTGATTCTTATAATTGACAATTGAAGACCTAAGCAATCACTTATTATGAGGGTTTCATAAGATTTCTTAAAAATTCTAATTTACATATTTAAGATTTTACATGTCATGTGGAAGCTTTTGTTGACTTAGCATGGATTTTCTATTTTGATATTTTCTGCAAGAAACTAATTTTTTTAAAGTTTGTTTCTTTACAGCAAGCTGGAAATTTTCAATATTGAGACTTCTTACCAGTTGGTTATAAGAGCCTATCCTGACAAGGTAGCGTTAACCTTATATGAATCATGCCTCGGAACTGTATTTTGTTCATTAAAATAATTTGACTTTATCTTTATTGTTGTCTGTCTGGTGGTCATCTTGTGATTAAATTTTGTACCTTGAACCAAATAGATAAAGCATTGAACAACTAAATGGTGCAAGTTCCTTCAGTGGCTCAACGGATATTGAAAAGGCAACTACCTAGTGATCATTTAACTACTGCTTGAGAGTTGTGAGTGTTTAAAAATTGTTCTTGGTTCTTTCTAACCATCTTCCTCTTGCACCTAGCAAATTCAAGTTGTCTATTTATTGCTCAAATATTGAATAGCTTTTAAAATCTATGTCCTGCACATTGTTAAAACTATATTTAAGTTTCCATTTGGATAATATTTTTTCTTTGTCCTTATTATATTTGTAATGCAGGAGTTACCTGCCATATAAATAGTCCATTTCTAGTTACCATCAAAGAATGAAATACTCAGAATCAAATCCAAGCGGTGAGTTGCTGAATTTTTCCATATATTCTTTTCTAAATTAATGCAATTAATGTCTTGCGGTTTGTCTGTTGAATGAGCTAAACAATGTATTCTATTATCATCATTCAGGAAACCTTAAGGAAAGCATGAGAGACTGTGGGACAGATAACTAATATCTTTATCTATATTCCCAAGGATGGCTTATTTGCAACATATATAGATGGTATATGTTTCTCTGCTAGAGATGGTTTACTCTAATGGTAAGTGTCCTCATTAATGCTCATATCTCACGACATTTTCTAGACTTCTTTGTTATTACAAAGTTGATAATATGCTGTTTTTAATAGTTTTGTAACAGAGCACTTTGAAAAAAAATCTTCTATGGGTGAACTTGTGGTGTTTTACCATTATAAATTTGTTTTATTATATACTTTGAGTCAACTATTATTCTATACTTAATTTTTTTTTTTTGATAAGCTGATAATATATGCCTTGTTGCCATAAGGGGATATATAAAAGTGTTGGTAGTGCATCTGCTTGTCCTTAAGATGGTGACAAAAGCGCCAAGATGACGGGTTGACTAGGACTTTTTTAAGTAGAATTGTATGTGGCTACATGTCAGTCTCTAACGATTTTGGCAGGTATAAGGGAATGTCTTGGTACTGTTTGAGACGTTGAACCATCAAAAGAATGTCATTAGTCAAAAGACTCCCCTTATTTTGTGGTGGGGTTGGGTAGTATGGAATATCAATTCTTTTGTTGATTCATTTGGTCTATCTTTGACTAATACGTTCACTGTTTACTGTTAGATTCATGCTTTTTCTTCTTAATCTAATTTACCTTCACACACACACACACACACACGCACATGCACATATATGTGTAGATATTGTTGTAATTTAAGTACATAACTATTAGCTCATTTTTTTTCCTTCTTTTACTTCCTCAGATTTGTCTTTTATATTTTTCAGCATTGTGTGATGAAGTCAATCAAGCAAATAAGTTGTTACATGTAGCCTTGAATGCACTTCAGAAACTAATTACTGAAAATGGTGAAAGAAATTTCATAGTTCAAGATAAGGACACAGAAGAAGTAAAACCCAATTTACTTTGGAGTGCTATGTTCATGATCTAGTTATGGTATGTTGCTTGATAGTATGCTGTACTTTCTTAGTATGCATAACATCAATGTTTGCATCGGTTTGACTTGTAATATTATATAATGTACTTTATGCAGGATTTGTTGGTGTTTGCTTGAGAAAATATCTATGAAATCGCTTCAAGAAGATAAGAGTAGAAGATGAAATGGTTGGAAGATTATGGAAGAGTTGTTTCAAGTGTATTGGCTCCAAAATGTGTGATGCCCAAGAATTTAATTGTATAGTGCTTTTTATTTAGTTATTTTAAGTTATTTAGGATTATTCTTTGTAAACAAGTATTTGTATTTTTTAAATTCTGTAATAATATTTTTGTTAATATGAATGCGTATTTTGATGTTATATTTGATATTGAATTTTTGTGAATGTATTTATATAGTAATTGGTAAAATTATAAATGATATAGGTACTACAAATTAAAAAATATAAATATAAATATTTCTAAAAAAATTAGTAAATGGGTTACGATTTTCGGCAACGTGCATTGCGCGTTGCAAAAAGTAAAGGACTTTCTGCAACAGTTAGAACAGCAACGTGCGCTCGCACGTTGCGAAAGCCCTTTAGCAATGTGTATTGCACGTTGCTGTAGGGCATTTTTCTACTATTGTTTCTAGCTGAAGAAGTAGATGTCCCTGTTTGAAGCCTTCTAGGTCCTTTATCTTTCTGAACAAATTTGCTACCTTGAGTTAAAGCAGGACATAATTTCTTGATATGCCCTTTCTGACCACAATGATAACACCCAGGTCTACCAAATCGATACTCTCCCTCATGAAGCTTGCCACAAGTCTCACATAATGGGTATGGAGTCATTCTAGATTGGTCATCATGTTGTCTGTTCCTCTTTCTACCAACTCGCTGATCTCTAGAATTACTTCCCACCGATTGTTGCATAGTTTCCTATCAAGAACTTTGTTTCTGCCCCTCTGGTGAACCCTGTCTCTGAGTACTTTTATAACTATCAGAATAAGCTGAATAACTGCCCCTCTCTTGCTTGCTCGGTGGCTGCTACTATCAACTGGCCAACTCTGATGACGTTTATGGCTTGAATCAGCGCGGTTAGCATCCCCTAAATTTCTCTCAACTTTCATAGCAGCTTGGACTAACTTACCAAAGTCACCATAACTATTGATAGCAAGTACAACTCTGATTTCTCTACGTAATCCTTCTTCAAACTTTTTACACTTTTCCTCCTTATCAGCCACAATAGAAGGAGCAAACCTGGAGAACTCTAGAAATTTCTTCTCATACTCCTCCACTGATCTGGACCCTTGAACCAGCCTCAAGAACTCACTACGCTTGGTATCTTTGTACACAGTAGGGAAGTAGTGATCAAAGAACTCTTTTTTGAACATAGCCCAAGTAATAACTTCATGTGACGGATAACGGGGTTGAACTGACTCCCACCAGTGGTATGCTCCACCCTCCAATAAAAATGTAGCAAAAAGCAACTTCTGCTCATCAATACACCCCATAACTCCAAAGATATGCTCTAACTTGCTTAACCAAGCTTCTATACCAAGAGGATCAACATTACCATTAAAGCTTTGACCACACAACATCCTAGCCCGCTGAATAGTGTTCTCTTCCCTTACACGCCCTTGATTTTGAGTAACAGTAGCAACAAGTTGGGCAAGTGCATCTACTAAGTGTATAATGATAGGAGGATCACGGTGGTTCCTATAGTCATTCCCTCTCGCATTTGATTGTTCTTCATCTCCACGATTATGTTCATTTTCCCCCTCACCTTCAGGTGGTGGTGCTGGTGAGGAATTTGCAGTTTGGTTCAGTCTGCCCATGGCTCTTGTGCGAGGCCTGCCTATATGTTGGCTCATGATGACGCCTACAAAATATAACGCTTCTTTTATCATTACAAAACCATGTATATGCAAACATGAGAGAGTTAACAAAATCTTAAAAACCATGCTCTGATACCAAGTTGGCACGACCCGCCCCTAACTAACACGAGCGAATCGTGCCTAAAACTGTGCTAAGAAACTTTAACTTTTTAAAATATGCTACTTTAAGAAAATTTGGCAAAGTCTCCCCTACATTTTAGACTAAGCCCCTTACCAAGTACACAAAACTCAACACTTCTAAAATATTTACATAACTACTAACTTCCTTTTTGAGACCTTGAGTCCTCTATTAAAATAAGGGTATCCCCAAAATAGTTATTAAGATAAAATATGGCCCCCGACCTTAAATATAATTAATTTACAATTTAAAAAGTTTACAACTAGGATTTTAATATAAGTTTCCTAAAAAACTCATGCATGATGAGTAGGCAGAAGTTTTTAAAGGAAACTAAAACAAAATCCTTGATGTATATACAGTATCAAAAAAAACACACATATGCAAAAAAAAGTCATCTACAAAAGTGAAACAAGATATCAAAAGGAAGGCTCTCAGAGCATCATCAAGTAGCCAACCTCAAGCAGCTACTGGCGTTCTGACTAAACACTGCAATCTCCTGGGGAAAAAAATGGGTTTTTTATAAAAAGAAATAGGGTGAGTATAACCTCAGTGAGTGGGATAGAGTCATTATAATAGATAAAAATTTGCATAAGATAAAATAATATATCATAACAATTAAATAATTAAAATTCTGCTTTACTAACATTGATTAGAAAACTACTCAGAAAAGATACAAAAACGAGGAAGCGAATCGTTAAATAATTTATATGTCTTTCACATAATCAAAATTTTAATATAAAAATATTCTAAGGCATTTCTACTTGCATTCAACATTCAATAAGATAAATGTATTAAGGTTCTAAATCTCATAAAACTCATTTCACATTTTAAATTTCTAAATCATTATAATTTTACTAATCAAGTACCCAAACTAATCTGACTGATTATGACCTGGTAGGGTTAGGATCACTCAGGCCAAGATATCACTATACTAATCCTACGCATGCGGAGAGCTGCCCCCAAAGGGCTAAACATCCAGATTACACGGCCCAAAGCCTCTATGTGTGCCTGAACGAGTCCCAAAGAGCTCTATAATTCTACTATCTGAATGAATTGGGTATTAGCTTAGTAAAACATAAAAAAAAATAAATTCTTTACTTAGAGTTGTATCGTTATTTTAAAGATAATTTAAGAAATTCGTTTTACTTTTAAATCTATAAAATATTAAACAGTTCTTTCTAATAAACCAAATAGACAAAATTTGATAAACTATAAAATATACTTCATACAAGAATAAAGGAATATAGATTTACTAAACGTAATAAAGCTTTGCTAACATGTATAGAAATAGGAATTTATAATTTATAGTTCAATTATTGATAAAAATATATTTTTCCCACTCACAATCTCGCGGATCAACTTGTGTGGCAACCCCTTCCTGATCGAATTTAGATCCGGACTTGAAACCGCAGTCTCACCTGAGGGAAAAGTGAGGTAAAACTCTTTAATAGCACCAAACCACATAATTAGACAAAAACCCTCAACTTTCCACTTTTAGGAAACTTGGTAAATTAACACAAAAATTGAAAATACATAATTTGGTCCTTCCAAGAGTTAAAAGTGGCTAGAAACTTCACTAATTTTTCATACCAATACAAATTTAAGGAATATTTGTAAAAATATAAATTAGAAAAATTTTGGGTAAATGGGTTTATTCTAAATTACACCAATAACATACTAATTCTCCTAATTGAGTAAGAAAATATTTAATTTCCATCAAAATACAAAAAATTGAAGTCTAAATAAGCCTAGAAATCTCCTTTCTCTCTCACATTTCTCTCTCTAAAAAATTTCTCAAATGTCCATAATTTCTCTCTAATGTGTATTTTTGGGTAGAAGTCATAATATTTTAGTTTAAAGTTAAAGAAATTACCTCAAAGGCTCTTCAAATTCCTTAGAAAATCAACAACCCTTCTTTTGCCTTTCTTCCCCCTTCTCACGTCTCCCCTTCTCTACCTCCCTTCTAATTTTTGCTTTTAATTGTTTCCTAATTAATTCCTAATATAAATGCATGAAAAAATGAAAAAAAAGGCTTGTGGGCTGGGCTAAAATAATGGGCTATTCTATAATATTAGTTGGGCCAAGTCTTATTAAATTTAAAAAAATGCGTGGGCCATTTCAATATTAATAAGTTATATGCACAATTTCAGTTGGCAAGTTACTGCACTAATCGAGTAGATAAAATGCGGTGAATATATTGACTGGAGCAAATTAGAAGATAGCATATACATATTTCTTTATTGACACAGTGAAGCTAATACAGATACCCATAATTATTATGGGAAACTTGGTCATTCATTCAAGTATGTAATAAAAGTTAAATATAGTAACTATGCACACATATATATGTATCTTAATATTATACGTCAGCTGGATATGTTACCAATGCCATATATCTTGGGCTGAGATATCCCACTTGCTTTAGATAGAAGAAAATAATATAGAGTTTAGACTTAGTTTTTGGTCTACTAAGAAATTTGCGGGCAATTGTTGCAGCTATACGATACATTTATATATCAACTTGACAGAGACTACGTAAACACTTTTAGGTCAACTTGATTGGTAGATACTTTAAACATATATGTAATTCAAAACCTGATAATAATATTTGTCGACCTTTGAGAGACGGAAATGATGCTTTCAAATCTTCTTGTAATTAATGTTACATCATTACTTGGTGACAATGAAGTCCAAAATTTTCTTTTGTATTGACTCCTACATTGGATTGGAGTGATTAAAGAAGAGTCTAGCATTTATAATGACATTGGTTATTCCACTTATCAGATCATTAACCTACAGAGTTTGATACCTAAAGTATCTACAATGGCATCTTTGAGGGAGCCGATCCAAGGGGTAATCAGTTTAAACCTTTACATCTTCAAATAAATAAGTCAACTGCTTTTCTATATAGAGGATATCCCAAATAGAATATTCAGCCTCCATCTTGTTCAATTAATTAGTCGATTTCTTTTTTACGTAGAGCATATCGCACATAGATCACCAAGGACGCATTCATTTGTGCTTTAATAATTCTTTAATTTTAAATCTTAATAATTAATCTAAAACTAGCCTAAATGGTCTAATATTCAAGTCATATTCCATTACTATTTAAAGGCTCCAAAAGCTGTTTGGAGGCAAGTTGCAATAGTTGACTTTCTCCTTGGTAGGGCTGGGAATAGCATATAAGATCATAAAAATTAAGCTTTTAGCAAATGATTGTAAGGCCTTACTTATGTATTTATATTTTATAATACCATAACCTGTGCTTATTCTGTACAATTTCAACGGGGTTTGCAGAGCAACATAAACAATTTGTAGTCTATAATTGAACGGAACAGAGGTAAGTATGATATTGAAACATTGAAATGGAAAAGTTAATTATAATTTCATATACTAAATGTTTAAGTGTCAATTTTGCTTGTACATTAAAAGAGATAAGGAATAACTTTCAAAAAAATAAAATAAAATAAAAAGGAATGTAATGGCACTCAAGGTAGGTAACCAAGTTAATATTTATAAAGTAATTTTTATAAAATTATTTAATTACAATTTCAAAATATTTTTATAGTATTTGCTCTGCCTTCACAAGTGAACAACATATCGGATGATTAAGCGGGTACTTCAAATGGGAAATTGTTTGTGATTTTTCAATTGCCCACTTGTTTCGTGTAATCAGAGAGTATTCATAATGCTAAAAGCCTAGCTTTTTACAAGATAGCTGTCCTCTCTTTTAAGCACTCTTAATGCAACCTCCAAAATGAAAATATATAATAGAGATTAATTATAGATTTTGATATTATTTACCAACAATATTTTGCTGGGAAGGGGTTACATTACTACATAAACAGTCTTGTCATATAAATTGAATCCTAAAGGTTTTAAGTGCATGTCATTGACTCATAAGTGAAAGAACAAACCGCCTCTAATTAATATTGTGGTTGTAAATATAAATATAAATATAAATAATATATATATACACACACAATTTATCAATAAATAAGGTTGATTAATTTCTATGAATAAGTATAGCATTATACTATATTGTGAAAATTCCAGTAAAATTAATGATCAGGGATATGGATAATATTTGATATATGTACATGTATGTATGTTTGCATGCATGCACACTAGTTTTATTTTTATAAAAGTTAATTAGATAGAGAATTTGTACATTTTACATAGTTCGATGGAGTAGAAGCTAGAGAGATATGTGTTATGAGTATAGAAATGGCCCGCGTTAGCTCCGATCCTTTGCTTGTCTATAAGGACCTCTTCTTCCTGTGATCAATATTCATATAGCTTGAAACATGAGCTTTTACTTAAAGCAATTATATGCTTATAACTAATAGTTATCAAGTAGGATTATGTATGACAAAAATAGATTTTGGCCCAAGATTAATTAATGGGAAAAATATCATGAGATCATTCAAAGCACTTGTAAACTCATGTCATATAAAAGAGTCTCTAGATTGGGATTGGTTTTGATACAAATTACAACATCTAGCTCACTACAAGAAAATTCCTCATATATGTCAGTTTTCCACCCTCATGTATATGTATACATGCCGGTTTCAATATGACATTTATGAACCTGACGTGTATTCTATACATGTCGGTTGGTCAAACCGACACAAATTTTTGTCGATTCCTGTTTGTCGGTCTCTTGTCTGGTAAAAACCGACATGTATCTTAGCTATTTGCCTACCTAAGATGAGGGTTTATAAGTGATAAGTTGTACTAATAACATGTGAGTGTTAAGAATCGACATGTATTTATTATTATAAATATATAATACTGGGCTGATACCGACTCTTTGCTTGCATCAGCCCAGCCGAGTATTATATATATATATATGCTTTTTTAATCTGATTTTATGGCAATTTAATATGTGAGTATTATAAACCGACATGTATTTATTATTATAAATATATAATACTGGGCTGATACGGGCTCTTTGCTTGCATCAGCCCAGTATTTTATATATATATATATTTTTTAATCTGATTTTATGGCAATTTAATTCTGTAAAATTAAATCAAAAAAGAAAGTCAACAAATCAAACAATACAATGCAAAGAAAGCAGCAAATCAAACAATTTAACAATGCAGAATAAACAATGTAAACAAAGCACCTGATTTACAACCTAGGTACACATATAGAATCCTTACTTGAAGAACACTATCATCTGCATATGCCTAAATTGATGAATATATATGTGATCTGAAGCCAAGATGAAAATATACAAGCACTATACACCTTATCCTTAGTAACTACACCTATCCCATAAAGAGAGAAGATAAATTAGATAAAATTTATATTAATGCCTTCAATGAAATTAGATCACATACACAAGTAGCAATCAAACAATTAAAGTGTAACCAGGTTGTGGAGCACGGCAAGTTTGCTTGCAAACTATCAAGTTGGCAGCCGATCCCAGCAGTGAGAGGTTCCCAGCCACAGTGCTGACCCAAGCTAAAATCAGCCACGCCTTCGCCTCATCTGTTGCAGAAATTGCAGCTGCAGATGCTGCAACATTTCCTCCAAGTAGGAGAACAAAGTCAGCATTGATAACTGAAATAAATGATTGATGAGTTGATATCATTAGATACAACTTTTTAACTCTCAATCTCAACTATTAGATTATGTGTACTCAATGGCTAAAACTTTGTATTAAGATTGTGTACAAAATTTGTGTTATCATGCTTTATAAATGTCTAATTTTAAGTTTGTCCTCTTTCTTGTGAATTGTTCTAAACCCACATAAATTAGACAAGAAACTTAATTTATTGCTTTCAGTTAATTTATTGCTTTCAGTTTTTTCTTTTATGATGTTTTGTTATGAAAAAAGATATTGGTGTCTTAAAGTTTGTAATTGATGTTGTAGCCTCTAATATTGTTGTTGGTGATCATTGATTGATTATAAATTGTAGTTTGTTTGTCTTTAGTTAATATATTATCATATATTCTAATTTGATCATAATTTATTATGATCGATTACAATAAAAATGAACTCAATACAAGAACAAACCACATCATAGCTAGTGTATAAATCCTAAACCAAACAAGCAAAGCCTTAAAACAAAGTAAGCAAAGTGATGCAGGATAATCAGTCACTATGGCAAAAGGTATTGATCGAAAAGCTAATTAATCATTTAGTCAACATTTACAAAAATAACAAGACTTAAACTATTCTAAACTTCAACATAGGAACTTATTATCACTAAAGATAAGATTTCAGTGGACATCAGCCAAACAATATGAAATGTCCAGTCACAAATAGAAAATCAGATGTAATATGAAATGCAAGAAATTTCTATTTTCATTGTTTTCTAGTTCAAAACAGCGGTTTAAAATTTCATAAATAAGACCAGGAATCATGCCAACCAGCTATGCCATGCTTCGAATGTTTTATAAGTCCAAGCATATAGAAAATTTATGCTAAAACCATTATAATCTGTAATTTTCTACTTGATACATTAACCCAACTAATGCTTAGGGTCAGATAAATATGAAATTAACCACTACAACAACACTAAGCGCTTGGCGCAACAGAAGTTCATAAATAATAAGTTCAAAAAGAAAAGATATTACCTTTGATGTGCCCGTCACAAACTGTAGAAGTCGAGCCTATCCTCCTTGCTGAACCTTTGAACAACCTCCCAAAACCACTGTATGACTGGAGATGCAGCACTGTACCCAGAATATTCTATATTGGCCCTCATGTCATCCACTGAAAAAGACTGATCACATTGTTTTTTTGCTAGAGTTATTATCCTGTGTCCTCTACTTCAGAAAACATATTTGGGAAATTTTTTTTTCTGAAAAAAAGGCAAAGATTGGGAAAGGCTATAGCATTCAGAAGGCTTAAGGTAAACAAATAACCACGAAACTCACAATCAATATCCAGAAGTCCACTAATCAACAATTCCAAGTCCTTGTCATTGAAAATTGAAATTAGTTCCCTTTGAATTAGTTCATTAAATCCTTCCAGAGAAGCATTTATTTGAGGACGAATAGCAGTTGTTAAACGATGCTCAGCAACTAGATCAACATATTGGTGCTTATTATCCTCAGTAACCTTAATATTTCATCCACCCAGAATTAATTCATAGTCAGTGACCTGCATTATTTAAAAGATACCCACCATGAGAAACCAATTATTAAACATGAAAGCTGTGAATGAAAGGGATCAAGTGAAATCTGATGAGCTCATGCATGATATGCATAAGTTCTAGAATTCTGATGAGCTCATGCATGACATGCATGGCTTCCAGAATCTCTCCCATGTGAATGCATTGAAAGTCAAAGGTAGGTGGCCAAATTTGATTTGAATTTGTATGCAGAATTTCCCTATAAATATGGGACGAATTCTGCCTTGTATATGCATCAGAGAGATTCCAGAGAGAGTTCAGGTTCCAGAACCAGAGAGTTCTGAGAGTGTGAGAGAGCCAGGAGAGCTCCAGAATTAGTTTAGGGGAGTTTTTGTATAATTCTTGTATATCAATTTTCTTTGTGAATACAAGTAGATTTTCTCCCAAATCTCTGTTCTGAGTTTGCATTGCATCCCAACAAGTAGTATCAGAGCCTCGTTGAGCTCCTGGAACGTCAGAACAGAGAGGAAAAATTCAGAGAAAATCTGTCCCCGTTTCTGGAAATTTCGAATTTTCGAAAAGTATTCAAAATTCGAATTTGAAGTGTTCTGTGTGTTCGTGAGATCGAGCTGAGCATTCTGCAATTTTTCGGCGACCGAACCGACCACCAGAGACGCCGCACGCGCCTCCGACCTGGTCTGCGAGTGGGCGTCACTCGCCCCACGCGCTGCACGCGCATCTCAAGGAAGAAGACTACCACGTCAGCGCCGCGTCATCAGCCACGTCAGCGAACTTTTTGTCACGTCAGTAGGCCACGTCAACAGATCGCCACGTCAGCACGCCACGTCATCCGGACACGTCAGCACGCCACGTCACCGCCACGTCAGCACAGTGGTCCCCACATTGCCACGTCAGCACATCTTTCGAAAATTTCAAATTGACCCCTGTATTTCTGGGTATTACATTCTGGCCCCCTGAGTTTCTAAAATTTGCATTTCAGTCCTTAAAAAAATTTCAGTTTAGCCCCTAGAATTTCCAAGCTTCGTATTTATTGCACAAAACGAATTTTTGAGCCCCGGAAGAGGCTATTCCACCTAATTTGACCGTTCCGGACGTAACGGTGGGCTCGGATTTCTGAAATTCAATTTCTATTTTAGTGAATTAATTATTCTAAAATGGAAGAATCATCCGGAGCCATGATTAAATTGACTGCAACCAACTACACACTATGGAGACCCAGGATGGAGGATCTCCTTAGTTGTAAGGATCTATATGATCCTATAGAATTTCAAGGGCAGCGACCCGAGACAGAGAAAGAGGCAGAGTGGAAGAAAATCAACAGAAAATGTATCGGTCAGATCAGACAATGGATCGATTACAGTGTCTTCCACCATGTAGCCAAGGAGACAGATGCATATTCTCTATGGACAAAATTAGAGAGTATGTATCAAGCCAAGTCAGCACGGAACAAAGCCATCCTGATGAGACGGCTTGTAAACTTGAAGTTACGGAGCGGAACTCCTGTAGCAGAACATACAAGTGAGTTCCAGAACTTGGTGAACCAGTTGACAGCAGTCGATTTACAGCTTGGGGACGAAGAACAAGCCCTTCTACTTCTCAGTTCCCTTCCAGACTCTTGGGAGACGTTAGTGGTTTCCATCAGTAATTCAGCACCCGGAGGCAAACTTACCTTGTCAATGGTTAAGGATGCCTTGATGAACGAGGAGGCAAGAAGAAAAGATGCAGGCGCCAGTCAAGATGAAGCCTACATCACAGAGAATCGAGGAAGACAGTCTCGAGGTGAAGACTGGAGAAGAGGTAGAAGCAAAAGCAGAGGCAGATCAAGGGGCAGGTCATCAGATGGGCGGAGACCCACATACAAGTGCTACAACTGTGGCAAAGAGGGACATTTGAAGAGAAATTGTCGCAGTCTTCGGAAGCAGAACCAGGAGAGTTCACAGGCACAAAGCAACGAAGAACCACGAGTTACAGTGGTAGAAGATGTGACCATTTGTGCAGAAGAGACGTGCTTTCACACAGCAGATCAAGGAGTAGAATGGGTCATTGACACAGCAGCTTCCTGCCACGTCACTCCTTGCAGAGATATCTTCACCACGTACAAAGTAGGAGACTTTGGGATAGTGAAGATGGGTAACAACAGCACCGCCAGAATTATGGGAATTGGTGATGTTCAATTCCAAACGAACGTCGGATGCAAAATAACTTTGAAGGACGTTCGTCATGTGCCAGATCTTCGACTCAACTTGCTCTCGGTAAAAGCCTTTGATCAGCAAGGCTATGAGAGTTGCTTCACCAATGGTACATGGAAAATGTTGAAAGGGGTCATGGTGGTTGCTCGAGGTAAATTATGTGATAATCTTTACAGGACTCATGTAAAGATAAACGGAGAGAGCCTTCATGTAGCAGAGCACATGGTACCTCTGGATTTATGGCATAAAAGGCTCGGTCACATGGGTGAAAAGGGTTTATCAACTCTTCAGAAAAAGAAGCTGATCACTGTTTCCAAGGATGCAGCGTCTCATCCTTGCGACTATTGTTTGTACGGGAAACAACGGAGGGTGTCATTCAGCTCCTCATCAGTGAAGAAATCAAAGCTGTTGGAGCTAGTACACAGTGATGTATGCGGACCTCTCGAAGTCGAGTCCCTAGGCGGTAAAAGGTATTTCTTGACCTTTATTGATGATGCATCTCGGAAAGTGTGGGTGTATTTCCTCAGGACGAAGGATGAAGTTCTGGAGAAGTTCAAGGAGTTTCACGCCATGGTAGAACGTGAAACGGGTAAGAAATTAAAATGCCTTCGATCAGATAACGGAGGTGAGTATACCTCCAGAGAGTTCAATGCCTACTGTCGAAGATATGGCATTCGACATGAAAGAATCGTCCCACGCACACCATAACATAATGGAGTGGCCGAGAGGATGAATCGAACCATCATGGAACGAGTCAGAAGCATGCTCAGATTGGCTAAGTTACCCAAGCCATTCTGGGGGGAGGCAGTTCGCACCGCCTGTTACTTAATCAACAGAGCACCATCGGCACCACTGAACTTCGAGATTCCAGAAAAGGTATGGTCTAATAAAAAGCCCTCCTATAATCATTTGAAAGTGTTTGGTTGTTTAGCCTTCGTACATGTATCCAAGGAGCTCAGACAGAAGCTCGATGCAAGAACTGTTCCATGTATCTTCATCGGTTATGGAGATGAAGAATTCGGATACAGATTATGGGATCCCAAAGAAAAGAAAGTCATCCGGAGCAGAGATGTCGTATTTCACGAAGACCAAACATATGAAGACGCTGAAAAGACAACAATATCTACAAATCCCACTAGCAGTGCCCCAGATATTGTTGCAGATTCTACCCCAACACCAAATGCTACAAGAAATGACGAGGTACCAGAAGAAGTTCCAGAAGCAGATCAGGAGGAAGAAAATGAAGAGATTACTGAGCCGGGGGAGCCACAATCACCTATAGAAGCTGCTGTACCTCCTGGAAATGAAGAACCTCAGCTACGACGATCTGAGCGAGGTCGGATTCCGTCGAGGAGATATCCGGAATCAGAGTACACACTGCTTACTGATGAGGGGGAGCCAGAAAGCTTTCATGAAGCTTTATCTCATCCAGACAAAGAACGATGGCTGCATGCAATGCGAGATGAGATGAATTCTCTTGAGAAGAACAAAACTTATGAACTGGTCGAGCTCCCAGACGGAAAGAAGGCACTGAAGAACAAGTGGGTATTCAAGCTCAAGAAAGATGGAACAGGGAAGGTAATGAAACATAAAGCCCGATTGGTGGTAAAAGGATTCCTTCAGAAGAAAGGAATTGACTTTGATGAAATCTTTTCACCGGTAGTAAAAATGTCCTCAATCCGCGTCATCCTCGGATTGACAGCAAGTCTTGATTTGGAGCTTGAACAGATGGATGTGAAGACAGCATTTCTTCATGGAGACTTGCATGAAGAAATCTATATGGAGCAGCCAGAAGGGTTCGAGGTTCAAGAAAAAGAACACCTCGTGTGCAAGCTCAAAAAGAGCTTGTATGGCCTAAAACAAGCACCAAGGCAATGGTACAAGAAGTTTGACTCATTCATGGTGAGTCATGGGTACAAAAGAACCGCTGCAGACCAATGCGTCTACTTTCAGAAACTTCCAGATGGAGACTTTGTTGCACTCATGCTCTATGTGGACGACATGTTGATCGTCGGCAAGGATGCAACAAAAATAAAGCAGCTGAAGAAGGAACTTTCAAAAACCTTCGATATGAAGGACTTGGGACCAGCTCAGCAAATCTTGGGGATGCACATTCGTCGAGACAGGAAACAAAAGAAATTATGGCTGTCTCAGGAGAAATATGTTGAACAGGTAATTCAAAGGTTCAACATGGATAGTGCTAAGCCAGTTAGTGTACCACTGGCTAATCACTTCAAGCTGAGCAAGAGATCATGTCCCTCATCCAAGAAAGAGATAGAGGACATGGCGTCGGTGCCCTATTCTTCTGCTGTAGGAAGTTTGATGTATGCCATGGTGTGTACAAGGCCAGATATTGCTCATGCTGTAGGAGTCGTGAGCAGATTTCTTTCCAATCCAGGGAAAGAACATTGGGAGGCAGTCAAGTGGATTCTCAGATACCTTAAAGGTACTTCGAAGATATGCTTGTGTTACGGGGGAGCTGATCCAATCTTGGAAGGCTATACAGATTCAGATATGGCCGGAGATCCTGACAGTAGGAAATCTACATCAGGTTTTGTTTACACTTTTGCAGGGGGAGCTGTATCATGGCAGTCAAGACTACAGAAGTGTGTTGCGCTATCCACGACAGAGGCAGAATACATTGCCGCAGCGGAAGCTGGAAAAGAAATGTTGTGGCTGAAACGATTTCTCCAAGAACTTGGGATTGAACAAAAAGAGTACAAAGTACACTATGATAGTCAAAGTGCTCTGGATTTGAGCAAGAATTCAGTGTACCATTCTCGAACAAAGCATATCGATATTCGCTATCACTAGATACGCGAGGTGATGGACAAGCAACTGTTGAAGCTTGTGAAGATTCATACAAAGGAGAATCCAGCGGACATGTTAACAAAAGTGGTCACCAGAGACAAGCTAGAACTATGCAGAGACATAGTTGGATTAGAAGCTGTCTAATTACTTTTGTTGTTACTCCCTTTCACATGGGATGGAGGGGGAGAATTGATGAGCTCATGCATGACATGCATGAGTTCTAGAATTCTGATGAGCTCATGCATGACATGCATGGCTTCCAGAATCCCTCCCATGTGAATGCATTGAAAGTCAAAGGTAGGTGGCCAAATTTGATTTGAATTTGTATGCAGAATTTCCCTATAAATATGGGACGAATTCTGCCTTGTATATGCATCAGAGAGATTCCAGAGAGAGTTCAGGTTCCAGAACCAGAGAGTTCTGAGAGTGTGAGAGAGCCAGGAGAGCTCCAGAATTAGTTTAGGGGAGTTTTTGTATAATTCTTGTATATCAATTTTCTTTGTGAATACAAGTAGATTTTCTCCCAAATCTCTGTTCTGAGTTTGCATTGCATCCCAACAAAATCATTACTTGTGCTCTTTCATACAAAATCAGCTTCTCCTCATCAGCATCGATGCTAAAAATGAGGTCTAGAACATCACTTATATCATTCTGCAAGAAGTAGAGAACTAACCAGTTTAAGAGAAGCAGACCAAAAGAACCAGTGTAATTTAGAAAGATGATAAAATTGGCATGTAACATACCTCAAGCATCCACTTCAGGTTTTTGAAGTAATTAGGACCAATAGCTTCAATATCATGATAAGTTACTTTAACCCCAAGGATATGCTTGTAGAAAGATCGAGTAAAATGAACATCTAACAGTTGCCCATCAAAAAGTGCTTTTCCAACGTAAAACGGATGTCAAGGAATGAGCAAAAAGCAAACAATGACTAGGCCATTCTAAACAGACAAAGAGAAGTACTCACAACTCGCCCAACAAACTTGAAATATGAAAGATGTTCTGTTTGGTAAACTGAATTGGGGTTGGGCTGGAACGTTGATTCATTGCCCACTGCAGTGAAAAGTAGGGCTCCCTTGTCAAAAATAACCCTGGAGAGCAACTGGTACCATTCCCTAGTAAGACCACCAGCATCAATACCTTCCTCACCTTGAAAGTTAACAGTCAACCTTCCCTTCAAATCTTGAGTTGATCGCATGCGCAGTTGGTTATATGAATCTTCAAGAATGTAAGCTCTTCTTACTGAAATTCTTAAAGGACTGTGATGATGATCATGATGATGCTTTATTTTTGACCTGAAGTGTGCACGTTTATTGTCAAAATCAACAAAACGAGGAACCTTTAGCATGAGCGAGAAAGACTTCTCCAGTAACCCAGGATTTTGACGGATGAAAGCATTTAATAGCTTCCTATGTTTCTTAGAGAACCTCACAAAAGCACTTTGCTTTTCATCAACTTTTGAAACAGGCCCAATAGTTTTTGGATGGGCTGTAGATGTGCTGGCATCTTCAATCTCAGAAACAGCAGCAATACCGAAATCATGACCAGAACCTGGTTGTGCAGGATGCAACTTCTCACACATCACAAAGAAAGATTCTATATATGGTAATATGTTCTGAGCACCTGCAGGCAGTGGTGACATAGCACTGGATGGTTTGGCAGTGGAATTTCTGGATGTGGTAACTGAATCAGGGGAAGATTCTGAATAGCTCTCAATTTTGCTTATACATGTACTCAGCTCCAGCCACAAAGGATCCAAAGCTGTATTAATGTCCCATACCTAAGAAAGAGCAGCAGAATGCTCCTCATCAGGAAGAATTTGCTGATCTTTCTCTTTCTCAATTAGGGAGCTAAAAAGAGAGCTTAATGCCTGCAGAACCCTCAAAATTGCAGCTCCATCTGAAGATGGTGTACTGAGAAGTGCTTTCACAGCTTCACCAAACATATGTAGCTCCTCCATACCAGATTTTGTTAACTTCCGCACTTCATCTGCTAGCTCAGTGATAAATAACTGACAATGAGTAGGAGCAATCACCACCAACTTATTCATTACCTCAGCCACCAAAGTATATGCATTATCTGACAAACTGAAAACAAAAAGGCAATGCTAGATCAAGAGTGAAATAAGTAATACAGAACAACAATAACAGTAGGTTGCAAGAGAGGGAGCTAATTTTATGTAAGGTGGCATAATTTGAGAATGAACACCTAAAATTCAGAATGAAACTCTTTTCATATTTATAGTTGTAACTATACAAAGTGAAGAATATAGAGACATTTGATAATTTATGAGCAAAAAACAACACCAGCACACACAGACGCCCACAAAAACAGAGAATAAGCCTAGACAAAAAGCTTTTATACCCTTCTCGAGCAAGCAATGAGCAAAGCAGACAAAGTTCTGTTTGTGGCAGGTTAAGCAACACAGTCTGAACATCACATTCCTCGTTTGTACTAGAAGATACAGATTTAGACGAATCAACAGCACTGGACGATGAAAAAGAAACCCCAGAGGAAATACCATGAGATTTTGTATTCATCCCAGTATCTGAAGCGGGAGTTTGAGGAGGAGCTTGTTTTTCTGTTGTAGATGGACCTGATTTTTCAGGTAAATTGCTTTCAGCACTATCTATAATGACCCCCAATAAATTAAGTAGTTGAAAGAAAACACCAAAAATCAGCACAACACCCAAGCATGTAACTTTACTTATACAATAAATACAGAAAAGCAGATATCACCGCATTAGAAAAAGCATAACCTGTTCAAGATGTGCTATACTCCTCAAATACAAGGGTTGGTTCAAGAGACTCAAAAGCAACATTATAGATATATATAACCTTCCTGGTGCTTCTTTCTATCCATTTCACACACTTTAACCATCACAGCTTTGCCATGAGCCTGATCAATATTTTGTACCTCTTGTAGGGAAGGGAGAGGCAGCCTAAACTGAAGCAAAATCTTTGAGACAAAGGGATGGTTACGAGCCAAGTAAGTCAGAGTTTCAAGAATTCGCCGAGATACCAGAGGAGGTACTCCTACAGAGGAAAAAGAAACCACCAATATCTAAGCACATGGCACTTTAACAACTATCGCATTGAAATTATATCACTAGACAATTTTCTTTTCAATTTTTTTTCTTAAAAAGACCCTCCAAATAATCATACCATCCTCCAGATAATACAAGTTTGAGAAAACTGTGTACGCACATACTGTGCACTTACCATCAAAATGCTGGGGACGAGAATACATCACATTGTTCTGGCAAGTGTAAAGACGATAAGACGACTCAATAGCATTTGAATAATTGACTGCCTTTCTTGTATCAAGCATCAGCATGTCTATCAAGATTCTAACCATAGAAGTTCTCGTTTCACTATGAGCACATAAATTTAAGAGAAGCCTCTGCAATGAACCTTTATAGAGTGGTTGCAAAATCGATTTATTTGGTATAAGAAAATATTAAAATGGCATTACTAGAAAGGAAATTTACAAAAATCCATTAGCAATCTGCTAAAGAAGGAATAGCCTGAGAAAGCCAAAAAAACTAAAAACTAAAAACTAAAAATAAAAACTACCAGAAGGCCAAACATGCAAGATTAAATTTAAAATCAGATATTCACAGATTAAAAAGTTAAGTGCACACTCAAGAGAAAACCTATTCCACCACGTGGATACCTGGACCACACGAAGCAACCGTATCATTGCTTGAAGAGCTTCTGCGCCAACTAAAGGAGTCCCATCTGCCTCAACTACCTTAGCAGCAATATTCCTGTGGGAGGCAATACTTCCTCCAGCTCTTTCAACATTTGATCCAACACCTTCACGCCTTGAAGACTCACCTCTACGATTCCTAGGGTACATTCCAAATGATTCCTGGTCCTAAAACATCGAAGGGTACAGGGAGTAACCTTATTATAATTAACACAAATTAAAACTTACCATGGATAAAAAATTCCATTAACAAAAATCCACTACATTTTTACTAATAAGCAACTCTCATCTTACTCACTTAGATAAAATATAATAATTAAGAAATTAACAGAGGGCTTATAAACATATTGAAAGGATAAAAGATACAGAAACCTTATTGCCAAAATTCACCAAATTCTTCCTTAGCCGTAACTTCAACGAACAAAGAGTCACAATAAACAATAATAGGTATAAAAATCAGTAAGCAATTAACTAGTTTTATATATGTAAAATACATATCATATAGTATTGTCCATACATATGTTTATATGTACAGCTCCAAAGCAAGTGTACTTCAGAACTTAATCATTAATTAGAAACACGCACATGCTCATATAATAAGACACCTTGCATAACGTTCTTTTAGATAAACTCTTAAAAACAAAAATTCTTACAAACAGAGCTTAGTGAATTTCTACAACAAAGAGGAGTTTGAATATAAATTATAACTAAAACATGTATCAATAGAAATCTAGTCATTATGGATCAGAATACAAACAAAACTTTGATTTGTAGCACAAATCAAACATCAAAGGTTAAGCTACCAAGCAGGATTTTTTTATTCAAACACAAGACTAACCAAAACACCATGGAAGAGAGAGAGAGAAACATGGAAGGAGTGGTATTTCCCATGGCCAATTATGGTCACTAAGTGATGGATATTATGGCTGTTGAAAGATCTTACTTCCAGGGGCTCCTATGTGTGTGTGTGTGTGTGATATTATCAGTTTTTGTGCAGGTTTAGCTGAAGTGGTGATTATTCCTAGTACGTAGGGATTTGATTAACCTAAGTGTTATGGACTATAAATCTGCTTCTTATTTCTTGTCTTACAATCACGTCTTCTTGCTAAGAAATAATTGCGATTTGTCTTGGAGTTGGAGGGTTGCTGATAGGCTTCTGGGAGCCCCCTTTGATGTCTCTTGCATGCCCTCCTCCATAGGTTTCATATACTTTGTTTCTAGGATTTACCCAAACATCGACTGCATGTACACCTAGCTAGCAAGTGTCACTCATATGATTAGATTATAAACGATTAGTTACTTATATTTTTCCCTAATGCTCTTTATTCTATATAATAATCTTGTATTTATAATTATACTCAGCAAGATGCATGTAAAATAAATTAATGATCACTACTCAGGACTCATCCAGGGCTTAAGATTTTTGTCTTCTATGATTAGAGCTGAAGAGTGGCCCAAACAACTCTTGGCCGGCAGCTTCTACGTTTATAGTAAACTACAGCAAAGACTGTGAACATGGATTCTGTGATAAGATTATTTTTTAAGCCATTAGCACTGCATCTTGCTGGACCATTCAGAGGAAACAAAAGAAACCAATGAACCCGCAAGATTTTGAAGATTTTTATTTTCTTTCTGCAGCGAAGAGTCTTATAATCTTGTCGACTTCACGGTTAACTATAGATTTAAGTGGGTAAGTGCATGTATATATAAATAAGAAATAAAAGTCATTTATGACATTAGAAAAAAGAAATTCAGTTCTCTTCACCAATCAGGAAATGATAGAAGTTTTTTTAAACTATACGTACTAAAAAGTACTATAAAAGATAATCCTAAAAGCAAATTCTAGGCATTATCTCCTACATCAGGTATGGCTATCTATTTATATTTGTTAAACTTTTTTTTTTTTCACTTTTACGGGTAGACTTCGAATTAATTTATACTTAATAAAAAAATGTTAAAAAGAGAAGAGAACAGATTCCATATTCATTCTTTCTCTCAAACGTTGCTCCAACCAAAATCAGTCCCTCTCACAAAGCATTTTCAAGACCAAGATAGAAAGCAGAATATACATCAAAGTAAACGATCCTATCTTGAGTCAAAGATAAATGTGCGAAGGAATAAATTATCTTTGTCTCACGATCATTTATCTTTGCCTCAATACTAACATAATTAGAGTGCTCAACAGATCAAATACATTATCTAAAGCTTGGGAAAAAGATTCTCTAGTTGAATCCAAATAACAACATAGAAAAAAATTATAATAAACGTCTGCTAGTTGAGTATAAGACAGAACCAAACCTGAGCATCGTCTTCCATCTCTTCTCGTTCTTCTATCCTCTGGCGTCTGAGGCAGGCAAAGCTAGCTAGAGGAAGCTCCTTACCACCTGTATAGGAATCTAAGTCAATCCCCTCCAAACTCTTGAAAAATACGACTTCAAACAACATTTCAGAAGAAATAGTTGTAAAACTAAAATGAAAAATAAATAAATGGTAGAACAAAATAATTACAGTACCAACAGCATACAGACATGAAAAAAATCGTGGAAAACAAAAACAAACAAATATTTCCAAATCTATGTTTCATAATAAAAAATTAATTAATTAATTAATTAAGTACAAAGAATAGTTTGCCTTGCAACCAATCAGAGTTCTCAACCTCTTTCCTTACAATATCAAGCACACCTCGGCGCCTTCTGTGTAGTGTAGATCCAAAACAAGTAGATATTGTCTGCTTTAAGCTTCATGCATGCATCTTTCTCATAGATTTATTTTTAGGCTTCACATAAACGTTCTTCACCCAAAATGTGCGATCTTATGGGGTATTTCACTATATCTAATATCTTCTTTCAAACAATGTGAGATGTTACAGATAATGACTTCAAATTCCATCCATATACAACTATTTGTTACAATTTAAGCCATAAAACTTGATGTAACATAATATGATGGGTACAAAAAATGAAAAAGATTTTAAATAAATGCATGGCAATGACTCGCCATCTAATGATATTATGTCACATCAGATTGTATAACTTTATTAAGTTGTATAATAATGGTTGTATTTGTAGTATATTATTGAATTAATTATACATATGTATGTACATTAGTACATACATATGTATAATTGTTTTATGCAATTTAGGTTATATAACCTCATGTGATAGAATAATTGGAGGTAAAGTTATGAATATTATATACATAAAGTAGGAGGTCGTTAATTCGGTCATTCACATACTAAGCTTGAGCTGAGCCGACAAAGCATTCAGCGTCTAATGTACATTTACCACATTACAAATGACCAAAAGTTTTTGTATCGTTCATCAAGTTAATATCTATTCACTCCTAGGAATTGCGAGATTCACCTCTTCAATATTGAATATCCTAATACTTGTCCTGTAAATTTGTTTTACATGATCAGAAAATATGCATAAATACTCCTAGGCTACTTTCCCTTTTTTTTTTTCGTTAAAGGTATGGTAAGAATGCTTAACAGCTCAAGAAAAGGTAAAACAAGTAGAGCCCTAAAGAGACAAACAGAAACATGTGTTATTCTCTTTTGCAATGACTTTCTTTGTCTTCAAATGCAGGAAGTTTAGTAGAACTTGAACGACAACGTGAGATGTGAACATGATTTTGTACATAACACTAGGTTTCCGCCCCACTTGCTGCAACTGCAGGTCCACGGTCAGTCCATATATAAGATAAAACTTGGAAGTTTGGTGATTTTACTTTTCGCTTTCACATATATCACTTGCTATAGTGAATTTGATATCTGGGTTTTGCTTTTGGGGCTCAAAATGAATTTATCAGTTCATTTGCTTTCCTAAGCCAAGATGTCTCTTTTTTTGAGATAAATTAGTAAGTCCCCAATAGATATTCTACATTTATAGAAGTGGCTTTCTGATCAAAGTTGGGATTTTGAGGGCTAAGGAGTGATGAATTTTGAATTTTTGGTAATTGATGGAAGAAATTGAGAGAGAAGGTGAGGATTTTATGTAGGTTATGAATTCTTTGTCAAAGTTGATAAGTTCTCAGAGGTGGGTTTTGGTTGAAAGAAACCGATATGTGAATTTGAAGGCATAGCCTGGATTCATGGGAAGTGAAATTTAGATAATCATGGTGGTGTATAAGCTTGATTAGATTGGTGTTTGGGATTGGAGATGCTTGATAGAAGCTTTTCAGTTTCCGCACATGCATTGAATTACGCATCACTTATGTTGGGCTCTGTAAAATAGTCATAGAAGTGTGTATAAGGCAAGGTTGAATCCAGTTCAAGATATGCCCCCTTCATCAGTTCTCTCACAGACAGATGAAAATGGAAAATTTCATGAATCGAAGAAGATTTCTAGGAGAAAACCTTGTGCTAACAATAATTTGTTACATTGGTGAAGTTGTATGAATTAACCATTTAGGCCTAGAAGACCTTGACAGAACCTATTAATCTTTCAGTTGATAATGAAACACAAATAGGAGAATAGAGAAATAAAAATTAAATAACAACCATCAGAGATCATTATAACAAATTTGCCACAAAATTTTGTCATTGTTGATGTAATCGTGGCCATTTAGAATGTGTCTTGGTATGTGACTCTGTTCACAAACTGATCAGAGAAAACAGAGCTTAGTGCAGGGTTAGTTTGAAACACCAAATTAAGCATTTAGGGCTAGAAGACCTGGAGAGAACCTGTCTTTCAGTTGATAATGCTCAGTTAATAATATGATTTCTGAGTTTACCAGAGTTTTGTAAAAGGGAAGGAAAAATTGTCCAAGAAAAGTCAAGAGTCACGGACTGCATCCTTCATAGTTGACAACTACAAACTTTAGGAATTTTAAAGGCAGAGTTATGAATCAGGGATAACTTTTTTCAGGACAAAAACATATAGCAGACCAAGTAAATGACATGTACAAAAATATTGTCAAATTACATAATAAAAAAGTGGAAAATAAAGGAAAATAAACAAAACTACAACCATTACGAATCATTAATCAAACATTCCTGAATTTTCATCGTTGTTGTTGTCCACCGGTCTTCAAATTGTCACCGGTCTTTAAATAAACAGTAAAGACCCAATTCAACTATTTGGTTATCTCTTTTGAAAATCATATTTTGAAAAACTAAAATTTGGATAGACCAAAATACAAAAATTATCTCTTATAAAATAATATAAATCTAAAAAAAACTTTTTCAAATTACTGTTATGTATTAAAATTTTAAATTATTTATTTAATAAATTATAAAATTAAATTCATTTAAAATTTTTCTAAAATTATTTTTTTTCAGAAATAAAAAAATGTTGTCAAACGTCAATTGCATTACAAGTGGACATATAAAATGTACTGTACCGTGCCGATAAAGTTCAAAAATTTTGGGCCCATAACATTGTTTGTGTCATACTTACCCCAGCACGAACAATATTTTGTTTCGAATTGTGCCTAGTACTAAAAAAATTTTGGAGGCCAAACATGGTCTATATAGCACAGCCCAAATGGATCGTATTGTGCCTAGGACTGTTGTTTCGAACTTGGCCCGAATGAGTAAAAAATACGTACAAAATTTTTTTATCTTTTTACTTTTAAATTTTTATTAAAATGACGCACTTGTATCTTAAAGAGACTAATTAACCCCTTATTTAGGAGCCATAAACATTCATTTAAGAAAAATAGGCTTATCTTTAAGAATTTATAAATAACAGTTTCAAACTTTTTTATTAATTATTACTATATTGAGTTAAAATTTATTTTATTTGCTTTGTTTAAAGTAAAAATTCTAACATTTTAGCTAAATAAATATAGATATACTAGTTAATTTCTTAAAAAAGTGAATAATTTATTAATAATTTGAACTAAAAGTATAATTTTTCAAATATATTATAGAGTTTCATCATTACTGTTAAGACTCATTTTGTATCATTTTTTTAATTGAAAATAGGTTCATTTAATTATGAGATAAATTAAAAAAAGATAGAGACTTACGAGAACTAAGAATATAAAAGGCATGAGAGATAAATAGAAATTGAGGAAAGAAAATAAATTTTACTTGTACTTTTAATTGCTACAACATTATAATAAAGTAAATTGGTCCTTTGATATATTCATTTAAATCCAATGATTTATTTATTTATTTCTTTTAATTCAAAATAGACTTATTTTATTAAATTAATTAAAAAAAGTAATCATGCTCATTTGTGTCTATTCGTATTTATCGTGCTTCGTATTTGTCACATTCCAATCGTGCTTCGTGCCAACATGTCTCATCGTACCAAACTTTTAAGCCCAATCCAGTCTAATTCTCATTTCGTACTGTACCGTACCGCTACAATATTCGTGTTTGGACCATACTCGTACTGTACGATTTCGCGTTACAACGTGTCGTGCTCGTGCTCAGCTTGACCCTTATTACATGTCTAGCTGCAGGCTATTGTCGTAGTGGCACATGGGCAACACCTGCTCCTCCATCGTGTTCGTCCGTCGGTGGACGGACAATAAGGATATGGTAACAGCTAAACCAAATAAAACCGGATCTGACCAGAAGTTTAATAGTCAGATCTTTTTTGTGAAATACTGAACAACGAGAAACAAGCGTCAGTATCATCACCAAACAACAACAACTTATCAACCAGACAAAATGCCAAAAAAAAAAAAAAACAACAAACACAGAAAACGAGATATGTGATCAGTTTCTCAGCTCCACCTTCAATTGCTTCTAAGCTTCGAAGCCGACTTTGTAATTTGTACTTAAATTAGGTAAGTAGCCAGCACCAAGACAGGCAAAGCCAATTCCAATTCGATAATATCGCAGCACAAATAAATGACATTACAAATGCCACAAAAGAACAGAGGATTTTTCGTTTTTACATCGACTAATTCAACAAAAAAGTGGAAAAAAAAATTACAACCACCATTAATCATTAATCAATAATTGCAAATTACACTGAATTTTCACCATTGTTGACGCCCTTTCATCATCTAAGGGACTTGAAACAGGGAAGAAAACCGATTTTGGTGGCTTCATCTCTCCACTGTAGATTCTTCCACCAGTCTTCTCCTCCTTAATATCAATTTGACGATCCTTTGCACTATTGGAATCGAGTGGGAGCTCCTTAAGACTTGAGCAACGATGTACAAACAACGACTCCAGATGCGGGAACGGCAAAGTATTCTGACAGATTATCTTCAAAATTGGCAGCTCTGATAAATAAGCTGCTGGAGTTTCGCAAATGGGTTTAGTACTCCCACGTACTTCTGAACTTCACTCCATTTTTCATCACTGATTATTTCTTCCATAGAAGAGCACCTGCCTATATATACTTTCTGTAGATTTGGAGCAAGAACAAGCCAAGTCAAGTCACGCAAGTTTTTGCAATTAAATACACTAAATGTGCGAATGCTAAGGAAACCATGAGTTTCAGTAAGCCATGTGTCCGCACAATCAATCTTCAGCTCTTCAAATTCACATTGCGTAATATATAGATCACCCAGATTCTTTATATATTTTAGAAATGAAACATCAAGCAGTGTCAAATCCCTACAAAATTGAAATTGTAGAGTTTGAGTACAAATCTTTAAGATATGGGAGGTCAAAAATCTTTGGAAAGCTTCGGAACTTTTTAACACGATGCTCAATGCCTTTAAAAGTTTCAAACCACATAATTCTTCTACCAATAATTCAAAACCACCATATAAAACGTTATCCTGATCATCCCTTGACAAACCGAACACACAACAATCTTAGTCTTCAGGATATAATCTACAGTACAAGAGGCAAGATCTAGTTGTATCATTTGATAAACTATCATAACTGAACCTTAAGCGAGAAAATACCTTTTCCTCCATATCCTCAAATTCAGCTGCTGATGTTCTTAAGACCCGAATTGCTTGTTCCCATTCTGCTGGTGTGTCTTTACCGGCCATGACTCTACCAACGGTAATGATTGCAAGTGGCAGACAAGCACACTCCTTGACTATCTCATCAGCTAGCTTCCAGATTCGAGAATCCCAGTCAAGAATGTCTTTTCCAACCTTCTGTCGAAACAATTCCGAAGCATCATTAAAACTTAAAAGCTTTACTTCAAACTTCTTATCAGCTTCCATTTTGCTACAAACATCAGACCTGCGAGTTGTGAAGAGTATTTTGGATTCACTTTCCTGCAAGCGTTGAAGAGGGACCCCCAACTCCGTTAATTCGATCCGCTGCCATATGCATCCAACAATAATGCAAACTTTTTGTTGGACAAAGCAAAGGAGATGTCCTCAGCTTTAGACTTGTAATCCGACAAACCCAATCTTTTTTCGATTTCTTTTCGAATATTGTCAAAATTGGGCGTCCTAGACACAACTACCGTGATAACAACTTGAAATCCTAGCGGTTCTTTACAGAATCTGTTATTGATCTGTTTTAATAGGGTAGTTTTGCCCACACCCCCCATGCCATATAGACCGATGATTTCACATTGTTTATCTCCGAGACATGTCCAAACTTCGTCAAGCATTGAATCTTGGCCAACTATTTTTCGTTGATCAATCGCTTCTTCACGAGCTGGAGGTGTTACCTCCACGGTCACGTCTTCAAAAGCGTCTCCCTGACCCTTTAAAGTGATCATTTCTTGCAGCAAATGTTCCACTTTTCTCCCGAAAAGGTAGCTTGATTTCAAGTCCTTGGAACAGCAGCCTAAAAGACATAACTTCTTAACTTCTTGATGTCTATCTTTTAGCTGGTCAGCAACTTTGCTTTCCATCTGTTCTATGTTGTCAAACCATAACTTCACTACTTCCGTTGGTTGCATGTGGGGGTTTTCTTGGGCTTTATTAGTAACCTTCCTCGTCACGTCGTTGCTGAAAGCTCTCAATCCAACCAATGCTCTGTCCAAGGCAGCAAGATTAGCAGTGATATTCCTTATATATTTTGTCTCTGATGATATGCAAGAGCAAATGGAACCAATTGCAGATGCTAGTAAGTCTGAGAAGCTGCTAGCCAAGTCGTTACCCATAGTGGATTCAGATCAGAGGTAGGCTTATTGGCAAGCGAATTAACTCAAGTTGCTGATACAACAGCAAGTATCTTTGTGGAAAAACCGTGTAAATAGAGTGGTTGATGTTTCACCACGTAACATTATTTTTCTTCATACATATACCATCATATCGGCCTTGGACAGCAGCTGTACGCTATCCATTAATTTCCATTGCCTTAATCTTTGCTCTCCCGTTTCGGTAATTATACCCTCTGTTGCTTTTCTCTAATCACGTACGTGTCCCACTGCCTTAACTAAATCTACCCTACAACCTTAACTAAATCCACGTTAGCTGTTGCACCATGCAGCTGGTCGACCTCCTCCGCCATCCTTAATTTTGTCTTCCACTCCTAGAGGCCTTTTACCTTTAAACTGAATCTATCAATCTATTTAATTGGTCAAAGCCTTTGTCCTTTCACGGCTAACCCCACATCCTATATATGCATTTTGGTATCATTTTCATACTTAATTTCTAATGCTATTTAATATAGCTTTAGGGTACATTGGATGCACCGCATTAGAATATATTGGTTATATTGATTGGATAAGATGTGATAGAATAGGATCGGTTTAGATAAGTGTAATATTATACGATGTTTGGTGTAGTATTAAACCTATAAGATTATATATAATAAACTAAACAGAACTCAAATTTATAATAAATTAATTTTTAAAAAAATATTTATATTTAGAACATAAATCTGTATGTAAAATAATTTAGTTGAAAGATTAAAATATCAAATTAAATAATTCAAGTTTTTAATTAAATATTTTAATTATTTTCGAATAAAATATATAAATATATTAGTACTAAATATTATATTATCAATCAAAATAATTGTCCATTTCTCCTCTCCTTATCCAGCGCAATACAATGGGAGGGCCTGAGTTGATTTTTCCGCTTTTTATTTGGTTCTTATGCGTTCTATTACTATCCTAGCCAACCTCTAGAGTGCGCCAAATGCAGGTTAAACAAAGTTAATGCAATTTTGAACTCTATACTATTCTATCATGCATATCAAACACCCCTTTAATATATAATATGATTATCTTTATGAATATTTTATAATATTATGTCTTTCACATTAAAAAATAAAAAAGAGTTGATTCTCAGTATTGATGACGAATATGTTGATATTGTTGATTACTATCATTACTATTGTATAAATATTATTGCGACTTGGACTTGCAAAATATTTTTCAGACTTGAAGAGCTGACGTAGCCGCATTTAACTTTAACGGGCCAAGTTAATAAAATAATCATAATTCAGATATTAAAAAAATTGATAAAAAATATGTATGTAAGTTGGTTGATAGTGTACATGTCGATACATTTAAACTAGCGTTTGTATTACTCTAAAGGATAATTCTGTTTTCCCAAATTATTTTTACAAATAAGAATAATACTAGATTTATAATATTTATATAATTTAAATATTATAACTTGATATAGTAGTCTAAATCAATGAAGGACTTACATAAGGACCCGCGAGGCCTGGACCCCTTCTGAAATTTGAAAATTTCTCCTTATTTTATGTATTTACTCTTATTCCATTTTCTTAAAAAACTTAATTAATTTCAAGTTTTACATTATTTTTTTATTTTCTCAATTCTTTTACGTATGAAAACCTTTCATCCATAAAATAATATAAATTTATATAGTAATATAATTAATTGTTACTTTTTTATTCGATTATAGAATTTTAGATTTTTTTAATTCTTATTTATTTAGTTTGACATAAATTATATGTTTCTCCTTATGTCTTATTTTATAGTCTTAAAAAATTAATTAATTGTTACTAGAAATAAATTTGAAAATCTTGATGAATGATAATAACTAAATCTTTTTATAATTTTTAATACAATTAAATATCATTAAAAAATTATGTGTGAGAGACTTTTATTTTATTTTATTTGTTTTTAGTCTTTTTCAACCGAAAAAAATATTATAAAATAATCTTCTTTGAACAATTACAAATAAAAATTTTGAAAGAAAATATACTTGTTTGTTGACAACAAGTTTTTAAAGAAAATTAATACTCTTTATAAATTATAATTTTGAAAAATTATAATTCTAATGTCCTTCTATCTATACATAATTTTATTATTTTTTCATAGATTCTCTTACCTTAAATTTTATCAAGTAAATTATAAATATTCAAATATATAAAGTGCCCATTCTCTTATAAATTCTTGCGTCCGCCACTGGTCTACATGATAAAATTGTATTGAAAATGTAACTTTTTTCGTTCTTTTTTTTAATTTTCTTCTTCTAGTGAATTTTTATCTGATAGACTGTCATATTAAGTTGTAGAATTTGAGTTGTATAAAAATTGTAAATCTAGCACTACTGTATAAATAATGTGTAGATTAATGATTATTTATGATAGAGTAACAATATATTTATAGATTTTTCATATAAATTGATATTATATGTATATATAGAGAGTAATTCAGCAGCTAGATAATAATTAATATAAACATAAATATAAGTTGCAGTAGTACAAACTTGTCCAGCAAGCCATACATCAATGAGCCATACAAGACAGCTATCTGCATTGAGATCCGGACTTACCTAACCAGAATAAGAGGACCCTGACGATGAGACAAAGAAAAATAAATTTGTATCCATTATAAAATTACCTACTCATCCGTTTCTTTCTCAACTTATTTTCTATTTCACCACGTCCACCGGCTGTTCATTTCCATCTCCATGAATTCCAAGAGATGAAATTTATCCTTCATGTTCACTGTTTCATTCAAGATCTTCTTAGCTTATATTCCAAAAGATAAAATGGCATCATAGTTTCTAAATGTTTTTCACAAATAAATAGTAGTTAACTCATTATGGGCTCTAATTCTAGTGATGTGACAAATTTAAAAATTTTATAACATTAATTAAGATTAATAACATGTCAATCATAGAATAGTAACATTTCAATTTATAGATTTGAATTAGTAAATATAGCACTATTCCTTATTATATATATGAACTATAAAAATATTTTTCTGTTGTATAAATAATTTTGTTTTGTGCTCCTAATTATATAATCTCTTCAAAATAAGAAGTTCTCTTTCAAAGAACATTTTGAATTTATTTATAGTGTTTCACTGATATAGATAAAAGTGCTTCTTAGAATTTTAAAAGCCATAGCTCTTTATAAATATCATTAGCAGGTTCTCTTTTGAAAAGTATTTATGGATTGTAAAAGTACATCGAAATATTTTATGAAGAAGAATTTGATAGAATTAAATATTGTAATATAATTTTTAATTTAAATGCTTAACACAGTTATATATGTTAATCAACATGCCCCCTTGTTAACTAAAAATATAATAATATTAGTTCGCCACATTACAATTTAGTGGCTCATATTGATAATTAATGAGTTATTTAAGATAGTTAAAAAGTAAAACTGGTTATGATATGTGGTTCATAGTAAATATTTGGGATATTTACATTTACCTCCCGAGGTTAAGCGAAAATACAAATTTCCCCTTGTAAGATTTGAAATAACAATTGCCCCCTGATTTTTGAATTTTGACGTTAAATTAAACAGAATAGGGGTATTATTGAAAATAAAACTCGTGCGATAAAATTAAGGGATATTTAACATTTACCCCTTGAGGTTAAACAAAAATACAAATTCCTCCTTCCCGAGGATAAAAATAATTAAAAAATTAGAATGAAAACAATTATAATAATTAAAATCATAATAATTAAAAATATTTAAAACTTTATTGAATAAATAATAAAAAGTAAATTTGAACCAAATTGAACCCACCATTTAATCTGAGCTTTAATTAACAAACCCAAATTGGGTGGTGGCGAGTTCTAGTAGAGGAGAGAGAGGAGGAATTGGTAACAGAAGCAATTTCGCCGATGAAGAAAAGGAAACGATGATCGTGGGGGTGGCAATTCGTGTCATGTGTGTCGACCCATTTAATTGTTCGTGACAAGAAATGAAAAGCGGATTCAACACGGTTACTAACTGTGTCACCCACATCTTGTAATCGTGTTTACTTAAGCATAGTGTATCATATTCTATATATTTATATCAATTAAAATTATTTTTAGAATATAAATAACTGTTAGTATAACAAAATTATTAAAATCATTACAATTTACGCTTATGTAAATTAATTTACTTTATAATATAAAATTTTCAGTTTCATAATATATATGTTATAATAAGGTAAAAATTATATCATTAAATGAGCTTGCATGTTAATGATGTTAATGATTGACAAGATATATTTAACTATTCGTACCATTAAACTGGTTGGCATGTTGAACACCCTCAACATGAATTCGACCTATTTATTAATCGTGTGTCGTGTTCGCATCGTATTCGTGTCATATTCGGGTGTCATGATTCAAATTGCCACCCCTAGACAATGGCAGTGTGAGAAAAAGATCTGGTGAAGCACTAGGGAGAGGTGGTAGAGATTGTTGGTAGAAGGGAGACAGAGAAGAAGACGGAGGAAAAAAAAAAGGTATGTGTGTTTAAGTGATTTCAGAAAAGTGAGGGAAGATGTTTGTATTTATATAAGGACATTTTGGTCGAATAGCATATATTATCCTCTCTCTCATTTTTTTTTTTACTTAATTTAATGTCGAAATTCAAAAATAAGAGTATAATTTGCAATTTCAAAATGTGCAGGGGAATCTATATTTTTGCTTAATCTTAGGGGGTAAACTGTTAATATCAAATTACTGAACATGAGGTTATTTTGGTAAAATTGTGAAAAAATTTTCTCCCTCCTCCTTTTCCATTTAATTTGACGTCAGAATTCAAAAATCAGGAGATAATTTGTAATTTCAAATCTTGCAAGGAGAATTTGTATTTTTGTTTAACCTCAGGGGATAAATGTTAATATCCCTAAATACTTTGATCTCAAAAATAAATAAATAAATAAATAAATAAAAGAAAATGTTTTTGTTATGTTAAATTCCCAAATGGGGGGAATTTATAATGTTATGACGGTTTGAATTTAGACTAATGCAAATTTCCTAATTTCAGCAATTTTCAACATTATATCTAACATCAATAATTTTATTGATTCTATTGCAACCTTTTGTTCGTAATAGAGGTTCAGTGCTATAAATTGGTCTAATATGTTGTCGGATCAAGAGGATAATAGACTTACTTTGCACGTATAATACATTTCATACAATATTATATTATTATTTATTTTAAAACTTGAAATAGAAAAATAAATTTTCGAGGGTAAAAATTTAGTAAAATCCTTTAGTACACGTGTTAGGTGTACGGTGTGCCAGATAGCAACATTACACTTTTATGGTAACAAATTCCATTCCCTTCTCTCCGAATGGGCTGCGGGAGAAATTTCTTCAAAGAAATTTGCAGCCTCTATATATTCTATTACTTTTTTCTATCCTCATTATTTTCAAATCCCACTTTTCAGGTACTTAAATCATCTCAACATGTTTTTTTACTTTCATTTTTATACCACCTTGATCAATTGAGCTGATTTAATCCCAAAATTTTGAATTTCTTTAATTAAACATTCGCATATTATTAACATAACAATGTAACAAGGACAGAATTGGAATTAAAAATAGCTTAAGGGTAGGTTAGTAAAATCAATGCAATTCTGTTAGAAAGAAGTTAACAGTTGTAACTTGCTGTGCAAGCTTCTGGTTAGTTATAGTTAGTTAGAAATCAGAGCATTGATATATATAGAAACTTGATGTATTCAGTTGTAACTGATTTCATTCTTTGATAATAAGAAAACAATTTCTTTCCAGAATTTTCATTTATGACTTGGTATCAGAGCAAGTATCGATCCTATGGGAGATCAAACTCAGCCTACCTTTCCTGGAAATGTTCGATTAAATTTTCCTAGAAACAATGAAGGAAATTCAGCTCCTGGTTTATCAAATCCAGTGTTAGCTTCTTCAAATCCTGATCTATCTTCCTCTTCGTCTTGCTTGATAAATTCTCTTTCTCCAGTTTTGCCAACAGTGCTTCCAAGCTCATCAATTAAGCTTCAAAGAGGAAACTATGGTTTCTGGCGCACTCAAGTCCTAGCAACACTTCGAGCATTTGATCTTGAAGACTATGTCACAGGAGAAAGATCTTGTCCAGCAAAGGTAATCACCACTCGATCCTCTCAAAGTTCTGATGATGTATTAACACAGATCAATCCTGAGTTCTTGAACTGGAAGAGAGTTGATCAATTCATTTTTAGTTGGATGTTGTCATCAATTTCAAAGTCTATGTATGGTTATGTAGTTCGTTGTACTTCATCAGTGGAAACTTGGAGTGTTCTTGAGAGATTGTTTCTGACAGAATCCAAAGCTAGATCTATGCATTTGAGGCATCAACTTCAGAACACCAAAAAAAGCTTTCTTTCTATATCTGATTATGTGTTTGATAGGTGTTTATTTATGTATTACTTTCATATCAATTCGTCTATGTTTCTTTGCTATATTCCTTGGTATTTTTATGTTTTTGTGTGGTTTTGGATGTTTGTAGGAGTTTTGGAGCAACTTGCACAAAAATGGAGTAAAACCCTTCATTTTCACCTCTGCTAGTCAACCATCTTCTCGGATTTAATTGTATTGATATACAATGAACCCGATGACATGTTGTATACCGTTGGAAAGCTCTCGAAGTCTATTTTCTGAGAAATTTACGGTTCATGAATTCATTCAGTGTACCAAAAGTTATAATCAAAACAGTGTGAGAAGTGTAGAAATATAATTTCACAAATCTCTGTAGCATATATAATACGGGGCACTGTAGCAGGTTACTGTAGCAAAGTATATAAACACATTTTAGGATTTTGTTTTGATAACTTGAAGAGGGGGAAACGACTTGGAGGCTGCAGCTCTGGAATTCTCTCATCTTTTGGAGTTCTTGAAGGAGAAAGAAAGCTTGGAAAGAGGAAGAACTACAAATCTAAGGAGATTTGCAAAGGATTTGCTAAGTTTCTTCCTTTCCTTTTCATTTTCTGGAATGTTTTTGTATTGTATTGTATTGACTACATTTTTGAACATGTGTAACTGAATCTGAATTGGTTGAGGGTGATTTCAAAGCCCTTGATATGGTTTTTGTGAGTTGATTGTGTAAGAAATTGTTATCCAATTCTCTAATTGAAGTTGCTTGTATTTTCCCATATCTAATGCTTATGATTGCTTGCTGATTGTATTTGGGGTGGCCAACTGAATATAATCTGATTGTTGTCTATTGCTAGATTAGAAATCTTGATCCGTAATTGTCTTGAATTTCTAATCATTAGTAGCAAAATTGTGATCAGAGATTGCAATTGGAAAATACAACCTAGGTTAAATAATCTGAACCTGTGTGATTATTGCTTAGATCAACCTATCTTTCTTATCGTAATGCTTCCATTGAATTAAACTTAGAGAGCTTGTTCTAGGTTGTTTAATGGATAGAGATTAAATAAAGAGCTTGTTTTATTTAACAACAAAGTAAGGAAAGATTGGGGTAACAAGCTTGTTGTTATCTACGGTTGATAACTTCAATGCTGTAATTGGATGACAATTCTACGATTAATTCGCAAATCCATATCTTGTGGTAGAGAAGGATCCCTTAACCAGATTTCTCTCATTGATCTTTCATTCAAATTAACTTCTGTTTTGTTATTCTTAATTTGCATTCTTATTTCATTTAGTTAATCATTCAACAAAACCCCCCCTGTTTAGTTTATCGTTGCTGGAAAATAACGAATTCAATTAGAATCAATCCTCGTGGGAACGATATCTACTTATCACTTTATTACTTGTGCGACTAGTATACTTGCTATTTTCGAACGCATCAGTGTTGAAAATGAAAGAAATAGCAAACACTCTAGTTGCTATAGGTTATGATGTCACTGATTTAGACCTGCTATTTCATATACTTGATGGTCTTGGACCAGAGTATGATGCTATTGTTGTTAATTTGACATCAAGAGCCGATACTATCTCTTTGGAAAAGTTGAATGTCACACAGACCTTGACTATGAATCTTGTGCCAATGTTGCTAACAAATTGCCTCAATTCACTGCAAATCAATTCACAAATCTTGGTGGTTCAAACTCTCCATTTTCAAATAGCACTAGGCAAACTTACAATCAAAACTTTAGAGGAAGAGGAAGAAATCGTTATCAAGCCAGAGGTCATAACTACTTTCAAAGTTTTCAAGGAAATAAACCAGTTTGTCAGCTTTGTGGGAAGCAAGGTCACACTGTAATCAAATGTTATCACAGATTTGATATCAGTTATCAAGGACCATAAGCTTCTCAATCTTCTCAGGCTTTTAATGTCAATCCAACTTCTCAAGCTTTTAACACTGGTTCATCAACTCATTCATCTTCTCAGCAAACTCAAGCTTTTGTAGCTTCTCTATCAACCATTCAGGATCCAGCCTGGTATCTTGATACTGGAGCTTCAATTCATATTACATCAGATCTGAGTAAGCTTGCAACTGCACAGAATTATACTGGTTCTGAAACAGTGCAAGTTGGAAATGGTACTCACCTATCTATCACTCATTATGGTTATGGCATTTTAAATTCTCCATTTTCTTCAGCCTGTTTGCAGCTTAATAACATACTGTGTGTGCCTGCTATTACTAAAAATCTACTTAGCATCTCTCAACTTATCAAGGACAATAACATTACTGTTGAATTTCATGAATATGGATGTCATATAAAGGACAAGGATACCAGGCAGGTTCTACTGGAAGGATTTCTCAGTAATGGGTTGTATCAAGTTCCTTTTGTCTTAGGCAAAACTACTTCAAGCAGTAAGTCTACCTATTGTGTGTTCTCTTAAGCTTCCTTGACTCCTACCTCAGCTCCTGTTTCTTTGTTTTCTTTACTGTCAAGTTCACAATAACCTTTAGTTGCTGCATCAACAGTATCATCAGCTGCAAGTGATCAAATTCTCTGGCATAGAAGGTTGGGTCATCCACACTTCCAAACACTGCACAAGCTATCTTCTTTAACTCAGCTGTTTAATTAAGTGTGTCAATAACACTGAGTGTTTTTGTGAGCCTTGTAAGTTTGGCAAGCAGTGCCATGATTCTTATCCAAATTCTAATACTAGAGCTACTAATCCACTTGAGATCGTATATTCTGATCTCTGGGGTCCCTCTCCAATAAAATCTATTAAAGGTTATACTTACTATGTGAGTTTTGTAGATGATTTTAGTAGATATATCTGGATTTTGCCTCTAAAATCGAAGGCTGAAGTTTCTAATGTGTTTAAGCAGTTATTAACACTTGTTGAAAGACAATTTGATAGGAAATTGAAGTGTTTGCAATCAGACTGGGGGGGTGAATATAGACCTCTTGCATCTTTTCTTCAAGGCCTTGACATAGTGTTTAGACACCCTTGTCCACACACTCATCAACAGAATGGAATTGTAGAACGCAGACATAGACAAATTGTCAGCACAGGTTACCCTTATCAGCTTTAAATTTTCAATCTCTTTATTATACTTTATTTCATATATCACCTGATTACAAAATGTTAAAAGTATTTGGCTGTGCTTGTTATCCTAATCTCAGGCTATATAACTCTCACAAATTTTCCATTCATACTTCCACTTATGTCTTCATTGGTTATAGTTCTTCCCACAAAGGATATCTCTGCTTGCATTCTTCTGGTAGAATCTATATTACCAAGAGTGTGTCCTTTAATGAAACTGAGTTTTCTTTTAAGACAGGTTTCTTTCCAGATTCATCATCCTCTTCCACTTCTGCCACTTCTAACATCTCGAGTCCTTGGATACTTCCTGACTATGTTTCCTCTCCTCCAACACATACATCTACTCCTCCTTCATATCATGCATCACCTGTTTCATCTGATCTACAGTCTAGTTCAGTTCCCTCACCAAGTCCACTTTTAACTACTACTCCCACTCAATCTGCAGGTAGTGTTAATCTAGCCACTCAAATTCTCTCCTCAAACTTACCTCCCACTAATACTCATCCCATGACTACAAGATCCAAAGCTGGTATCTTCAAGCCCAAGTCTCATGCTTATACAGCCATCAATACAAGTTTCCTTTCTTCATCTCTTGAGCCAGCCTCAACACAAGAAGCTTTATCAGATTCAAATTGGTTTACTGTTATGCAAGGAGAATTTCAGGCTTTACAAAGTAATAAAACCTGGACTCTTGTACCTCCATCATCTGATATGCATGTTGTTGAAAACAAGTGGGTTTTCAGAATTAAATATAATCCAGATGGAACAGTTCAAAGGTATAAAGCCAGATTAGTGGCAAAAGGTTTTCAGCAAACTGCTGGTTTGCATTATTTTGAAACTTTCAGTCCAGTAATCAAGCCTTCCACTATAAGAGTTATGTTCTCTTTGGCAGTCACATTTGGATGGGATATTCAACAAATTGATGTTAATAATGCTTTCTTAAATGGTGAGCTCCAAGAAACTATTTTCATGGCTTAACCAGAGGGGTTTATTGATGCTTCTAAACCTGATTATGTCTGTCTTCTTCACAAATCTTTGTATGGCTTGAAGCAGGCACCTAGAGCCTGGTTTGACAAGCTCAAGAGTGCCCTGTTTCAGTGGAGGTTCCTCTCATCAAGCTCAGACACAAGCTTGTTTGTTTACAAGTCTGAAAGCACAGTTATACTATTACTAGTATATGTTGATGATATATTGGTAACTGGTAGTGATAGTACTCAAATCCAACGGGTGATTTCTGACTTGAATCAAACTTTTGCTTTAAAGACTCTTGGATCAGTAAACTACTTTCTTGGATTTGAAGTAGCAAGGTCTAAAGATTGCATAATGCTCACACATAAAAAATATGCAATTGATCTCTTGAAAAAGTGCAAAATGCTTGATTCAAAGAGCATCCAATCACTTTTGGAAGCTAACTGCAAGCTGTCATTACATGATAGTGCAGAATTTGATCAACCTAGCTTATATAGAATTACAATTGGAGCATTGCAGTACCTATCTATGACCAGGCCTGATATATCCTTTGCAGTAAATAAGTTGAGTCAATTTTTACAGCATCCTACAGTCAAACATTGGCAGGCTTGTAAACGTGTACTAAGGTATATCAAAGGGACTTCAGACCATGGTTTAATATTCAAACCATTACAGTCATTCACACTTAAAGCCTATAGTGATGCTGACTGGGCAAGCTCACTAGATGACAGGAAGTCTACTTCTGGATGCTGTGTTATCTAGGAAACAATTTGATTTACTGGTGTTCCAAGAAACAAAAGGTTGCAACAAGGTCTTCAACAGAAGCTGAATATCGGGCCATGTCACTTGCTGCAACTGAAGTCCTCTGGCTGCAGAGTTTATTACATGAAATTGGTGTCAAACTAAGTGAAGTTCCAGTCCTATACTGTGACAACAAAGGGGCAGAGTCTTTAGCATCAAATCCTGTTTTCCATGCTAGAACAAAACAGATTGAAATTGATGTGCACTTTATTAGAGAAAAGGTGCTGGCAAATCAATTACAAGTTCAGCATGTGCCTTCAGAATTTAAGAATGTTGATATCCTTACTAAAGCTCTAGCTGGAATCAAGTTTGAGTTCCTAAAATAAAGACTAAATGTTTCTTCTGGAGACAATGCTGATATAACAACAGAAAGAGCAAACCAGCAGCATTGATGCAAGTTTGCTAGGACATGAGCAATCATCCTAGCTGCACTTGAGGGGGACTATTAACATAACAATGTAACAAGGATACAGTTGGAATTAAAAATAGCTTAAGGGTAGGTTAGTAAAATCAATGCAATTCTGTTAGAAAGAAGTTAACAACTGTAACTTGCTGTGGAAGCTTCCGGTTAGTTATAGTTAGTTAGAAATCAGTGCATTGATATATATAGAAACTTGATGTATGCAGTTGTAACTGATTTCATTCTTTGATAATAAGAAAACAATTTCTTTCCAGAATTTTCATTTCTGACTCATATAAACTAGACTTAAACCCTTTTTGTATCTTCACCAGCCACGATTCCGATCAAAGAATTAGAAATTTAACTCATACATTAGGGAAGGGAGGCACAATGCAAGATTATTAGATAAACTGAAGAAAAAAGAAAATAAAAGAAAAGAAATCAACATATATTCCCTCCTTTGGTGTTGTGCAATCTGAGTTATGAGTTATTAAGAAAATTTTAATATCTTCATATATGAATTAGCTAGAGAAGACATTTACTGCACCATCTCATTGGTGTTTTGAAAGCTCTAAAAAGGCATAGTAATTGTGACAATACCTGTGTGAAGGAGCAGAATACAGATTGCAGGACCAATTCAACATCAATAAGACCCTGAATCAATATTCTTGAAGTATGAAAGAGGAATAGAATTCTAGCGTATGAGATGCATTACATACTGTCATCAAAAGATTTTATGGCATGTTTATAATGAGATGGGTATAGAAATTATGTTGGCAAAGACTACAATAAATAATGGGATAATATGATAAACTACCCCTGAAGTTTAGCTAATTATCATGCGGAAAGCCTCTTATATAAATATATCAACGTGATCCCTAACGTTTGCGTTTAAGCTTCATCCAGGTCCAACCAACAGATTCTGTTAGCTTTCAAATTAACGTTTTAGGGTATTTTAGTAAAATGACATAATTTATATGGGATAATATCATAAACCACTCCTGAAGTTTAGTTAATTATCATGCAGAAAGCCTCTTATGTAAATATATTAGCACGGTCCCTAACGTTTGCATTTAAGCTTCATCCAGGTCCAGCCAACAGATTCCGTTTGTGTAGAAACTAAGAAAAAATTAAAAATACCATTTTGCCCTTACTTTTATATCCTTTCTTCTTTTTTTTCGCAGTCGAAAATCCAATCCCTTTTCACACCCACAGTTACCTCTCTCACCCCAACCTCTCAATCTCCAAACATAGCTTTGGCTGGCTACTGGTTCTTTATAAAATTTCAGCTTGAGAATTTTTTTTGTCTTTATTTTGTTGCTTCATTTCAATACGTAGTGTTTGTGAATGTTTTCTTAGGTTGAGAAAATTTTTAAAGAAGTTAGTGAGGAAAAAGAAAAGCATGCCAGTTTTGGGTTTTAGAATTTTTGCATAATTTTTTTAAACATAATTGTTGAAATAATCTGGATTTAATTTTGAATATTTGATTCTTTTTTTTTAATAACTTTGTGATTGAGTTGAGATGATGGGTGTTGATGGTGGAGGAAAATTCGGTGCTATCATGGTAGAGTCTTATGACGTATATTTTTTTATTTAAATGAATTTGATGGTGGTGATAGTGGCTATGGTGGTTATGGATGGTGATGCTTGTGTGATATGAAATGAAGATTTTAGAAAAGAAAATTCAAGGGTTAGTTTTTTGTTTACTGATATGAAATTATGTCATTTTACTAAAATACCCCAAAATGTTAATTTGAAAGCTAGCGGAATTTGTTGGCTGGACCTGGATGAAGCTTAAATGCAAACGTTAGGGACTGCGCTGATATATTTACATAAGAGGCTTTCCGTATGATAATTAGCTAAACTTCAAGGTGGTTTATGATATTATCCCATATGAAATTATGTAATTTTACTAAAATACCCCAAAACGTTAATTTGAAATCTAACAGAATCTGTTGGCTGGACCTCGATGAAGTTTAGACACAAACGTTAGGGATGACGCTGATATATTTACATAAGAGGCTTTCCGCATGTACTTAGCTAAACTTCAAGGGTGGTTTATGATATTATCCCAATAAATAATGAAGAAACATGAAAAGGAAAACTAAGGAAAATGAATTTGTGCCCTTTGAACTTTTATTTAGTCGTTCTTGATAAACAACAAACCCAAACAACCAAATCCATACAATCTGATTAAATTACACAAATTTATTGGGTGGATAAATTAAAGGAAAATTATAGATGTTTTAAGAAATAAAATAGGATTTACTTTCCAATAACTCTGTGCTAAGTCAGGTTATATGAGTTTAGTTGTATATCTGGAATTATTCTTTTTTTTTTTCTAATTATACCTGCTTTTTATAACACAGAATATATGGAAGTTTGGTAAGCTTACGTGTCATGCCTTTGAGGCTTACACCTGGTTGAAGTATCTTCTCTTGTGCTTACATCTAATGTTCTTTTCCTTCTATTTAAATTCTCTTAAGGTTCTTCAGAAGACTTTAACTTCTCTAAAAGAAGGAAACAAGCGGAGAACTTTCTAGTAGGAAATTCAATGGTGGTTTTGAAATCATAAAACAGCCACCTTTTTCTTAGTTTCCTTTGGAAACGGAAGTCGAAACAGCTTACTATGTTAAAACAGTTTCGGCAAATTTTGTAGGGAGTTGAATGTTCTGTACAAGGTGATTGTTACATGTCCCACTTACTCGGATGGCTCATTTATATGACCGCGAAATGAATGTTATATATGTTCCTTCTGATTTAGTTTTCTTCTAAGCTCTCATCTGGAAACATAAGTACATAACATATCAGTAGGAGTTCACTTTATTTGTTTGTACTTAGTTCCTGTTATTATGTCGAATGGGAAAATGACTACGGTAAATGTACTTATATATTTTGTAAAATTTTGTATGATAATCATGAATGAGTATATAAAAATTATAAACTAAATAAAAGATAAAAATATTACAAAAAGATTTATTTACACTTTTTATATAATGTTTTATAATTTTTATATATTCATTAATTTTCAATTTTTATACAAATATTTACAAATGTACCAGTACGTTTTATATACCGTAGAATGACCCATCGAATGGACAGACTAGAGAAATTCCATTTTTCACGAGTGAGCTGGGAGTGAGCTAGTCCATGGCTTACTTTGATTGGGCTTGATTGAAGGCCCACTAGGCAGAAGGCCTGCAACCTGCAGAATGGAGAGGTGGCCGTGGCACGAAGTTTACTCAATCAGTCAAATTGAAAACATTCTTAAAAGTATCTCTATTTAGTCCAAACTTTTTATCTCATTAAGTCCTATTTTAAAATTTATAAGAATAAAAACTGTAATATCTTATATTAACAACAATAAAAATAATCTAAGGTTTACAAAAACAACAAAACTTAAGAATTCGACGATAGATAAGACCTTGAAACAATATTTATGAAGAATGAAAATGGAATGGAATTCTAGCGTGTGAGCTGCATTCAATAATGATCAAAAGCTTTTATAGCATGCTAAGAATAAGATGGATTTAGAAAAGGCCTAACTAAATAATAAAAGGAAGATGAAAGGGAAAAATAAGGGTTATAAATTTGTACCCTATTGAACTTGTCCTGCTTTTATTGTACTTGCTTTATATAAAATAGAATATATGGAAATTTGGTAAGATTACTCATCATGCCTTTGAGGCGCACACTTGGCTGAAGTGTCTCGTCTTGTGCTTACATCGCAAGCTCTTTTCCCTTTATGTTAGCATAGTAAGTACATAGGATTGAAAATAAACTTAAATCAAACTTTGTTGAAGGTTGGTTTCAAATGCATGGTTGTTTAGAAGTTTTAATTCCTCTAAAAGCAGGGCATAAGTACAGAACTTTCTAGTAGGAAATTCAAAGGTGGTGTTGAAATCATAAAACAACTACCTTTTTTTTAGTTTCCTTCGCAAACAAAATTCGAAACAGCTTAATATGTTAAAACTATTTCTGCAAATTTTATAGGGAGTTGAATGTTCTGAATTCAGTGCTTGTTCCTCTTACTTAGATGAGCTCATTTTTCTGATAATGCTTGTTCCATCAAGTGGACACAATCTTATGATAAAGGAGTATAGATAATGCCAACATTTTGACTAATCTAGTTCATCATTCATTCCATTTGCAATTTTTTTAAATGTGAATGGATTATATTGATATTGTTACCTTGCAAAGGGAATGTGTGTGTTTAGAAGCTAGCCCCTACATTGATTTGTATTGATTGAAGATTAAATGATGAAAAAAGTGCCTTCCCAGATGAGCAAAATTTTTTTTTGGGAAAGAAATCCATTTGTATCTTGACTTCATGAAAATGCGAAATTTGGAGTGTATTAGATAACAATGTTTGAAATTCTGCAGTAGATTAGGTGAGCATATTTCTGAATTCCTGTTTGTAAGATCAACAGAACTCATGAAAGTCCTTTATCTAACATTTATCAGTAAGTATGCGTCTCCACATTGTGCTCCTTTGATCAATGTTATCCTCAAAATTCTTACCCAACTTGCCGCCTTTGAGAATCATTTCTTCTGTAGTCTGAAAAAAAAGAATCCTAATCTTTTGCCATCTGGATTGGCTCCTCGTGCTAGAGCTTCATTAGCTGATTAGCTAAATGAAGAATAATACTAAAGCTCAGAATTAAGGAATTTGACTGGTTTCATCGTGCATTCTAATTTATTCTATCAGCTTGGTGCTACTTGAATTTTATATCCCTTGCAAATAGACAAGGATTCCTGCCTGAGTCATTTTTTTCTTTTTTTGGTAATATTGATAAGCATGGCCGAATAAGACACCTGCATATAGGCAATTGAAGATACACTAGGTTTTGGAGTAATTACTAATCATGTAAACTGTGGCATGGGAAAAATGGGCTAGAATAAATGAATAAATTAACAACATGAGGCAGGTGTTTAGATTTGTTACGAGATTGAGCACTCCCGCCGTAGCTCAAATAAAAGACAAGAAACAAATTGTTACGTTAAAAATAATAATCTGGGTGACACTGTCTTCCATAAAAAATAAAATAGACAACTTGGGCGGCTCAGCCTTCCACAATAAATAAATTAAAGGAAAAAATAAAGGCACAGAAATTTAACGTGGTAAAACCTTCAATTTGAGCGAAACTTCCACAGGACAAGACTGAATATTTTACTATGAATAAAAATATTACGATCTCTCTCACAATTAGAATGGAGGAGATAACAAGGGATAAAGAAGAGAAAAGCTTAATACATAAGCTTGGGACAAATCAAAGGGGGGGAGGAGGCTTTATTATATAGCCAAGCCTCCCCACTTACATTTTGTTTCCCACCAATGTGGGATTGTGTGAAAGGCAGAAATGCCTTCACACTTCACATTCTCCCACTTGAAGGTATTTTTCATTTCAGTCTTGTCTTTATACATGCTGCTCAAGTCTCTAATAGGCCACAAGATGTTCTACACAAGATGAACTTATCAGTATTGATTGGTTTGATTAATGCATCTGCTATGTTATCCTTTGTGTGGATTTTCTGTATATCCACTATTCCATCTTCTACTACTTCTCGTACATAATGATATTGAACTCCTATGTGCTTCGTCCTTGAATGAAAGGCTGGATTCCTTGCAATATGCAAGGCACTCTGACTGTCACAAAATAAAGAAATCTTCTCTTGTTTGTGCTCGAGTTCCTCCAATAACCTTTTGATTCAAACAGCTTCCTTGCAAGCTTGTGTAGCTACCATATACTCTGCTTCTATTGTAGATAGAGCAACAACAGTTTGAAGTTTTGATACCCCGCTCACAGCACTTCCTGCAAGTGTAAACACATAGCCTGTAGTGGACTTCCTTTTGTCAATATCTCCTACAAAATCTGAATCAACATAGCCATTGACAATGAACTCTGATCCTCCATAGCATAGTGCAGCATCAGAGGTCCCTTTGATGTATCTAAGGATCCTCTTAATAGAATTCCAATGCTCTCTCCCCGGATTAGCCATGAATATACTGACCGCTCCCACTGCTTGTGTAATGTCTGGTCTTATATAAATCATAGCATACATTAGGCTCCCCACTGCTGATGCATACGGTACTCGAGACATTTCTATCCTCTTCGCTTCATTGCTAGGACTCGTACTTGAGGACAATTTATGATTAACAGAAGTGGGGTGGAAATTGGCCAATAATCTTGCATGTTGAAGCGGCGCAAGATTTTCTTCAACTAGTTCTTTTGAGATAGCCAAATCTTCTTGTTTTTTCTGTGTCGGTGAATTTGCATCCCTAGAATCTTGTTTACTGGTCTTAAATCCTTTATTTCAAATCCCCTAGCTAATTGTGCCTTTAATTCTTAGACCTGATCTTTGTTAGTGCCTGCTACTAACATATCATCCACGTACAATGATCTCTGTTTTCTCTGATGAGTTAAGCTCTATGTTGGTACAAGAGATTTGATTTATTCATCATCAACCTTGGGTACAACAGACTCAGTTTAGATCATTGTACGTATTACAAGAGATTTGAGGAAGACTTTGTCATTTTGCTGCTTGCTACTAACATATCATCCACGTACAACAGCAAAATGACAAAGTCTTCCTCAAATCTCTTGTAATACGTACAATGATCTAAACTGAGTCTGTTGTACCCAAGGTTGATGATGAATAAATCAAATCTCTTGTACCAACATAGAGCTTAACTCATCAGAGAAAACAGAGCTTCATATAGGATGATTTTGAAACACTAAATTAACTATTTAGGCCTAGAAGACCTAGAGAGAACCTATTAATTTTTCATTTGATAATGCTAAGTTAATAATATGATTTCTAAGTTTACCAACATTTTGTAAAAAGGAAGGAAAAAATGCACAAGAAAATATAGAGTCACGAACTGTATCCTTCATGGTTGGCAATTACCAACTTAAGGAATTTTAGAGGCAGAGTCATGAATTTTTTCCAGGACAAAAACGTTTTGCGTAACAAGTAAAAGATATTTACAAGTGATGCCATCAAATTACTTAACAAAAAAGTGGAAAATAAAGAAAAATAAATACTAAAGTACAACCATTACAAATCATTAATCACACTGATGAACACTTAAATATGTATGTTTAATAAGAGCTTAATTCATTATAGTGTATTAATAGTGTCATTAAATTCGTCAACTTAAGCATATTTTTGGTCTTTGTATCTTTTGAATTAGCTTTATCTTAATTTCAGTTTTTGTTACAGGTTCGGTAAAATGGGCATAACTTTCTATTTATAGATTAGAATAGTGCAAATCTTGATTTGTTAGAAAGCTGATTAAATTATCTACAAGATTGTATTTCACAAGTATCATCAAAGTCGGGCTCTTAGTGGATAAAAAATGGGCTTGAAGTGAACCCATCTGTAGTTTCAGCCTAGCCTGACCATGCCTCAGTATTTTGACCATATCTCTTGATGTATGTATCTAAATCGTATAAATCAAGATGTTATAGAAAGCTAAGAGAAATATCTACAACTTTCATGAAGACATGTGATCAAAATTCTAAATAATTCGATGCCAGAATTGGTAGTCAAAGTCGGTGCACATGATGATCCCAATTATCAACAAGATATTTGACAATTATCCCTTTGTAAATTGACAAGTTAACCCCTGAATGTATCTATAAATAAGAGTGCCTTGTGACCCATTAGGGCATCTTGGCCTTTGGCTGTGATCTCTTATTATTGTGTTTTCTCTCTTGTGTTTGTTCTTTTAATGTTATTAATAAATCTTCTTTTTCTTACAATTTGTTTTCTTTCTTTTATAATGTTTTGCTAAATTCTCTTTTGCTAAGGTAAAAGGGTGAAACACTTGATATAAGAATAAGGATTTTCTAATCCTTGACATGTGCTTTATAATCATAATCTTTTGTTATTTATTTTATATTATTTATATTTATTTCTCTAATTAATTTTGACACCACTCGTAAAGTAGAGGTCTTGATCAATTATAGACAATACTTGGCACATCAAATGCTTGGATCCTTTCTAGATGTCGTATGATTCTTTCTTACCGACATAAGTCAAGTTAGGAACCTTAATTTGTTGTAGACATATGGTGATTGGCACATTGGATGCTTGAACCCATTTACAAGAAGTGGTATAAATATTGGTGATAAAACAAATATAATTCATATAACTAAAATGAGCTTAAATGACATACCTTCTGATTGTAACCTCCTTAATGTGTGGATTTCAATTGAGTTATAATTGGGTTATTTATCTTTATTTGATATATCAAGGGCGGATCCCCTGACCTTAGCTTTCATTGTTATTGTGTTAGTTTCTCTTAATTGTGTATTTTAGTTATTCTCGTTTATTATTTATGAATTTGTTATTTTATTTGCTATGGTAGGTTTTATCACTTATTTTCATAAATGGTTTTACCACTGTTTGTTTTTGTTTCACATTGAATGGTCGGTAGTACCGCCTACCATCTTTATCTTTATTTGTTAATATTATTTGTTATTTATTTGAATCATTCATATTATATTTGCTCTCGTTCTATAGTTTGTACCGCTAAATCTCCCTTCCTCGTGGATCAATTTCGGTCTTACCGGGTTTATTACTTTGACACTCCTATACTTGGGAGATAATTCATTTTTGGATGTGTCAAGTTTTTGGCGCCGTTGCCAAGAAGGTAAAATTTGGTGTATAAAATTGTAAGCTTTTTCTTTTTTCCTTTTTTATTTTTATTTTTCTTGCATGTGTTCATCTTTTCTTTCTCTTTGCATTAGTTGGTAGAATTGTTAGGAGCCACTCATCTTCTTTGGGAAACATGCTCAAACCCAACCAAGAACATTAATGGACTGTATAAATCTTATAAGAACTTGTGCACAATCATGCATAGTATTCCCTCATGAAGCAATATATTTTGATCATGAATCAGATTTCATTCAATTCTTAGATGTTGAAAACCCATTTTTGCACTTGAACTTTTATGTCCTTGATTAGTAATTTTTTTTTTAATTATCAAACACTAAAAATAGATACTCGAAAACCCAACCAAAAAGGAAGTGTTCAACAATAATAATTGAGGCCAAAAAGAGATTTTGCAAATTTAATTTAGAAAATGGATTCGTTTTATACCAATGGTCCCTAAAAATGTGTTGACTATGAGCCAAAATTATTTAAAAGCATTTTTCCTACGTGACATTAACAAAAAATTAATATTGCTAGAGTTCTAAACATAAAATTTATCAAATCCCAAAATGGTATGCTATAATATAATTTTATCTGATTGTGATCACAAGGGCGGCTAGGCCTATGATGATAATCATGTTTGGTCATAACTAACACCAACTTAATTTCTTAATTAATTAACTATAAAGTTCAAGATTATTACTATTATTATTATGATTATATTTTATATATAATCGTGGATCGTAGTGTCATTCAACGAGAATAACTAATAAAATTGAAAAACGAAGAAAATAAATAATGTGATCTTTTATTTAGTAGTTCTAGATATGCAACAAATTCAAACAACCAAATCCATACAATCTGATCACATTGCACAAATTTGTTAGGTGGATAAATAAAAGAAAAATTAAACAATTTTTAAGAAATAAAATAAGATCTACCTATCCAATAACTTTGTGCTAAGTCAGGTTATATGAGTTTAGTTGATATATATGCTAATGTTGCATACAATTTGTGACCTTAGAATCAAGGCTTACAGGATTTAGGTTGTCTTTGTAGAACATTAAAATTTCTATAGCAACAAATTGAGTTTTTCGATTTCTTTCTGAAAATCCTGTAATGTTCTTTGTGGTTCTGCCATTGTTGCACATACTAATTTGACATTTCTGAATTTTTCAACTGTAGTAATTGTATATAATCAAAATCTTTGTCTTAATCACTCTACCTATAAGCTTCCTAGAAGTATCCCCTAAAACGTCAGATTGCAGTTTATTATTTTCTTCTAAATGTTTCAATGTAACTCATGTGTCCCAGGAATGTGTATATCCATTTTACAACAACTGTTGTCGCTTGAATGTGCACTCTAGGCCATGGAAGTTGGGATTGTGTTATCAACCTGCAACCTCGACTTGTTATGATTCCAATTAGGGAAATGGCGCGTAGCATCTATGGTGAGTACTGAGTTTTCTTAAAATGAAAAAAAAATGCTACTCATAATGTCCAAACAAAGTGTCAGTCATGAGTTACTATTCGCTCCAAGGATTTGTGGTATGGAATCACAGGGTGGGCAAGACAATACAATTTACACATTCAGTAATTCACATAATAAGCTTGAGCTAAGCTGACAAAGCATTCAACATCTAATGTACATTTACCACATTACAAATGACCAAAAGTTTTTGTATCGTGCTTCAAGTTAATATCTATTTACTCCCAGGAATTGGAAGATTCACCTCTTCAATATCGAAAATCCTAACACTCATCCTGTAAAATTATTTTACATGATCGGAAAATGTGGATAGATACTTCTAGGCTACTTTCCCTTTTTTTCCAAAGGTATGGTAAGAATGCTCAACAGTTCAAGCAAAGGTACAACAAGTAGAGCCCTAAAGAGACAAACAGAAACATGTGTTGTTCTCCTTTGCAATGACTTTCTTTGCCTTAAACTGCTGGAAGTTTAGTAGAACTTGAACTACAATGTGAGATGTGAACGTGATTTTATACATACCACAAGGTTTCCGCCCCACTTGCTGCAACTGCAGGTCCACGGTTAGTCCATATATAAGATAAAACTTGGAAGTTTGGTGTTTCCACTTTTCTCTTTCACATATATCACTTGCTATAGTGAATTTGATATCTGGGTTTTGCTTTTAGGGCTCAAAGTGAATTTATCAGTTCATTTGCTTTCCTAAGCCAAGATGTCTCTTTTGTGAGATAAAATAGAAGTCCCCAATAGATATTATACATTTATAGTAGTGGCAAAAGTTGATATTGTTATGCACGGTGGAAGTGATAACCAACAGAACAACCAAATGTACAACCACAAACTATGCTAGATAATTGAATATAATAGCAACTAAAGAGGCAACCAATCAACCACAATGCAGAAATAGAAAGAACACCAAGATTTAACGAGGTTCGGTATAAATACCTACGTCCTTGGGCGCCGCTGAAGAAACTTTTCACTATCTTCAAAAAGAATTACAAACTTTTGGGTCACAATACAAATTCCACAACTATTGGGCCAAACTGTAATTACCCGAATAGTTGGGTCAAACTGTAATTACCTAAACAATTGGACAATACTACAAATACCCAAAACAAAGGGGGAAAAATAAATATTACAAACTTTAAGGTCCTTAATGAAAGGCCCTTAAACTATGAGGTCTTATATGTGAGACCTTACAAATAGAGGGGGTGGAAGAGAATTTCCAATGGGACAACTAAGTGAGAAGACTTGGCTTTTATTTATAAGCCCAAGTCTCTCCAACACAAAGACTCCCACTCCATGTGGGATCCTTGCACACACACACAATGGCTAAAGAGCCACAATTCTAACAATTCTCCACCTTGGCGATTTAGCCATTCCACCACAAAACTCTTCTTTTTTCCACATTCTCTATCACAACTGCAACGCCTCCAAATGCGCCCACTGGCGCGGTCAAACTCGTACAATGTTGATCAAGTCCAAACAATAACTGAACTTGATCGTTGTCACAACCTTAGTCAATATATCTGCGGGATTCTCGGCAGTCTCAATCTTCTGAAGTAAGATTCTCCCTTCATCAATAATCTCCTGCACAAAATGATACCGAACATCAATATGCTTCGTATGAACATGGAACACTAGATTCTTCGCTAAATGGATAGCACTCTGACTGTCAGAATAAAGACTAATCTTCTTCTGCCCAATTCCCAATTCATCCAGCAATCCCTGTAACCAAATAGCTTCCTTCACAGCCTCTGTCATTGCCATATACTCTGCCTCTGTAGTAGACAAAGCCACTGTAGACTGTAAAGTAGACTTCCAACTCACTGGTGCTCTTGCAAGAGTAAACACATAACCGGTTGTCGACCGACGTTTATCCAAATCACCAGCATAATCTGAATCAACATAACCAATAGCATACTGACCACATGTATCATCCCTCTCAAAGACTAAGCCAACATATACGGTTCTCAACAAATACCATAGAATCCATTTCACTGCTTGCCAATGTCCTTTACCAGGATCATGCATATACTTGCTCACAACTCCAACTGCATGTGAAATGTCGGGTCTTGTACACACCATAGCATACATCAGGCTACCAATTGCATTAGCATACGAAACTCGAGACATATACTCTCGTTCCTCATCTATACTAGGAGATAAAGACACACTAAGCTTCATATGAGGAGCAAGTGAGGTACTTACAGGTTTTGACTGCTCTGTAATGCCAAACCGCTGTAATACATTCTTCAGATATTGCTTCTAAGTCAAACAAATCTTGCCTCTCCCTCTATCTCTGCTAATCTCCATACCTAGAATCTTCTTAGCTTCACCCAAATCTTTCATCTCAAACTCTCGATTCAACTGAGTCTTCAACTTCGTAATTTCTTCGACATTCGTTGAAGCTATCAACATATCATCAACATACAATAGTAGATAAATGAAAGAACCATCATGTAGCCTCCGAAAATGCACACAATTATCAAATTTACTTTTTGTGTACCTCTGACCCATCATAAACCAATCAAATCGCTTGTACCACTGTCTGAGAGATTGCTTCAAACCATAAAGCGATCTTTTCAGTTTGCAAACCAAATTTTTCTTACCAGCAACTTTGAATCCCTCTAGCTGAGTCATATAGATTTCCTCTTCCAAGTCACTATGTAAAAATGCAGTTTTTACATCCAATTGAACTAGTTCCATATTCATCTGAGCTACCAAGCCAACAAAAATTCTAATGGAAGAATGTTTCACAACTGGAGAAAATACCTCATTGTAGTCAATTCCTTCCCTCTGAGCGTAGCCTTTAGCCACCAACCTTGCCTTGTAGCGGACGTCATTCTTGTCAGGAAATCCATCTTTCTTTGCATATACCCATTTGCACCCAATTACCTTTTTATCCTGCAGTAGTTGAGCTAGCTCTCAAGTTTCATTCTTCTGAAGAGACTGCATCTCTTCACTCATAGCTGTCTTCCACTGATCAACTTCAGAACATCTGACTGCCTCTCTATAAGTGGAAGAAACATCAACATCTACAATTGGAAGTGCATAGGCCACCATATTAGCAAATCGAGTAGGTCTGCGAATCTCACGTCTTGGCCTATTAACTGCAATAGATTCTTGTTGATGTTGAGGTTCCTGAGTAGAACCCTCTCCATCATCTCCCAAATCTCCCTCTGTCACAGGAGTACCATCATCTGTCTCAACAGATCTAACTGGGTTCAATGTCGTCGTTTCAAACTCCACCTACTGCTGAATATGCTCCACCTGCTGCGGAGTACCATTCCCCTTTATCTGGTTTTTTGATTTCTTTAACATTGAAGACTCATCAAATGTCACATCTCTGCTGGATACAATCTTCCTCGAACTAGGACACCAAAGACGATATCCTTTTACTCCAGAAGCAAATCCCAAGAAAATCGCTTTCTTAGCTCTAGGATCCAGCTTAGATTCTTTCACATGATAATATGCAGGAGAACAAAAAACATGTAAAGAATCATAATCAGAAACAGGTTGTCCAGACTATGCCTCCAATGGAGTTCTATCACCAATAGCAGCTGAAGGTAGACGATTAATGAGATGACACGCATAAGTCACAGCCTCAGCCCAAAATTCCTTGTCCAACCCAGCATTGGACAACATACACCGAACTTTCTCCAGCAAAGTCTGATTCATGCGTTCTGCCACCCCATTCTGCTGTGGTGTACCTCTAACTGTAAAATGACGTACAATACCTTCATCTCGACACAATTTCAAAAACTGGTCACTGCAATACTCACCACCATTATCTGTTCTGAGATGCTTGATCTTCCTGCCAGTCTGTGTCTCAATCATCTTTTTCCACTTAAGGAAAACACCAAGTACATCATCTTTTGATTTCAAACAGTACACCCAAGTTCTTCTGGAAAAGTCATCAACAAAAGTAACAAAGTAGTGCCTAACTCCCATAGATGCAGTTTTAGTAGGTCCCCACACATCTGAGTGAACATAATCAAGAATACCCTTGGTATTATGAATAGCGGTGCCAAATTTCACTCTCTTTTGCTTTCCCAGAACACAATGCTCACAAAAATCCAACTTGCAGGTCTTTGCACCTTTCAATAAGCCTCATTTCACCAAACTGAATAAGGCTTTCTCACTTGCATGTCCCAAACGCATATGCCACAATCTCGTGATCTCTGAATCTGCATCATTATCAGAAACCATAGCAGCTGATCCAATAATCGTATTACCATTATAGTAATACAAGTTGTTCCTCCTAGTGCCTTTCAATACCACAAGAGCGCCTGAAGTGACCCTCAGAATACCATCTCGAATAGATATACCACAGCTTTTAGATTCTAAGGCTCCCAAAGAGATGAGATTCTTCTTCAACTTCGGTACATACCGAACATCTGTCAGAACTCTAGTCAGTCCATCATGATTCCTCAATCGGATCGAACCTATCCCAACAGTATGACAAATATCATCATTGCCCATATACACAACTCCACAATCAAGCTCTTCAAACTAAAGAACCAATCCCGATGTGGACACATATGATAAGTACAACCCGAATCCATGATCCACTCATCAGAACCAGAAGTGGATGGGTGACCAACTAGACATATATCTGACTCATTATCATCCTCACGCTCAACAACACATGCATCAGAAACAGCCTTGCCCTTATCTTTCTTTTTCAACTTAGGACAATCTTTCTTCCAATGCCCTTTCTTACGACAAAAGGCACACTCATCTTTTTCTAATCTACCCCTTGACCAAGATTTTCTCCTTTTTTCTGGTTTCCTACTTTGACTACGCCCTCTCACTGTCAATGCATCTACTGACTCATCACTATGTTCCCTTTGATCTTTCTTACGAATTTCATAATTCAACAAAGCAGAACAAACTTCTTCAAAAGACAGTTTATCTTTCCCATGGATAAGAGTAATGCACAAATGATCTAATTCATCTGGAAGTGAGCCAATCAATAGCATAGCCTTAATTTCATCTTTGAATGTTTCATCTAAGTTTAACAACTCAGCAATTAACTTATTAAACTCATCAATATGAGAACTGATGCTCGTACCTGGTTTCAACTGGAGACGGAACAATCTCTTCAATAGGTATAGCCGATTCTCATTGCTTTTCTTCATATATTTGTTTTCCAACGTCTTCCACAATTTGTTTGCAGATGTCTTCTTCGTGAACGGATACTTTTGTTCTCTACACAAGCAAGAGCGAATCAACCCACAAGCTTTTATATTCAGCCTGTCCCAATCTCTTGTACTGATATCTTCTGGTTTTGTTTCTTCCAGAACAATATACAAATCTTGCTGATACAACCCGTCCAACACCTCACTCTGCCATAAGCCGAAATTATTTCGACCATCAAATTTTTCAACATCTATTTTTGCATTTGTCACAGTCACTGTCTTCTCAGGTACAGTTGACGATGATACCATTACTACCTCTCACAAATAAGGTCGATACACAAATCACCAATAACCAAGCTCCAACAAACTATTATATTCAATAACTAGCAATCCAACATCAATAGCCCAGAACAGTAGTAAGTGCTTCAATGAAATAGCCACTAACTACCCAAAACCTTCGGGCTCTGATACCAATTGTTATGCACGGCGGAAGTGATAACCAACAGAACAACCAAATGCACAACCACAAACTATACTAGATAATTGAATATAATAGCAACTAAAGAGGCAACCAATCAACCACAATGCAGAAATAGAAAGAACACCAAGATTTAACGAGGTTCTGTATAAATACCTACGTCCTCGAGCGCCGCTGAAGAAACTTTTTACTATCTTAAAAAAGAATTACAAACTTTTGGGTCACAATACAAATTTCACAACTATTGGACCAAACTGTAATTACCTGAATAGTTGGGCCAAACTGTAATTACCTAAACAATTGGGCAATACTACAAATACCCAAAATAAAAGGGGAAAAACAAATATTACAAACTTTAAGGTCCTTAATGAAAGGCCCTTAAACTATGAGGTCTGATATTGAGACCTTACAAATAGAGGGGTGGAAGAGAATTTTCAATGGGACTACTAAGTGAGAAGGCTTGACTTTTATTTATAAACCCAAGTCTTTCCAACACAAAGACTCCCACTCCATGTGGGATCCTTGCACACACACACAATGGCTAAAGAGCCACAATTCTAACAGATATCTGGTCAAAGTTGGGATTTTGAGGGCTAAAGAGTGATGAATTTTGAATTTTTGGTAACTGATGGAAGAAATTGAGAGAGAAAGTAAGGATTTTCTGTAGGCTATGAATCCTTTGTCAAAGTTTATAAGTTGGTTTTGGTTGAAAGAAACCGATATTTGAATTCGAAGGCATAGCCTGGATTCATGGGAAGTGAAATTTAGATATTCATGGTGGTGTGCAAGCTTGATTAGATTGGTATTTGGGATTGGAGATGCTTGATAGAAGCTTTTCAGTTTCCGTACAATCATTGAATTACCCATCACTTATGTTGGGCTCTGTAAAATAGTCATTGAAGTGTGTATAAGACAAGATTGAAGCCACTTCAAGCTATGCCCCCTTCATCAGTTCTCTGACAGAATTTCATGAATCAAAGGAAAGGAGAAAACCTTGTGCGAAAAACAATTTTTTACATTGGTGAAGTTGTATGAATTAACCTCTTAGGCCTAGAAGACCTTGACAGACAGAACTTATTAATCTTTCAGCTGATAATGAAACAATAAAAAGAGAAAAGATAAATAACCATTAAATGACAACCATCAAAAATCATTGCTACAGATTTGCCACAAGATTTCGTCATTGTTGATGTAATCTAGCCATTTAGAATGTGTCTTTGTATGTGGTTGTGTCGACAAACTGATCAGGGATAACAGAGCTTAATGCAGGGTGATTCTGAAACACCAAATTAAGCATTTAGGCCTAGCAGACCTTGAGAGAACCTATCTTTCAGTCGATAATGCTTAGTTAATAATATGATTTCTGAGTTTACAAGCATTTTGTAAAAGGGACGGAAAAAATTGCCCAAGAAAATGCAAAGTGGCCTACTGCATCCTTTCTAACTTTTTAAAATTACTCTTATGTATTAAATTATCCCTTATAAAATAATATAAATCTAAAAATAATTTTTTAAAATTACTCTTATATATTAAAATTTAAATTAATTATTTAATAAGTTATAAAATTAAATTTATTTAAAATTAACTTTTTGAAAAAAAAAATTTTGCCAAAAATTAATCGCGCGCTGCAGGCCACCATCGTAGTGGCACGTGGGCAACACCGGGTCCTCCATTGTGTTAGCCGGTCGATGGATGACAAGGACATGGTAACAACTCGACCAAATAAAATCGGATCTGACCAGTAGTTTAATGGTCAGATCTTTGTTATGAAACACTGAACAAGAACGAGAAACAAGCGTCAGCATCATTCTTAAACAATAACAACTTATCAACCAGACAAAATCCTTAAAAAAAAACAAAAAACAAAAAACACAGAAACGAGATAGGTGATCAATTTCTCAGCTCCACCTTCAATTGCTTCAAAGCTTTGAAGCCGACTTTGTAATTTGTAATTAAATTAGGTAAGTAGCAAACACTAAGATAAGCAAAGCCAATTCCAAATCTGATAATATTACAGTACAAATAAATGACATTACGGATGGTACAAAAGAACAGAGGGTTTTTCATTTTTACATCAGCTAATACAACAAAAAAGTGGAAAGAGAGATTACAATCACCATTAATCATAAATCAAACATTGCACATTACACTGAATTTTCACCATTGTTGATGCCCTTTCATCATCCAAAGGACTCGAAACAGGGAAGGAAAGCCTTTTTAGTGGCTTCATCTCTCCACTGTAGATTCTTCCACCAGGCTTCTCGTCCTTTAATGACAATTTGACGACCCTTTACACTGTCGGAATCGAGCGGAAGCTGCTTAAGGTTGGGGCAGCCATTTATATACAAGTACACCAGATGTGGAAACGGCAAAGCATTCTCACATATTATCTTCAAACTTGGCAGCTGTGTTAAATGAAGCGCCCGGAGTTTTGCGAATGGGTTTAGAATTCCAGCGTTCTTTTGAACTTCACTCCATTTTTCATCACTGATTATTTCTTCCATAGAAGAGCAGTCTCCTATTCCAATAATCTTTAGATTTGGAGCAAGAATAAGCCATGTCAAGTCACGCAAGTTTTTGCATCCACATATCCAAAATGTGTGAATGCTGTGGAAACCATGAGTTTCGGTAAGCCACGTGTCCGCACAGTTAATCTTCAGCTCTTCAAATTCACAATGATAAATACGTAGATCAGCGAGATTATTCATATCTTTTAGAAAGGAGACATCAAACGTTGTCAAATCCCTAAAACATTTAAAGAGTAGAGCTTGAGTACAACTCTTTAAGATATGGGAGGTCAAAAATCTTTGCAAAGCTTCGGAACTTCTTAACTCGATGCTCAATGCCTTTAAACATTTCAAACCACGTAATTCTTCTACCAATAATTCCCAACCACCAGATAAAACGTTATCCTGATCATATCTTAACAGAGCATCTCTGCTATAACTTGTTATTCTAAATACAATTAGCTGTGTGAATTCAGATATCAGTTTTCGTGGAACTTTACGAAGATTTGCAGCATATTCAAACTTCAAACATTTAAGATTGACTAGGGCACTCAACTCTTTTGGCAATTCACTTATTTCAGTAAATGATATATCAAGATGTTGTTGTAAAACCAACTTGGAAATTTCTGATGGTACTTGCTGAAGATATCCAATACCTGACAAGTCTAATACCTTGAGAAAAGGCATATATCGGAAGAAGTCATCACTGGGGATGTCAACAAGATAATTTTTATTAAGAAACAAAGTTTGGAGATCAAGATGTGCACCAACTTTTGGTAGATTCTTAATGTCATTAATCATTAATGACATTCTCTTGATTCCTTTCCACTTTCCAGCCTCTGGTGCTTCATTTAACCCAGTACCGGCTTCAACCAAACAATTTTCCTTCTCTTTTTCACTGCCACGTGCTATCCAAAAAGCCATGTCCCTAATCACATCATGCAATTTTACTCTATCCTCATCTTCCTTTTCCAATAAACATGCTCGAACAAGATTACTAATAATGTCGCCTCCGTCACTATATTCACCTAAAAATCCTTCACCCACCCAACAATCTATCAAGTCTCTTATAGAAATCTCATAGTCTTCGGGATATAATCTACAGTACAAGAGGCAAGATCTAGTTGTATCATTTGATAAACTATCATAACTGAACCTTAAGCGAGAAAATACCTTTTCCTCCATATCTTCAAATTCAGCTGCCGACGTTCTTAAGACCCGGATTGCTTTTTCCCATTCTGAGAGTGTCTCTTTACCGGCCATGACTCTACCAACGGTAATGATTGCAAGTGGCAGACAAGCACACTCATTGACTATCTCATTAGCTACCTTCCAGATTCGAGGATCCATGTCAAGAGTGTCTTTTCCAACCTTCTGTCGAAACAATTCCGAAGCATCATTAAAACTCAAAAGCTTTACTTCAAACTTCTTATCGGCTTCCATTTTGCAACAAACATCAGACCTGCGAGTTGTGAAGAGTATTTTGGATTCACTTTCTTGCAAGCGTTGAAGAGGGACGCCCAACTCCGTTAATTCCATCCGCTGCCATATGTCATCCAACAATAATGCAAACTTTTTGTTGGACAAAGCAAAGGAGATGTCCTCAGCTTTAGACTTGTCATCCGACAAACCTAATCTTTTTGCGATTTCTTTCCGAATATTGTCAAAATTGGGCGTCCTGGACACAACTACCATGATAACGACTTGAAATCCGAGCGTTTCCTTACAGAATCTGTTATTGATCTGTTTTAATAGGGTAGTTTTGCCCGCACCACTCATGCCATATAGACCGATGATTTCACACTGTTTATCTCCGAGACATGTCCAAACTTCGTCAAGCATTGAATCTTGGCCAACTATTTTTCGTTGATCAATCGCTTCTTCACGAGCTGGAGGTGTTACCTCCACAGTCAACTCTTGAAAAGCATCTCCTTGACTCTTTAAAGCGGTCACTTCTTGCAGCAAATCCTCCACTGTTCTCCCAAAAAGATAGCTTGATTTCAAGTCCCTGGAACAGCAGCCTAAAAGACATAACTTCTTAACTTCTTGATCTCTATCCTTTAGCTGGTCAGCAACTTTACTTTTCACCTTTTCTATGGTGTCGAACCATAACCTGACTACTTCGGTTTGTTGCATGTTGGGGTTTTCTCTAGCTCTATTAGTAACCCTCCTCTCCACATCGTTGCTCACGGCTGTCAATCCATCCAATGCTTGGTCCAAGGCATCAAGATTAGCAGTGAGATCCCTTATATATTTTGTTTCTGCAGAAATGCAAGAGCAGATGGAACCAATTGCAGATGCTAGTAAGTTTGAGAAGCTGGCTGCCAAGGCGTTACCCATAGCTGCTGGTATAAGATCAAGAAGAGGGTGAGGAGTGCAGTGGATATCAAGTAAATATATTTTGTTTATTGATTAATGAGCTTTGAACATGACAGACTTGATGTGTAGGCTACAGTAGTTTAAGGTCAAATTTAACAAAAAATTATTTAATATTCTTAACCATGATTACTTGAGATCCTCTTCTTAACCATGATAGACGGACAACAGAAGTTTGGATAATGCCCTCCTTCTTAACCGTGATTAATTTCCAATTATCTGATTAGGGCTGGCTTAAGGCTGTCTGGGGTCTAAGGTAAGGTAACGTCGAGTTGTTTGTACTAAATCAAAGGCAATTCTCCGTGTCATCCCTTTAGAGTTCTCAAAACTTATTCAGTAATATTATACTAATAAATAAAAAATAATACAATATCATTTCTCAATGTGGGTTCAACATAAAAACCACTGTTATTTGACAACCACAAGAGCAAGGCACAGAGAGGGCCCATCAAAGGGTTTGAAAGGGAATAGAAGTAGCTTCTGTACTTGCTGACTACAATAATGGTTGCTATGAGGAGGAAGCACAATAGAAAAGCTAATGAATTTCATCTTCTCCTAAGATGTTGCTGTTAAAAAAAAAAAAAAAAAGAAAGAGTCAAATAATAAAATGTTAGTTCAGGGGAAGCAATACTCTTTTACTGTTTCATTCAATCACACACTGTTAACCAATAAAATTCTTAACAAATAAATTTAAAATAAAGAAAATAGTTTTATGAGCCATGACATACCCTTTTAGCATTATGAGGTACTTGCGGCCGCCTTACATGAGGCTGTCTATCAGACACACTATCTAAATCCGCCATGAGCACTGGAATATCATGATCAAATTCTGCCTAAAGAGTCTTTTCAACCAAAGCTTGACAGTTTTTAAGTTGAAAATGGCCGCTTTTTCTATACTCCACGGTAAAGGTCGGTTTCATCGACATTTATCCTCCAATGATCAAATTAGGTGACTAGATGACTTAGGATGAGGTTGGTGCAGCATATTGACTGCATATGATTGTATTGAATTGGATGTGATAAGACTGGATAAGTATACTACTATATTGTACTTGGTATAATATTAGATGGGATATATAAGATTTTATGTATAATAATTTAAATAAAAATTAATTTAATATTTTGATTTAAACTTTAAAACTATATTTAAAATCATTTAATTAAATATAAAAAATTGGACATATTTTTTAAATATTTTAATTATTTAATATAATATAAGAATCAAATTATATCAATTTATTTTATGAAAAAAATATAAATATAATATATTTATGTTCTTTTTCAATTAAACGCTATAGTCTACAATGCCCCACAATCCTATTCGCGTTAACATGTGCATGGTGAGGTGAGGACTAGACCTTGGCAAATTCTATATGATCCGTTAACACGACACGAACCCATTCGATAAAAACGTGTTTTGGATCTAATATTATCGGATTGGATCGTTAATGGGTTAACACGGTAAAACCCGTTTGATATCGGACCGTATTTGGGTTTATCCTATAAAAAACCGTTTCACCCGTTTAACCCGTTAATATTAAGGATAATATAGTAAATTTATTTATGATATATAATAAAATATAATAAAATGTAACAAATACTAATTTATAACTATACTTAACCTAATTAAAATTATTCTAATACAATTACGTCATCTTTTTTTTATGTGTGTATGAGTATGACATTTTGATGAGAAATATAAAGAAGAAACTCATAAAATGTTCTATTTTATTTTCAAAAATCATTCAATAATTGGACATTATCAATTATTTATCTTAAATACACTTTAGATGGATATTTAAATGATGTTGGATATAAAATTTTGTTTATATTTCCATATTATATTAAATTTGGATATCTCATTAGATTTCAAAATATTTATTAGATTTTAAATTTATAAACTATTGGTTGTATTATTTGTTTAGAATTCATACAAATCATGTTATACATATTGTTGTCTAACTTAAAAATAAAAAAAAAAAAACGGGTTAAATGGGTTGGATTCGGGTAACACGTTAAGTTAACAGTCGGGTTTGGGTTTATAGATTTAGACCCAATAAGTTAATGGGTCGGATTTGGATTAAAATAATTTAATACGACACGAATACGAAACGACACGAAACCGCTCTAACACGACCCATTGCCAGGTCTAGTGAGGACCGTCATAGGCTCCTTTTATACAGCCCTTGCGCGCAGTTTTCAAATACTATCCCAGCTTCCAATTGCGCTAAACATAGTTCAAAGGAAATTTATAGAATCTCCAGATTTTATGGTATCCGGGCCGTGTCAAAGATGCCCTTAATAATTGAGATGATGGGGTAGCCTTTATATAAGCTAGCGTGACTCCTGTAAAATATCTAAACCATTGAAATGAGCTGATGCATCACAATCTGGTGCTGCCTGGCGGAAGATTGCCGCAAGCCAAGTTTTTACAACGATCTAGCTCGTGTAGCATCTAATTAAGCCAATCGCTGGAATCTGATTCCGATATTCGGGAATCACGACGTACAAACTGGTGTTATATATTGCATGACTTAATCAATCATGATATCTTATAACCTTAGCTCATACCTTGGTACATGGAACGCCTATGTAGAAGTTTGGGTGCATATGGTGATGAACTCTACCAAGGTTACCCTTGATGCAGGAGCCCAGCCAAAATTATTTAATTGCAATGAGTTTATTTTATTTTATTTTATTGTCTTTACTTGCTGTTGCTGAGTTGGAACTTTATTTGTCTTATTTGCTCTTTTTATTTGTGAGTCAAAACGCTACGTATTGAACAAAAGGTTGCACAAAAAGACAGCTATCCATTTTTTGGAGGCAGACCTGGAATGAAAGTTGCTGTTTTGTTTCTATTCTTTTGATCATGGAAGGATTACAAACTCATTAAGCTAGAGTTCCCTTCACTCCAAAAGTCTCTCTACGTCAAGGTGGTATCAGAGCTCTGGAGTTCCCAGGTTCATGGCCAATATTGATGGTGGAAGACGCCGCGACGGCGGTGAAGATCCTGATGTGCAGGCCTTATGGACAGCTGTCACTAGTCTTGAACAAAGGTTTGAAGTTCTTTCTCTTGATGTTCAAAGAATTCTGGCAGCAGTTGGTGGCGGCAATAATGAAGAACGAAGACCCCCACCCCTCGAGCTGGACGACTAGCGTCACCTGACTTATTTGCAAATCATACGCAACCTCGGTGTCGAGATCTGATTGATACAGATTCAGATGAAGAAATTGAAGAGTGGATTTTTGACGAACCACGGCCTGACTGTCACCCACAACACCAACGTTCCAGAAATCATGAGTATAAGGTGAAATTTGATACTCCTTGTTTTAATGGGCATTTACATATCGAAGATTTCTTGGATTGGATTAAAACTGTAGAAACATTTTTTGAGTGTATGGAAATCCCAGAAGATAAACAAATTAAACTTGTTGCTTGTAAATTGAGGGGAGGAGCCTCTGCCTGGTGGGAACAACTTCAAATACATAGGAAAAGAGAGGGGAAAAGGCCTATTAGATCATGGATGAGAATGAGACAGTTGATCGATTTCTGCCTATTGACTATGATCAGATCTTGTATCAACAATATCGGGAATGTACTCAACGAGGTCGATCTGTTAGTGATTATACTGAAGAATTTTATCAACTTAAAGCCTGAATTGATATTAATGAGCGTGAAAGACAGCAGGTGTCAAGGTATCTTCCTGGTTTGAAAGAATCCATCAGGGAACAATTTGCTTTGCATTCGGTATGGCGACTTTCTGAAGCCTTCAATCTTGCTTACAAAGCTGAAATGAATCTCTCTCGAAGCTCTAGTAGAAGTTCATACAATAAGAGGCCCAGCTCTGAAACCTACCCAGAAAAGGTCCAACCCACATTCCAATCTAATCAACCGGGTCCTTCTGAAGCTGCAGGGAATAGTAAATCTGCTGGAAAGGTTCCTGTTCAGGTTGGAAAGGTGACCAATCCCTATGCAAAACCGATGACAAATCGATGTTACAAGTGCAACCAACCAGGCCATAAATCAAATGAGTGCCCACAACACAAAATGGAGAACATTATTGATGAGGATGTGGAGAGTGACAGTGAATTTGAAGCAGGTGAAGGTGAGAAACCAGGGCATGTTGAATTTGTTGAAGGTGATGAAGGAGAGCCACTTGTTTGCATTGTTCAACATCTATTATTAACCAAGCAGCAAGAGGCTTCACAAAGGCATTCCATTTTTCAAACCCTTTGTACTGTTCTTAAACGAGTGTGTGATGTCATTATTGACAGCGGCAGTTGTGAGAACATTATGTCTCGATCTTTAGTCAAACCCTTGAACTCCCCACTGAAGTTCATCCTCGACCTTACAAAATTGGGTGGATTAAAAAGGGCTCAGAAATTATGATTAACAAGGTTTGTCGTATTCCATTCTCTATTGGAAAGTTTTATCAGGATGAGGTGTTATGTGATGTTGTTGATATGGATGCATGCCATATTTTGCTTCGGCGTCCTTGGCAATATGATGTTAATGCAATACATAAAGGGAAGGAAAATAGTTATGCATTCCAGTGGAAGGATAAGAAAATTGTTTTACTTCCACTCGCATATAAATCTGAAGCTGTTGCTAAGACTACTCTCTTTACTATTTCAGGTTCTAACTTCTACACATCTATTAAAGAGAGTGATTTTATTGTGGCTTTGCTTACCAAAGGGCTGTCACATTCTACTAATCCTCCACCACCTGAGATAGTTGAGTTATTGGGAGAGTTTGCTGATTTAACTCCTGAAGAACTCCCAGTTGAGTTGCCACCCTTAAGGGATATCCAACATCAAATTGATCTTCTTCCTGGTGCTAGTCTCCCACACCTTCCCCACTTTTGAATGAGCCCTAAAGAGAATGAAATTCTACAAGGCATTGTGGATGATTTGGTAGCTAAACAATTGGTTCGAGTTAGCTTAAGTCCATGCGCTGTACCCCATTTATTGGTACCCAAGAAAGACGGTAGTTGGCGAATGTGCATAGAAAGCAGAGTAATTAACAAAATTACAGTGAAATATCGCTTTCCAATTCCCCGCCTTGAAGACATCTTAGACAAGCTCCATGGTTCTTGTATCTTTTCAAAGTTGGATTTGAAGAGTGGTTACCATCAAATTCGTATCAAACCTGGTGATGAATGGAAAACAGCATTTAAAACATGCAAAAGCCTTTATGAATGGCAAGTTATGCCCTTTGGGTTGTGCAATGCTCCAAGTACTTTTATGCGCCTCATGAACCAAGTTTCAAAGCCATTTATTGGTCATTTTGTTGTGGTTTATTTTGATGACATCCTCATTTTTAGCTCGAACAAGGAGGAGCACCTTAAACATCTTCATCAAGTTTTAGAAGTCCTTCGGGAAAACAAACTATTCCTAAATGTTAAAAAATGTGATTTTCTCACTGAACAGGTGCTATTTTTGGGGTTTATTATTGGAAAGCAGGGTATTCATGTTGATGAAAGTAAAGTGCAAGCTATAAGAGAATGGCCAACTCCTACTTCTATTCATGATGTCCGCAGTTTCCATGGTTTAGCAACTTTCTACAGAAGGTTTATATGCAATTTCAGCTCCATTGTTGCGCCAATTACCAATTGCCTTAAGAAAGGAAAATTTAATTGGGGTCATGATCAAGAGGTTATTTTTGCCATTCGTAAAGAAAAACTCAGTTCAGCTATCGTATTGGCTTTACCTAATTTTGAGTGTGTGTTTGAAGTGGAGACCGATGCTTGTATGACCAGAATTGGGACTGTTTTAATGCAAGAGGGTAAGCCTATTGAGTTTTTCAGTGAAAAGCTTAATGAAGCAAGACAAAAATGGATAACTTATGAGCAAGAGCTCTTTGCAATAGTGCCAGCATTGCTACATTGGGAACACTATTTACTTCAAAAAGAATTCATCCTTCATAGTGATCATCAAGCACTAAAATATATGAATTCTCAGAAAAACTTGAGTCGCATGCATGCTCGGTGGGTGTTATTTCTTGAAAAATTAATGTTCTTATTTAAGCATAGGACTGAACAATTGAATAGAGCTGTGGATGCTTTAAGCCGATGAGCTTCTCTTCTTATCACTCTCCAAGCTGAGCTTACTGGATTTGACTGTCTGAAAGAACGGTACGAAATTGATGAGGATTTTGGTTCTATTTGGGAAAATTGCATGCGTCATGGAACTCATGGAATTACACGGGACTGTCATATTCAACAGGGTTTTTTATTCAAAGGTAACCAACTTTGTGTTCCTAAAACATCCCTTCGTGAACATATAATTCGTGATCTTCATGTTGGTGGTCTCGCTGGCAATACCGGTAGGGATAAAACAATTTTTGCTATTGAAGATCGTTTTTATTGGCCTCACATGAGGCAAGATATAGCAAAATTTGTACAACGATGTGGTGTTTGTCAAACAGCAAAGGGGCACTCTCAAAATACAGGCTTGTATATGCCTTTACCCATCCCAAAAAACATTTGGGAAGACCTTAGCATGGACTTTGTTTTGGGGCTACCTCTTACACAACGAAAGAAGGACTATGTTTTTGTTGTAGTTAACAGATTCTCTAAGATGGCACACTTCGTTCCCTGCCGTAAGACCGCTGATACTGTGAACATTGCCAATTTATTTTTCCAGGAGATTGTAAGACTTCATGGCATCCCTAAGTCTATCACATTAGATAGAGATGTTAAATTTGTGAATCATTTTTGGCGAGTTCTTTAGAAGAAGTTTGACACTACTTTACAATTCAATAGCACTTCTCACCCTCAAACAGATGGCCAGATAGAGGTCGTCAATCGAACTTTAGGGTCCATGATTGAAGCATTGCTAGAGACAAGCCAATGTGGGATCTTGCTCTGTTTCAAGCTGAATTTGCTTTTAACAGTATGGTGAATTGCTCTACAGGTCGCTCTCCTTTTGCTATTGTTTATACTAAGATTCCTAACTTTGCTGTTGTCCATCCTAAGAGCAAGACTGCTGAACAGTTAGCTGAGAACATTCAACAGATTCATCAAGATGTCACCAAGAAACTTGAAGAATCCAATGCTCAGTATAAAGCAGCAGCAGATCAGCATCGTCGTGTGTCATCAATTGACAAAGGGGAGCTAGTGATGATTCATCTCAGCAAAAACCGATTCCCTGCTGGTGTTTATCATAAACTTCATGCTAGAAAGCTTGGCCCTTTTTGAGTGAAGAAGAAACTTGGTGATAATGCCTATAGTATTGATCTTCCTCCCGATTTAAAGATCTCCTCTACTTTCAACATCAAGGATATCTTCAAATACTATCCACCAGATGATGCAGCCATTGAGCAGCTGAACTCAGGGTCGAGTTCTTCTGCAGGTGGAGGGGATTGATGCAGGAGCCCAGCCAAAATTATTTAATTGCAATGAGTTTATTTTATTTTATTGTCTTTACTTGTTGTTGCTGAGTTGGAACTTTATTTGTCTTATTTGCTGTTGGAACTTTATTTGTCTTATTTGCTCTTTTTATTTCTGAGTCAAAACGCTGAGTATTGAACAAAAGGTTGTACAAAAAGACAACTATCCATTTTTTGGAGGCAGACTTGGAATGAAAGTTGCTGTTTTGTTTCTATTCTTTTGATCGTGGAAGGATTACAAACTCATTAAGCTAGAGTTCCCTTCACTCCAAAATCTCTCTACGTCACTTGATTATAGAACTTTGGCGCTACATACACTGAGGCAACGTCTAGCCGGCTGAATTTGGCACTGAGGTGAAATGCATTAAGGGTACTTTGGTTATTCCACTTAGTTGTTATATATTTGTATATTCACAGAGAAAAAGTTGAATTTTATGCTTAGTATATAATTATATGACCAAGTTCATGTGCAGTCTCCAGAAATTGCGTTCAAATTTCGATAGATTAATTTATAAGAAAAGTTTATAGTATCCTTCTTTTTAACCATGATTAAGAGTTAATTATTTATGATTAAATTTTCCCAATCACGCGGTGTAGATCCTGCACAGTCCTCCAGTCCACTTCATTGAAAATTTCTCGAGATCTGACATTGATTATAGTTACTAGCCAGTCTTCCTTGTATATTTTTTTTCTGCAGAAATGCAAGAGCAAATGGAACCAATTGTCGATGCCAGTAAGTTTGAGAACCTGCTTGCAAGGCGTTACCCATAGGCTAGCTGTTGGTAGAAGATCAAGTAGAGGGTAAGGAGTACGGTGAATATCAAGTGAATATATTTTGTTTTTTGATTAATAAACTTTGAACATGACAAACTTCATGAGCAGTTTCCAGCAATTTCACGTTCAAATTTAACGAAAATTTATTTAATATTCTTAACCATGATCACTTGAGATCCTCTTCTTAACCATGGTATACTGATAATAAAAGTTTGTATAATATCCTTCTTCTTAACCGTGATTAAATTCCAATCACGTGATGTAAGCATCTTTCACAGTCCTCAAATCCTCTATATTGAAATTTCTTTGAGAGCTAAAATTAATGATACTAATAGCAAGCCTCAGTGGATAACGACAAATACGTGACTAGGATTAATATTTAATTATATTAAAAAAATTACTATAAAATATAACAGCTTGTGACCCTTTCTTTAGTTAATTATCAATAGTATTAGGTACAACAATTCTGCAACCAATGAGTTCTCTTTATTAAGTTATTACAACTGTAGAAAGACACGTATCCTCGCAAAACCTTTATTAAGCTATTATATGACGGAAACCTGTACAACAAACAACCAAAATTTAAACACGTACTCAACAATCACTCACTCAAATAATCAATCCACGTTCTTCTCAGAATATCAAAATAATCAATATCTGAATAATTCTTAACAAAATAATAATAAAAACCTATATTTATACCTATTAAGGCGTATTGGAAATTTTAGTCAAAAAACTTTTTAAGGTCAAAATCCATTTTGAGTTAAAATATCTAAATTAATAATTTTCCGAATTAAATGAGACCTAATTAAATAAAGATTAAAAGAGTATAATAATCTTGATAATAAGATGAGCCATGTCACATTATTATAACTGTATAATACTCTATAATATAAGTAGTCATTCTATTTCTCTTTTTTATTAGTAGTAAACATGCATATTGTATTTTTATCCTTATGAATTGAATGTGAATTTGAGCAGGAAATGGAAAATTTTTTCGTGTACACACACACACACACACAAAATCTACGTATATAAGGAACGGGAGCTTTTAACACAAAACTTTGACACAATTTATTAAGACAAATTTATAGTCATCATTTATTTTACAAAATCCAATTGTTGAGATTGAAAGTCAACAAGTTATATTTAATGTTATCAAAAAAATGAAACATAATTCAATCATATCAATATCCATCACAATTATTATCAAATGTCAAAAACTCCCATACTAACTCAAATCATCAATTCAATACTCTTTGATAACATCATAGACAAACTCTTTTCCAAACAACTGAAGAGTAGTCATATCCCTCCCAAATGAATCAAGGATCTCATAGTTAATACACTTGAAACAGCATGATAGGAATGCCAAAATTCATCTCATATAATCTCAAAGGTTTAAAACCTTCAAACTGGCATTCCAATTACAGTGTTTCCACCTTTAAACCAAAACAATAAACATTCTCTCATTTTTAATAAATATTCTACAACCCCAAAGATTCCAATATCATACAGAGAAATAGTAGAAATATATATTTTAAATTGCAAAAAGTTGTCAAAGCATTTTGGATTCAAAAAATACTTTAAGAGAAATCATAATTTAAGGAATATCAATTATGTTTGTAGGATCCCAGGATTGACATCCGTTACTTTGTAAATACAAAATAATTTGCCATTATTTTATAAAATCATGCAAACTTCCAAACTAAAACTTAACATGCCAAGAAGAACTATGTAAAGGCTCATAATTTTCTAAAAATTATAACCAACTCAAAATCAAATCCGTACTATTGAAAAGTGTAAATTCCAAAATTTTAGGGTCTTCTTTTAAAAATCATTAAAAATAAAATACTTAACTTTTTTCGATGAGACTAATTTTAAAAGAAATATCTACATGTCTACTATAAGATATAAAAATATTGGAACGATAATCAAGTTCAAACCATACTTATAATTTTTGAAAATTCAGGTAGTCAATTAAAAACAAGGATTTTTAGAATTCTATTGTCAACTTCTATAATTAATGAAAAATCATATCTTTCTTTGAAATAAACTTCAAAAGAATCCTTGAGACAAGTATTTATTATATTAAGACATGGAATTCAAAATCACAATAAAAAATAAATGTGTGTGCATTTGATAATACTGTCTCTTGTGAGCTCTGTATATCATGTTCCTAGGTATCAAACTCCAACCACTTATTTATTCCCACAAGTCTAATACAACTGAATATCGAATAATAAAATTAAAACAACAATCATGTGATAAAATATAAATCATCATGTCACAAATTTCAGATTTAACCCCAATTAATCTAACAAAATCTAAATATAAACTCTTGAACTTCACTTCAATCTTAGCACTTCAAACCAAAACAGTACGCAATCATAGATTTTTAATTTACAAATTACAAATCAACATCCTCTCAAATTTCAAAAACCACTCGCTGACATGCATATCCTATTCCAAAAATTATTTTGTGACGTTTCAACTTTAAAATCATTTTCAGGCAAATATATTTTCCAAGTACAGAAATTTTATCAAATAGTGTTCAACGGTGAGTCAATCTACTTTGATGATTTTTACGAATTTTTATACTAATAAAAATGTCTTAAAATTTTCTATAATAAATATCATATGGGAAAATATGTTCTTTTAAGTTATGGGGAATATATCCACCGTAATCTTGTCTTAAATAAATACCTATATTAATTCCCACCCATTTATGTAGCAACTTCTTAAAATAAAATGAAACAATTAATACTATAAATCTTCCCAATTAATCAGACAAGATTGGCCATTTAGCGCAAATAAACCATTAATTCCAAAATGCATGACTTGATTTTCTCTCCTTCAATAAACGTACCAATAATCCTTAATATAAATCAATTCCAATTCTAAAAACCTTGAATTACCATTCATATGTCAATCCTCCAATAAGTAACTAAATCTTCTCTCCATATAAAATAAATAATAACTCTAATTGATTGCACCCAAAAATCGTGTTCCTATTCCGTCCAAATCAATCCATAGAATCTTCCTTCATATTTTAATCACCCGAATTTTGGGTGTTATAGGGTTTTTCAAATTCGATGTCTTTCCACCGGTAGTAGGTACAATACAACCAAATAAATTCACTTTAAAATTTCGTAGGCTGAAATCGATTTTTTTTTTTTTTATAATTATCCATGTATTGCTAAGTCAGCCTATCAAGATTCGTCTCATAAAACCTTGTGCACAGAATGACATCCATTTTGTCTTAATACGATCTGTAATAATTAATAACCAAGATTCCTCTCCTGTTATCATAGCTTATTTTTTATGACCAAAGTTTCAACTGAAGGTTCCCTATGTTGATACAAAAAAAATTTGCTCAAGATGATCAATATACCTGTGGCCCAATTCTACACCTGCGTTTAGTAATAAAAGAACTACAATGAACTTGATAGGAAAAATGAAATAATCAAAGAAATTTACACCATTGGACCATTCCAATAATTTGACTATCTAGTCCGTCATCCTTCTCCATTTTGCAAAATCTTATTTGAATGTAAATATGTTCTATATGGATATTCTTATCTGCAAAGGAATCAGTGTGTTTGAAGGCTAGCCCCTGTATTGACCAATGTTGATTAAATGATGAGTTGAATTATTTCGGGAACAAATCCATTTGTTTCTTGAGTCCATGAAAATGCAAATTTTGGACTGTATCCTACAAACTGACAATGTTTGAAAAAGTGTAGCAGATTAGCTGAGCATTTAACTCTCTGTTAGAAAGATCAAGATGAATCTTGAAAGTCATTTATCTACATATTCATCAGTAAGTATGCATCTCCACGTTATGCTTCTTTGATGGTTGGTATGATCAAGAAATAAATTTCCAATTTGCTATGCTGAGAATGGTTTGTTCTGTAGTACAATATTAATAAATAAATATCCTAATCGTTTGCTCGTTGGATCAGCTTCTTGTGCTAGAGCTTCACTGGCTAGCCAGCTAATTCAAGCTCTTTGTGGGTTATTTGGCTTGAGCTTCAAACTTAATTGCATTATGATGTCGGTGATGATTTTTACTTCATAAATATTATTACCTATTAAATTGATTATTGATTAGAAAATTTAGATAGCAAATACAAACATCACTTACCATTGTGAAATCCTGGGAAGTAATTAAGGATAGACAAGGCTGAAAATGAGACAGAATGAAAGAAGATACTGAAGCTGGGAACGAAGGAGCTTGACTAGTTTTATCCTGCATTCTTATTCGTTCTATTAGTTGGGTGCCACTAGAATTTCATGTCCCTTGAAGATCAATAAGGATTTCCCCTCTGAGTCGTGCAATTTTTTATTTTGGTAATCTTGTATGACATCTGGATATTGGATATTTGAACGTACACTAGGCTTTGGAGCTATTACTAATCATGGAAACTGCAGCATGGCACAACTGGACTAATTAACAACATCATGCAGATGTTCAGATTATTTGTGGTGGAGAGACAGATGCTTTTGATTACTTGATTGCAGTGCCGTCAGAGTTCTCTTCTCTATTAGATGCTACACAAATTATAACTATCGAATCAAATAGCTGAGAGGACCGGAATACAAAACCACGAAAAACAAGCATCGGTATCATTGTCGAACAATGACAAGTTGTCAACCAGATAAAATGCTGAAAAGAAACATTCCGAGAAAACAAGATATGTGATCAGTTTATCAGCTCCGCCTTCAATTGCTTCCAAGCTTTGAAGCCAAATTTGCAATTTGTAATTTAATTAGGTAACTAACGAGCACCAAGTTAGGCAAAGAATAGTGCAATGATATTGCAGTACAAATAAATGACATTACAAATATGGTGCAAAAGATCAGAGGGTTTTTCGTTTTCACATTAATTAATACAACAAAAAAGTGGGAAAAAAAGTTACAACCACCATTAATCATTAATCAAACGTTGCACATTGCACTGAATTTTCATCATTGTTGATGCCCTTTTAAGCCGTCAATGGGACTCGAAACAGGAAAGGAAAGCATTTTTAGTGGCTTCGTCTCTCCATCGTAGATTCTTCCTCCAATCTTCTTCTCCTAAAATTTTTATTTGACGATCCTTTGCACTATTGGAATCGAGTGGGAGCTCCTGAAGCCTTGGGCAACGACTTACATTCAAGAACTCCAGATGTGGGAACGGCAAAGCATTCTGACAGATAATCTTCAAAATTGGCAGCTCTGATAAATGAAGCCGCTGAAGTTTTGCAAATGGGTTTAGAATTCCCGCTTTCTTCTGGACTTCACTCCATTTTTCATCACTGATTATTTCTTCCATAGAAGAGCACCTTCTTATTTCAATCTTCTTTAGATTTGGAGCAAGAATAAGCCATGTCAAGTCACGCAAGTTCTTGCAATCAAATATCTCAAATGTGAGAATGCTGTGGAAACCATGAGTTTTAGTAAGCCATGTGTCCGCACACTCAATCTTCAGCTCTTCAAATTCACAATCATAAATACATAGATCGCCCAGATCCTTCATATCTTCTAGAAATGAGACATCAACAAGTGTCAAATCCCTAGAAAATTGAAAGCGTAGAGTTTGAGTGCAACTCTTTAAGATATGGGAGGTCAAAAATCTTTGAAAAGCTTCAGAACTTTTTAACTCGATGCTTAATGCCTTTAAACATTTCAAACCACATAATTCTTCAACCAATAATTCAAAGCCACCAAATAAAACACTATCCTGATCCCTTGACAGGCCGAACACACAACAATTTATTATTCTAAATACAATTAGCTGCGTGAATTCAGATATCAGTTTTCGTGGAACCGTTCGAAGATGTCTAGTATGTTCCAACTTCAAACATTTAAGATTGACCAAGGCACTTAACTCTTTCGGCAATTCACTTATCTCAGTAAAGGATAGATCAAGATGTTGTAGTAAAACCAACTTCGAAATTTCTGATGGTACCTGCCGAACACATCTAATTGCGGACAAGTTTAATACCTTAAGAAAAGGCATATATTGGAAGAAGTCATCACTAGGGATGTTAAGATAAAGATTTTGATTAACAAAGAAAGTTTGGAGATCAAGATGTCTACCAACTTTTGGCAGAATCTTAATTTCATTTCTCATTAATGAAATCCTCTTGATTCCTTCCCACTTTCCAACTTCTGGTGCTTCAGTTAACCAATTACCGGCTTCAATCAAACAATTTTCCTTTTCCTTTTCACTGCCACATGCTATCCAAAAAGCCATGTCCCTAATCACATCATGCATTTTGACTTCATTCTCATCTTCCTTTTCCAATAAACATGCTCGAACAAGATTACTAATAATAATGTTTCCATCACTATATTCACTTAAAAATCCTTCACCTACCCAACAATCTATCAAGTCTCTTATAGAAATCTTATAGTCTTCAGGATATAATCTACAGTACAAGAGACAAGATCTAGTTGTATCATTTGATAAGCTATCATAACTGAACTTTAAGCGAGAAAATACCTTTTCCTCCATATCTTCAAATTCAGCTGCTGATGTTTTTAAGAGCCGAATTGCTTGTTCCCATTCTGAGGCTGTGTCTTTACCGGCCATGACTCTACCAACGATAATGATTGCAAGTGGCAGACAAGCACACTCGTTGACCATCTCATCAGCTAGCTTCCGGAATCGAGGATCCCTGTCAAGAGTGTCTTTTCCAACCTTCTGTTGAAACAATTCTGAAGCCTCGTCGAAACTCAAACATTTCACTTCAACCTTCTTGTCAGCTTCCATTTTGTGGCAAACATCGTACTTGCGAGTTGTGAAGAGTATCCTAGATCCATTTTTTAAGCTTTGAAGAGGGACGCCCAATTCTGCCAATTCGATTGGCTGCCAAATATCATCCAATAACAACACAAACTTTTTCTTGGACAAAGTATCCGCGATGTCCCTAGAACCTATTCTGTTTCTGATTTCGTCTCGAATATTGTCAAAATTGGGCGTTCTAGACACAATTACCATGATAACAACTTGAAATCCGAGCGATTCTTTGCAGAATCTGTTATTGATCTGTTTTAATAGAGTAGTTTTGCCCACTCCCGGCATGCCATATAGACCAATCATTCCACAATTTTCTTCTCCAAGATATCTCCAAACTTGGTCAACCATTGATTCTTGGCCAACTATTATTCGCTGATCCATTGGTTCTTCACGAGCTGGAGGTGTTACCTCCACAGTCACGTCTTCAAAAGCTTCTCCTTGACCCTTTAAAGTGATCACTTCTTGCAGCAAATCCTCCACTTTTCTCCCGAAAAGGTAGCTTGATTTCAAGTCCTTGGAACAGCAGCCTAAAAGACATAACTTCTTGACTTCTTGATCTCTATCTTTTAGCTGGTCAGCAATTTTACTTTCCACCTCTTCTATCTTGTCAAACCATAACTTTACTACTTCCGTTGGTCGCATGTTGGGGTTTTCTTCAGCTTTATTAGTAACCTTCCTCATCACATCGTTTCTCAAAGCTGTCAATCCATCCAATGCTTGGTCCAAGGCATCAAGATTAGCAGTGAGATTCCTTATATATTTTGTTTCTTCAGAAATGCAAGAGAAAATGGAGCCAATTGCAGATGCTAGTAAGTCTGAGAAGCTGGCTGCCAAGGCGTTACCCATAGCTGCTGGTATAAGATCAAGAAGATGGTTAGGAGTACAGTGAATATCAAGTGAATATACTTTCTTTTTGTTGATTAATAAGCTTCGATGCGCAGGCTCCAGTAATTTATGCTCAAATTTAACAGAATTTTATTTAATATTCTTAACCATGATAACTTGTGATCCTCTTCTTAACCATGGCAGACTCATAAAAATAAAAGTTTGCTTCTTCTTAACCGTGATTAAATTCCAATCACATGATGTAGACATCTACATTTGAAATTTCATGAAAGCCAAAATTAATTATATTAATAATAGCTAGCCTCAGTGGATTACAGCAAATACGTTACTACAATTAATATATAATTATATTAAAAGATGACTATAAAATATCAGCGTTGGACCATTTCTTTAATTCTAAATAATATTAGTAGTCAATGTAACGTGATGTGTTTCCACGCATGTCGGTACAACATTAACGCAACCAATGAGTTCTCTTTGTTAAGTTAATATTAGTGCAGAAAGACAAGGACATCCTAACAAAACCTTTATTAAGTTTCTCGATAATATTAGTAGTCATTCTATCCTTCTCTTTATTATTATCTTAATATATTTCATCCTGATGGATAGCATGTGAATTCGAGTAGGAAATAAAAAATGTTTTTGTGGATATATGGATCATCATACAAAATATACGAAGCACCAAAAAAATAAAGATCAACATGTATAAAAATAGTGAATACAAACATAATGCATGGTCTTTTTTTATAAATTTCAAAAACTATAATTATTGAACTGCTTTGACCTTCTTCTTATTTTTTTTTATTTTTTATCAGTGTTGCCCAAAAAATTTCCTGGCTCTCAATTATTTGAACCATACGCGGATCCCACATACACACTTGGGATCCAGTGGCCTCCTAAAACTTAAATAGATTATGTTACCCCTTAATTTAAATAGATTATTATTGTACATGTTATGGCCATAATAATATTGGGCCTCAATTATTTATAATACAGTAAGCCCATTACTGTAGCCCATTATCTGGGCCCATTATCTAGGTCCTACAATGACCCAGCCTCAATTATTTTTAATTCAGTAAGCCCATTACTGAAGCCCACTAATTTGGGCCCATTATCTGAGTCCCATAATGGCCCGTCCTGACTCCTATATAAACCCTCTGAATCATTGCTCAAGGTATGCACACTTTTCTGAACTTATTATCTCTCTAGATTTCCTTTACTTTTGAGAGCTTCTCTCTCTAGGAAATTCTCCCAGAAAATTCCGGAGTGCTGGAAACTGACTTGAACGTCGGAGGGTCTTCGCCGGCACCACCGCCGGTACCCCTGACTGTTTTCCTTTGCTTGCAGGACTGGACCTGACGTACGACCCGAGCTCCGACCCGCTTCCTGACCATCTGGAAACCGTGCATCAACAGTACACTTTTTTAAATTAAAACTTAATTTTAAAATTTATTTTTCTTTTTGTCTAACCCTAGTTTATCTACCTCATTTGGCTCTGCACAAGTCTCTTTTCCACCCAAATAACATAACTTGCAATCATATAAATTTCTCTATATTTTAGTTATTTTTTATTATTTTATTTTAAAATCAAATTATAAATTTTTTATTCTTATTTATTTAATTTAATATCAATTCTTTGTCGTTATGTTTTCTTTTGTAGTTAGTAAATTATCAATATGCTATTATTAAAAGAATAAAAATTCAAGTAATTTCTAGTGAACAATAATTTTGTTGACTTTTTTTCTAATTTCTAGTAAAGTTATATATTATCTATAATTTTTATTGTATAATAGCTTACGTGCACACATTGCGAACATATTTTTGATAACATTGATAATGAGACAATTATACGATATTTTCAAAATATGAAAAATGGCCGTGGACAATTATGAATGTAAATTATTGAATAATTTATCAAAATATTAACATTTTGTATTTTGTATTTTGCTTTATTATACTAGGATTAATTTTAATGGTTAAGGTTCATTACATCCCTTCATTTTTATGTATTTTTTTATTTTCTTGTATAATTAAGTTTTTTAAAATATTAAAAAAATTAGAAGTGTCACTCATTTAATAAAATTATCGGTTCGCCGATTTAAATCGTTGCATCTGCATATATTCTCATCCAAGTATCTGAAATCTCCTTCTTGACTCTTTAATGCAGACACTTTTTGACTCTTTTTTCCTGAACTTGTAGCTTGATATCAAGTTTTTGGTACAAAAGCCCTACAACATAGTTTCTGAACTTCGTGAGCTTTATCCTCCATAACATAGTTTTTGGTATTGACGAGTTCCACAGGAGTCTCAGTTCCATGACCATCTCGCAAAACTCTGGCATTTAGACCCATTGTACCATGATTTCGTTAATCAAATTAATCGTCCTATAATATCACAAAGAAGATTGAGATAATTATGATAACTTGAACTACCTTTTTAGTGCTCTCTCATTTCTAATTTTATATCTAACTTGACTTTGTGTTTAGAAACTCTCTACTTATTTCAGTATATTATATCTTTAATAACAATTGTTTAAGAAGTGGCCGGTGACATTTGTAATTAATGCGATTAATTAAAACCATTATAAGTCTCTAAGCGCAACATACTTCTAAAAATTTTACAAATCAAAAAGAATAATGCTACATCTACAATTAATTTTTTATACAATCTGAGTTATCAAGATATAATTGAATGAATAATTATAATGTAATCAAATTTAATATTTTTCATTTGCTGTTTTTTTTTTTCGATCTAGTAATATTTTAATAACTTAATCTCATCAATCAAAGTCACTTTCTCAAGAAATTCAGTTCTCTCAGTCACTTTCAAAGTCAACAATGGATTCGAGCACCAGCGAAATAATCCATGATTTTTCAAACTTATCCAAAATTTACAGAGATGGCCATGTGGAGAGGTACGAAGTCTGGGAACCTGTTGATGCAGGCTCTGACCCAAGCACCGGGGTCCAGTCCAAAGATGTCGTCATTGTGCCCGAAACCGGTGTTAATAAGGCTCGCATTTTCATCCCCAGCATCAACCATCCCTATCAAAAGCTCCCGCTTCTTATACATTACCATGGCGGCGGCTTCTGCATTGGATCCACCTTTGGCAATATATGTAACAATTTTCTCAGTTTTCTAGTCTCCCAAGCCAACGTTATTGCCATTTCGATTGACTACAGGTTAGCTCCTGAGCATCCTCTACCAATTACATATGAAGACTCATGGGCTGCGCTGAAATGGGTTGCTACCCACTCCAACAGGCTAGGGCCCCAAACATGGCTCAACAATTTTGCGGATCTGGGCCGGGTTTTTTTGGGGGGTGAAAGTGGTGAAGCCAATATTACCCATTACGTGGCAGTCAATGCTGGCGCCACAGGATTGCAGGGCTTAAAAGTTTGAAGGGTTGCTTATAGTTCACCCGTTCTTTGGGGATATACAGCCTGCTAAATAGTACAAGTTTATGTGTCCAACTAGTAGCGGATGTGATGATGACCCGAAGCTAAACCCAGCAGTGGATCCGAACTTGGAGAGTATAGTTGGTGAACGAGTGTAAGTGTGCTTGGCAGAGAAAGATTTTCTCAGAAATAGAGGTTTTGCATATTACCAAACTTTTGACTAGAAGTGGGTGGAATGGTAATGCCGAAGTTTATGAGACTTTAGGAGAAGGCCATTGCTTTCACATGTTTAATCCCACTAGTGAGTAGTGAGAAGGCTAGACCATTGATTGAGAAAATGGTTCATTTTATAAATCAGGACTAGTCATTTTTGTAAAATTGGATGTTGCATACGCTTGATTTCTGATGTTTTCAGCGCAATAGTATTTCGGCTTTCCCTATAAGAGGCTTAATACTAATGAGAGGAGTCTCTTATATAATTGAAGCAATCTTTGGTGTAAGATAATGTGAGATATTGAATGAAATTTTATCATTGTTTCATTCATTTTGATTACTCCATGTACTGTACTCGAACTTGACTTTAAATCTTATGTAATGTTATCTGCACCTACTACTTAGGAGCTATTATTATTTTATAATTAATAAAAAAGTCCAGTGAGGTTTCACTCCTTCTGCACCTATGAGATTTAAAATCATCCAATTTCCTCGTATTAAAGTCAACACTAGAATTTTAGCATCATATATGCGTTTTTACTCGGCTATTTCCAAGATATAGAGTGTGTTCAGTTCAGCTGTTGCACGCCAAATTTTGGATTTAGCTACTACCTACAACTACTTTCATGTTTTGAAAACTGATTATTCAAGAAGTTATTGTTTCAAGAATATATTTTTGTATTAAATTATAAAAGTAGATAAGGTACAACTTTAAAAATTAATTTTGGAAAGCTAAAGTTTAAATAGAACAAAAAACCAAAATTATCCTTCTAAAATAATTAAAAATCTAAAAATACCATTGGTGTTAACGTAATGCACATGTTCAAATTTTGGTTAACTTGTGATAAAAGTAAGGAAAGTATTTTTTATTCCTATTTTACTGTTTCTAGATAATTATTATAGAAAGTATTTTGATTCACAATAAATATCTCTCTTGATCAGGATAATATTTCTTTTATCCTAATCAAAATAGGAAGATAGTTAATGTATCCTTTTTACTTTAGGAGATTAACTATAAAACATTTTCTATTTTATTTTATCCTAATTCTAATGTGATCTTGATTGAGATCCTTGTAGGACTTTTAGGAAGATTGTATCAAGACCTCTCAATATATATCGATGAATGAAAAAGTCGGCAGAAAATATTAAAAAGAGAGAGTCTTTTGCACAAGAGAGGTTCTTGATTATTTTGATCACGGCATTCCATGACTTCGTAAGAGACAAGCTTTGACGCAAAGGAATGTCTTTATATCTTTAATTCATTGAGTCTTTGTTTTGATGTATGAGAGTTAAAATCATACATGAGTTGTTGATCAAGTCTGAGTGAGTTAGTATACACTTAGGGAAACTTGAGGGTTGAGTGTTTATGTAATTCTGTACCAGACAATGGGTGTTATGAATAACTTAACAGCGTTCTGTTAAGTTATCTGTGACAGAGAGTGAGCAGTGTCACTAGTATTTAGAATCTTTGCAAAGATTTTGTTTGTCAAAGATTGTGTCAATGTGTGAAAGTGAGTCAGCACTGTAAAAGGTTATAAATATTGTACAAACAAGAGCATAGTAAATTGTAGCTCTATAACTGTCTGTGAACGTAGGTTTTTATAACCGAACCACGTAAAAATCCTCCTGTGTCAATTTACATTACAGTTGACTGTGTTGTTATTTATAACTGCATACCTTCAGAACTCTCAAATACCATTCAATATTAAAATTTTAAAATTAATTAATCAATTATCTATTTAAAAAATATAAATTAAAATTTATATAAAAATTAATTTTTTAAAAATATTTTTGTGGAAAATAAAAGGCAAAAATCGAATAGTGGACGCTACTGTCTTCAGTCGCCAACAGTGGTAAAGCCATGTTGGGTGAACAAGGGGCAATTGACATCGCTAGTGATTCATATTCCATGTCACATACTTCCTTATCTTACATTATTATCTCATCTAAATATTTGTGTCCACTTTATTGCCCTCACATAAATCAAAATTTTTCTTCAAAACCCATTAAATAAGCCTCCATTTTACCCACTAAATCTTTATCTTTATATATAATAAACAAACTTTAGTCTCTCTCTTTCTTTCCAACTACCCATTACACCACAAATGACACCCCATAAATATAATCTCCAATTTCTCTCAATTCCACTCTCTCTCGAGCAAATTAGTGAAATAAGTTGTCTATAGAGGTATGCACTAAAGAATTATTTATTTATTTTATTTTTGTTTTTGGAACCCAAAAAAATAGAAATTAGGCTTTCGAATTTTGATTAAATATATTATTTGATGAATATGAGTATTTAGTTGTTGGGATTTTATACAAGGATTTAAAAAAATGATGCTACAATATAAGTTATATTCCAATGGTGTTGGTTGTTACACGCACAAATATGGCCTTACCCAGGACCTTTTTTTTTTTTTTTTGTTTAATGAGCTCCTTTCATTGATTTTATGTAAATTTTTCAAAAGATTAGTCATTTATACTATAGATAGTTTAGTTTAAAGTATAGTTATCACATTTAATAGGTTACAATTATCAAAGAGTTATAATTAACTTCTTTTATTGAACTCTAACCATTGAGTTTTCACATGTAATTTTTTTAATTGATTCATATTTTAAATAGTCTAGACTAAATTTTATTGATGATATGTGATAGTTATTACAATTTATTTGTATCATGAGTTAGTTTTAGTTTTTATGTAATTTTTTAATAAATTTATATTATAGTTAGTTTAGGCTAAGTTTTATTTACGAAATTCGATAGGTCACAATTATTAAAGAAATATAATATATGTGCCATGAGTTAGTTTTAGTTTTTATATGTAATTTTTCCAATACACTTATATTTTAGTTAGTTTAGGCAAAATTTTATTCATGAAATTTGATAGTTCACAATGTCATGAGTTAGTTTTAGTTTAGAGAGGGTATTTTTAGCTATGAACTTTATAAAACTGAACTTTGAAATCAAACAAGAGATCAATTACTAAGTGATAACTTAATTGTATATCTAGCGAAGGATGTTTTTAAAATTATTCATAATAAGGCTATTATTCAACAATTTCAAAACATGAAAACACACAATTGTAAATGTATTTGTTATCAAACTACCATCCTGTAGTTTGTCCCAATTATGCGTCTTTCAAATAAATTGTGTTTATATCATGGATAAATGTTATTTTAGCTTGCATGATTATTGATTTTTCTTTTTCATAAATAGCTAAATTAAGCCTTCCCCATTAGTGCAAACTTTTGGCTACGCCATTGGTAAGAGTAGAACGGCACAGGAGAAGATGCCATAAAATTTAAAAATAACAAAATAGAGATGAAAATGAAAAAGGGGTCAAAAGTTAACTAGTCAAGTATAAAAACAATTCATTCATATGTTAATCACCATGGTTTCTGAGCTACGCAGAGCTAGCCTAAAACTGATGAGCACATTAATAAGAGATCGATGTTCACTCCCTCCTCAGATTCTGAATATCTATCGTACATATGAACTGGTCGAAGCCTAGCTAGGAATAAGATTAATGAGCCAGGCATAATATAATATATCCGTTAAGTAAAGAAATAAACTTGAACAACATTAATTATCTTATCGGCTCTTGCATATAATAACGGATAGATTCGAACAAATTTGGTTCCTGAATAGATAACGATCAAGTACTGTTGATGTGGGTTGGAGGTTGTAAATGAATCTACCAACCAACGAAACGAGCCATAATAATGGTACCGAGTGGGTCGTCTATAGGTGTCGTTAAGCATAAAAAAATGCAGATGCTAATGCAACTCCAAAAACTCATACTAATGCAGAAAAATGAAAAATGGATATATCACTTGCCAACTTGAGATGCAGAGAATGAAGATATCTCCACCTTAATATTGCTAGTTAGTGTTTAGCGGTGTCCGCTATTTGAACCTACTATTGCTTCTGGTTCTGACTTATTATTTAATGTAGGGCAATTAAAAAAAAAAAATCACTTAAACACAAAGCCGCAACAAAATTACACTCTCGCAAATAAACTTGCATCTCGCGGTCAAAATTCATAAAACTCTCAAAGAGGTCTCAGCATAGAATGCCAATGCCTCTCAAGCTTTAACCTTCGGTTATTATCACTGTTTATCGGCTTCAAAAATCGCTCTGCTTCTAATTCAGAATGGAGGGAGGACTGCAGCCCTTTTAAATGTCCTCTGCACTGTTTATGGTCAGAAGAAGTTTTGCCATTAATGCTCTGCTCATCCTGATTGAACAGCCTCCGGTGTGCGAGTGCCACTTTGCTTGCAGATAAGCCAGAGATCTCCATGGAGGAAGAGGCATTGAGTTTTGACTCGGATAAGATCTAGCCGCCTCAACCATAACTTGAAGGAACTGTTTCAACCTTATCAATGGGATGATTGCGGGGTCTTCCATAGCATTTCTAACTAGACTAAAATGGGGGTGCAGAAATTCCAACTCCATCGACTGTGGCAACATCTGGGCCAACCATTTGGGCACCTACACGTGTAGTCCAATAGAAGTAACGGACTAAACTTTGCTTGAAACTTATAAACGACTCTTGCTTTTTCTAATCACAAAATAAAAGATAATACCAATGACATAAGAGAACCTAGGCAGGGAACGCAAGTAATGTTCAGTACGTCAATCATTTTCCACAATTCAAACCTATCTAGAGACACATCTTCCTCCAAATCCGATGCAGCCAAGTCTTCTCAATACCTTAACCCACCAACATTCCATTCATTCATGCTGCATTCAACATAAATCTAATAACACGTCTATAATCCATCATCCTAGGCAACTCATGCTAATTATGTCCTTAGCCTAAGCCACTCCTAACCTCCACCAATTCATTTGCTTAGAGCTTATGGATGCTTTTCTCAACTTAAATCAAATAACTGCTCTATAATCCATCACCCTAGGCAACCATGCAAATTATGTCCTCAGCTTAAGCCACCCCTAACCTCCACAAATTCATTTGCTTAGAGCTTTTTGATGTTTGTTGCAACTTAGAGCTTATGGATGCTTATTAATTTTTGAAAAGCACAATGTCGCTAGTCATACACTTAAAAGTGTAGCCACTAATACCATCTCCAAACCCAAACTTGTCCACAAAATGTTTTAGGACCATGTTAATTGTACTAAATTAAAGGCAATTCTCTATGTCATTCCCTTAGAGTTCTCAAAACTTATTCAGTAATATTATACTAATAAATAAAAATTAATACAATAACATTACTCAATGTGGCTTCAACATAAAAGCCACTGTAATTTGACAACTAAAAGAGCACGGCACAGAGAGGGCCCATCAAAGGGTTTGAAAGGGAATAGAAGTACCTTCTGTACTTGCTCACTACATTAATGTTTGCTGTGAGGAGGAAGCATAATAGAAAAGCTAATGAATTTCATCTTCTCCTAAGATGTTGCTGTAAATTTAAAAAAAAAAAAAAAAAAAAAAAAGAGAGAGTCAAATAATAAAATGTTAGTTCAGGGGAAGCAATACTCTTTTTTACTGTTTCATTCAATCACACACTGTTAACCAATAAAATTCTTAACAAATAAATTGAAAATAAAGAAAATAGTTTTATAAGCCATGACATACCCTTTTAGCATTATTAGGTACTTGCGGCCGTCTTACTTGAGGCTGTCTATCAGACACACTATCTAAATCCGCCATCAGCACTGGATTATCATGCTTATAGAATGCCAGTAGGGCTCTCACAACTAATGGACAAACTACATTCACTTCCATTGCAGACAGATGGGCAATCTACGAAATCATGTTTATGAGATAAGAAGAATGGTAACAAAATGGAAAATAATACAATTAAGGTTTCAACACACATAAATAGTGCACACATGCTGCAGAACATATAATGAGCCACAACAAAGTGATAATTTATGTAAGTATTTTGATATTTTCTCAATGCTGTCTCACAGTTGTCAACCATTGTCCTTAAGATACACTGGTAACTTCTCAGTTGGTGATGCTACTAATGACAGTAAAGCTAGCCCCACTGAAGTTCAAACCATAAAGACGATGCATTTTTAATACCCATTTTTTTGCTGCTATAAAATTCCTAAATGGAGATAAGAAGAGATTGAGTTCTGCATCGAGAAGAATGACTTAAGAGATGTCTCAATGCCCCAAGAGGACCTCCCTCTTTCTCTCCTCCCACGGACAAATGCACTTGCAAACCGCCCAAATTTTGCCATGTGATGTGATTCTCTCCACATCTACTTGCTATTGCATCTAGATCCTAAGTTTTGCTTCACATCCATCGGTAAACAAGGTTCATAGAGACAGGATCTACTAAAGAAGCAGTTCCCTTCAGAGTCTTCAGTTGTTTATGTTTAGACATTCCAACTATTTCCTTCTTCTTTCAGAAACATTCATCCTTTTATTATTCCCTGAAACGATGATCAAGATAAAAGAGATAGAGCCTACCTTCACTGCAGATGTAGCACTAAATTTCTCCAAATTAGTCTCAACTTTATGCAGCCGTACATCCCTAATATCCTCGATAAGAGACCTCACCTATGAAAAATATTCATGTCAAGACTATAAACCAAGAAAAGTATGCAATTAACCAACTTCTAGATAACCCTAAAACTCACCATATACATGTCAGGAATGTCATAACATGCACTACCATGCCGAAAACAATAAGTGTTGTCAATATCATTATATTTAAAAAATAACAATAATAAAATAAAAGTAAATACAACAAAAATTAAAGGGAAAGAAAAACTAATCCTTACTGGTCAAAAAGAAGTCTAGAGATCTCAATATAATGGTATGGTATTGCCTGGAATGTCCCTTGATCATCTCGTTCTCCATCCAAAACCTGTGTTAAATTTTCTATCCACATAGGAAAAGTTATGAAAAGGACTTGGAAACTTATAATCTATAATCCATTCATAGTTTCTTATTTATGGTCTGACCTTAATAATCATAGAAAATAGATTACTGCAATAGACCAGGAAAAATAAAATACATATCTAATGTTTATTCAACCAATTTGACTTGCAAAAAAGGTAATTCCTGATTGACACTTTGTAAGGAACTGGTAATTAAGGTCTGCATTCTAGCTTTTGCTAATCTCAAGCAAACAAACAATAAATTGATAACAAAGAACATAACCATTCAAATGAATGGTTGCATCTGATTGTTAAAGTGACAATAAAACATTACTTCCAATGTCTAAAACAGTGGAAAATAACTCAACGATTACTGAAATAGTAAATTAACATACACGTATAAGTATACTACATCTGTACATAAATACACAAATATGTGCTCACCAATTGACATCCACTGCGGAGGCCGAATTGTGCATTTCCCTCTCTTCCTCAAAGCTACAGCGAGCCACAGGGGCGCTTTAATGGGTATTTGCGGGAAAAATGGACCAAAATCACCCTGCCATTCAACAAATCAGACATATAATCAATTTATTACAACATAAACTTAATAAAAACAACAGATTAACTTATTTCATTGAGAAGGGTAAATTCGAAAAAATAAACATATGAAATTCAGGGGTTCCATTCTCAAATTCGGCACAATCTCAACCAATTCATCTTCCGCCATAAACTCAATCTGAACAAAATAAGTCCAAAATTAAAGAAGAAAACCAAAAATTAAAAATAATAACAAATTCAAAAGATAAATCCGAACCTCTTCTGGAGAAAACAAGGAAAGATGAGAATCTGATTGACCGGCCATCACTGTAAAAAGAACCCGATCAGATATGAAAGCTTCAGTTTAAAAACGAAATATAGAGTAAATTGGCTGTTACACGATTTTGAATTGTGCAAAAGGAGCGGGAAAAAGGCGGGTCGGTTTTGGATCCGACCTCAATGATCCAACAATTCCACGGGTAATGTCATCTGGACCCGAGATCGTGCAGAAAATGTGCTGGATCCGAAGGTATCCGAGGGGATAGGATCGGGTCTTATCAGGTAGTTGGGTTGCACTTTAAAAAATTGTTATAATTTGATTAATTTCTCAGCAAGAAAAGTAAATGTCAACACAACCAAATTCCAATTTGACTTCAAATGGGGCACTTAAAAGAAGCCCAATCGAACAATTCGTGCTTATTATAATGCATGTTTTACAGTCTTTGACAGTATAACCAACGTAATGCAAATGCAAAGACTAAAAAAAAACCAAACAGGTTGGAGCAGCGAACACATTCTCAGATTTTTACTAGCAAAAGACGTACAGTTTGATTCGAAACAATACAAAGTTAAGTATCTCGGGTTCCAACCTGAAAAGATAAATCAAATGAAATGAACCCATAAACTCTGTTTCTTAACTAGAAAAAAAGGAGTATAAATCAGAATTTGAATATTTAAAATTTCCATTAAAACAACTCAACTAAACAGTTGCATAAGTTGTTCATTTCTCGAAAATCAAACAACATTTAGCATGAGACCCAGCAGTTAAAATTTTCCTCTCAATTTTCTTGGAAATCATACAGAAAGAAACAGAAACAGCCAACAGAGACCTCAACGACCTGTGTTTCGTTCTCCAGCTGCCAGCAACAGGATTGCTTCAAGGGACGAGTCGAGCAAGCAGAGGAAGTAGGAACGAAAAGCCAAAATGGGAGACAAGGGAGGAGGCGAGTTGGCGAGTCGGAGGCGGCGGCGGCCGGTTGATTGCTTCGAGGCAGGAGGAAAGGGGGCGTTGGGGTTAGAAATTGAAATTGGCTTGAAATTGTTTATGGGAGCTTAATGTTAGATTTTTTTCCAGAAAGAATTCTTATATTTAAAAAAGTGTTGTAGACATTATTTCTATTACGTTTATCGTTATTTTTTTGTAAATAAGTTGAAGTAACAGGGGTATGCCGATTTTTCACACATAAAAGTCTGACAGAAACAATTATGGCATTTTCAACTACTACTATAGATATAAGACTCTTCGAGGCAGCTTTGACGGGAAATGTCCAGAACTTATACCAGCTTTTGGTGGAAAATCCCTTACTACTCCATACTGTTGCACTTATCTTCAGTAAGAAATCCCCTACACATAGCTTCTGCTTGCGGCCACATTGATTTTGTAAAGGAGATCATAAGGCTAAAAACCAGATTTTGCTAAAGAAGCTGATCACGAAGGATTTAGCCCTATGCCATGGCGTCAGCTAATGGGCACTCTTGAGATTGTAAGGGAGCTACTAAAAGTTGGCCACAAGCTTTGTCACCCGCAAGGACCACATAAAAAGACTCCTCTTCATTCTACAGCTAGCAAAGGAAGAGTTCATGGAGTAAATGAAATACTCGCAGATTGTCCAGATTGCATGGGAGATGTGACAGTTCAAAGAGAGACTGCTTGTTATTTTAGTGATGAGATAAAACTGTGTTGTGGATACGTAGAATGAGCTTTGTGTTTGTAACAAGGATTTGAATCGGTGTTATTGCTGTGCAAGTTAGGTTAGTGGTCTTTCTTATACTGCTTCAAAGCCATGCAAGCACATGCCAACGGCTAGATTCCTCTATGATTCTGTTAATATATCGCATTGGTGATAATTAGTTTTTTTTTTTTGTTCATATTTTCAGTTTTGGCCACAGAAGAAAAGTACAATGAAGTAGTTTATAGCACTGCCAAGAGGCTAGTAGCTGCCAATCCATTGATGGACTTCCAGATCTTGGGGCCCTAAGTTTAAGGATAATAAACGAGAAACCAACTTCAAAACCAGGGAAGAGACAGATGAAAAACGGGGACAATTCAGTCTGGTGGTTCGTGGCCTATTGGTGATTGAGTTTGTTGTTCCAATGGTATAATACTATTATGTTGTAGAAGATTGGACATGAGAACTAATGGAAACATTAACTTAAATTGCAAACGTACTCGAACACTGTCCAAGTAATATAACATAACCAACAAAGACCAAGCTCATACACAACACTTGTGTATAAGCTAGATACACCTTAGACTAATTTGCTCTTTACTACAAAGCCCTCGTAAACTCATGGAAGATCATGCTTATACTGAACATTTGTGTATGAGCAAGACACACCTTAGCAACTCTCACAAGACATTCTTCTTACACGTCTCACGTAAACTCATGCACTCACACATAATATAATAAGTAGCACACACCTTTTGACTTTTAGAACTTAAGCAAAGCTACACTGCCTTAGCAACACTCTCTCCCCGCGCATAGACACACTCTAAGCCATTAACTCTTTACATGGCTGTCGACTTTGCTGGCACTCCCTTTAACTTGCTTGCTTCTCACCAGTTTAGCTTCATCTAATCAACATGGTCATCTCCTGAAGCTTCATGAGTCATCTTCCACTTGCAACTCTCGTGATGGTAGTGACACAACATATGTCTCCAAGAAGTAACTGAAAATTTCTAGTGTTAAGATCTTTCAAGTTACATGCTTGAGAAAGATCAAGTCGTATAACACAGTTCTACAAATGACTACAAATTATTGCATTATAATTTGTTGATCAAGAACCTTGCAATCAGAGGATAAGTACAGATATTTGGTTTGAGCTGTAACTTGTGTAATAGAATATTTACTTCTGAGTTTGAGTACATACTGTTATTTTGTTGGTACTATTCCAAGACCTTATGATAGTTCAATGTTGAACTGTTGAGATCCTTATTTTCCAGCTTTTCTTAAAAAGCAACGTGTATAAAATTGGATCCCAAATTTTAGAGTTATGTTGTCTATGCTACGAGAGCTGATAAGATTTTCCGACTTACCAAAATTTCTGGCAAATACATAAAACAATATTAAGTTTCAGCTGCAAAAGTGCATATAAATTGCATATTAGGTTTATGGTGTTCAATTGCTTTAAATCCATATAACTACACAAAGAAATAAGTTTTTCAAGTACTGCAGAAAAGGGTATATCAATATGATGTTATGTAGAGAGAACAAACAAATAGGGAATGCAATCTGCGATTACTGGTTTCCAATCACAAATTACACTAGTTTTTTAGAACCTAAATTGATTAATGATTGGCAAACCTGCTTAAGGTTGGTAGATAAAGTTTAAAAAAATAAATAAATAAGATCAATGAAATTGGTAGAGGTAGCCATAACATTTCTTCAGAACCTTGTGTTGAGTAATGGCATTTTATAAGGGAAAGATGGATAAGAATATTTTCACGTGAGTATCTCTGATGAAATAACCGATTTGCTGCTTTGAATTCCATCCCAACTAACAAATATTTTTTTGTCATTGCATGCTTTGGCTGTGACCTTGGTATTGTTTATGACTTTTGTCCGACCACGGGCAATCCGACTGTTATAGTTCAATGGCGAACCTCCATACCCACAGATATTATAGGCTGTTCAAAACTTATAACAGAAGAACGACAGGGGTAAAACCATTTTTTATTTAGCTTTTTAGGGATATAACTGTAATTTATGATATCATTGTTTATTTATACTATTCAAATAGTCTTTTTTAAATACGGATAAGGGTATTTCAGTAATTGAATTGTAAATGGATGAAAAGATGATGTTATTTAACGGCAGATGTAACAGAAAGATGTCTACCATGCGTTTTTGAGAACGTAAGAACTATTTTTCAAAAAAAAAAAACTAAAAGTGTCGTCTCTATAACATTAAGCCAAAAGATAAGGGAGATACTTATCATTATCCCAATTGTTTATACAATCATGATCCAGTGATGTTAAGTTCATGTTACAAACTACAAAACATCCAATAAAAAATTGAAACGTGTAAATAATTTTTAAATTTTCAACATCTTCCATAAGATCGAATCTTCCTCGGACCTAAAGGAATATACCCCATTTTTACCCAATGACTTTTAGTGCCCTAACAAACTATAGAATTTCGGGTATTTCATAGTATGAAATTATGAATCGATCAATCCCGACCCCATTAGATCAATTCAGTTTAAATTGCCCACCTATGCAGCATTTGATTGAAACGCTACTTAGTGCAAATACTAGCGGGAAATGATGCTAGTGAAACACTCTTAAAGGAAATTTTTGTCTTCTTTCTATCATTAAGGCGTTGTATGTTGCTTTAAAATTAGCGGGGATTTTATTTTCCTAAAATTTAAAAACACTTGGGGTGTGTTCGATTTTGAATTACGTGTTGTTGTTTCCAAAATGATTTGCAAAATAAATTTTTACGAAAAAGACAAGTAAAACTATGTGATATCTACTTAAATTACCCAAGGTCATTTAAAGTATACATTAGAAGTACACTACTTAGTCATGGGCCGGGGCATAATGAGAGGTAGTGGGATGCATGGCAAGCAGTCTTCCCTCGTCCCGAACTAGCTAAACGAGGAATAGGGTTGGGCGACCCTTTCAAAGGTCGTATTCTGTAGTTTGAAAATGAATTCTAAAAATACAAATTTAAAAATGATTTTAAGAATATGTGTTTAGAAATAAATCTTAGGTTGAAATTTTGAAAACGAAAACAAGATATATGTTTGAAAATGAATCATTAATATCAAATTTTGAAAACAAAAAAAATCCAAAAAATAAGTTCTTACAAATTGTATAAATAAAATAATTATTAACAAATATCACAATACATGCCCATCTCTTTGTTTGTACTTTTTAATTTGTTGACAAACTTGAAGCTGACCCAATGCTAAAACCCAACAACAGCTTCCTCTTATCAAAAGCATTGTAATAATGGCCTCGTGTGCCAATCACATGTATACTAACAGTTAACAATGTAAAGGCAATTTAACCACTTCGTGTGCTAATCACATGTTTACATCTTTTGTCTTCTCCGACAAACTTGTTATAATGAGCATTATAATCAATAAAATAAAATAACCAAAAAAACCAATAGAAAAGAAATAATAATAAAATAGAAAGTAAAACAAAAACCAAAAAAGGAACAAAGCCTCCACTGGTCCACCTCCGTTGTCTGGCTTTGGCTTCAACAATTTTCCGTCTTCACCCATTTCTGCTCTCTTTATTCACCAATTTCTCTCTCTCTTTCTCGCTAGACCCATGTACGCAAAATCCAAAAAAGCAACAAGCCAACTCTTCTACTTCCATGTCCAGCTTTGGCTCTAACTGATTTTCTTTCTTCAACCATTTCTTTCTTTCTCATCAAAACCCATGTTCACAAAAAAAGATGAAATGGGTGAGATCATAACTTTGAAGCAACTGGTTTTCTTTCTCCACCCATTTCTTCTCTCTTTTTTGCTAATCCTCACACTTCCGTTTCAATTTCTTTTGTTAATTTCTGCTTTGTCATCCTTGGTTCATCTCTCTTATCAATTATACTTTCACCAATTACTATGCTGATAGCCTCTAATGTTACGGTTCCAATCTTGATGGTAATGGTGAGAGGCAAGATGATAAAGGGGTAACATGAAATCAAAACCAACATGCTTATAGTGGCTATATGTTGGCATGGGTTTTTGGTTGTGGTAACGATTTGGTAGCCTCATTTTTAGATGTTTTTGTTGCATGCTTGTTTTGTGGATGGTAAGGTTTTGAAAGAGCTTTGCAATGATGTGGAAGAAGAAAGAGATCAGCTTGAGAGCGGAAGAAAGAGATGTAGTCCAGATGAAAGCATACAGAGTAAAGACGATTTTTGCAGCAGAAAATGGAGAAAGAGAATTGGAATTACATTTGAAATCCAAGTGAGGAGCGAACTGTGTATATATCCACAGGTAAAATTAGGGGTAAAAATGGAAATGATCTTGTTTTATGAAAAAAAAATGGAAAACAAAAACGAACAAAAATCTCTTGAATTACGATAAATTGAAAACGAAAAATACTAGGCGCAATACGAAGACGAACACAGCTCCTCATCATGTGTAGATTGAGTGCAGCTCTTTGATTTTCTGTGGATAAATTTCAAGCCCACCCTCCTTGAAATCCAGATGGAAAAATTGTGTAGATTGAGTGCAGCTCTTTGATCTCTTGCTGACTTCCTTCCCGTGGGACTTTCCCTCGTCAATGGAGGAAATGGGCTATAGAACAGAAAATTTCCCTTCAAATAAATTACCTTTTTGAGCCTTGATTTTTTTAGATGTGGTACTGGTTTATTAATAATTTGTATCAAGATATGTTTTTTTAATATATTCTTAAGAAAAGAAAAACCCAGAAATTTGTTTTTGGTAATTTGTGTCGTTGACCTTGAATCAGGATTGTATGTTATGAGGCCTCATACCACTTATTGTTTAAAATTAATAATAGGTACGTTATTGTCATATACCTTCTATCTTTTTATTTTATTTTATTAATATAGATCTTTTATATTTTTTTATAAATTTAATCCTTATATTTTATAAAAGTCATCACAGACAACTCTTCTGTTAACTTAACCGTTAGATGATGTCATCTTTCCGTTCAAATACCGTGAAATTACTTAAATACTTTTAAAAAAATTCTTAAATTAAATAGATTATTATCATGGACCTTCCCTACCTTTTGGATTTATTTCATCAATATAAACCGTTTATATTTTTTCATAAATTTAGTCCCTATATTTTACAAAAATCATCACAGACATCCTATGCAATTACCTAAATACCCTTTAAAAATTTTTAAACTAAATAATTTCAATTAAAAATTAAACAAAAAATTTCAAAAATAAGCCAACAAGCCAGGAGAATGAACAAGAACGATTTATAATGGTGTCTACCTTGATTGAATTTTATACGAGCATCAAATCAAACCTGTCTAACACTCGGGATTCCATCCTATTCTTTGCTCACTCCAGGAGCTGTATACCTACCTCGAATAGATATTGCTTGTGTTCGAAAAGTTATGAATCTATTGACCAGTCCAATCCCAATATCTTGATTTCGAATGGCGATGCATCGCGGGCCAATATATATATTGTTGGCTAATACGCGTCCAATTAATGTTTGGCTAAAAACTCTTTCCGACATCATCCTATTTTGAGGACTCACAGAAATTCCTCGGATGGTGCCGCAATCTGTTCTACGTACAACAATGTGTTGAACTACTTCAACAAGTCTGCGCGTAAGATATCCAGCATCTGATGTTCGTACAGCGGTATCCACAACTCCTTTGCGGGCTCCATAGCAAGAAATGATATAAAAGCTCGGGCATCGACCCAGGAAGAAAAAATTCTGGTTTGAAAAAGGATCTTAGAGTGTCTAGGATTGGGACGGGATTGAGGGAAGGGAAAAAGGGGTCTCTTTCCTCGCCAGCAACCCAGAAACGTCGTTATGTGTGACGATAACATGAAACATAACATGAACGAATGAAACTATTCATTTTCATGTTATCGTCATTATTCTTAAATTAAATTGGTAGTAAATAAAATGAATGAAACTGTCAAGACCACCTTTAAAAAAAATCCAATCACTACCACCACAAACCTAAAATCTAAGTTCACACCCCAACTTCAAAATCCTGCAAGCCAACAACTCAGCAACTTAGAAACGAACACCACCACCTCAAGAACTCAGTCACCGCCACCAATAATAGAAGAACAAAAACAACTCATTAATTAAAATAAATAAAATCATAAAGAAATTAAAACCCATTTCGTAAAAAATAATTTTTAAATTAGAGAGAGAAAGGTGGTGTGATTGTTGGGTTAGAGAGAGAAAGGTGGAGGAGGAGAAGGAGGATGAAGAAATTGATTTTTGGTTTGAATCGCCATGCTACCAGTTTTTGAGTTTTTTTTTTTTTTGTGTATTTAGCATAAGAATAAGAGGTGTAATATCATTATGTTGTTAGTTTAATGTATAAAAGTTAGCTTCGTTAGGTGGTTGAGGGCAAGTTGGAGTATAAGAAGTCCTGGGTTCGAATTCTTATGTCACCAGCTTCATACTACATTAATTTTAACAGAAGGGATACAAAACGGTCCATATTGATGAAATACATAACCCAATTTTAAATATTTAAATGACGATCTTACCCTTTAAGGTTTAAAAAAAGTTTTACTCTTATAATAAATTATAAAAATCGTTAAATATTTAAAAAGTGATGATTGTTTTTTGAAGAACGGGCTGTCAAGGGTGAATAGGTAATTTTAGTAAATATTAAAAGAATTCTAACAATAGAAGGGACAAAGACTAACGGTTGAGAGTTTAGTGTATGTTTTCGAAAACTCTGATGATCAATTGATATTTTGTCATATAAAAGGGGTCGTTGTAATTCCTCTTGTTTTTAATTATTGTTATTGTTTTCATCTAAATTTTTTAATTATTTTTATCGTTGAGAGGAAAAATTTTGTGTTTTCGCTTTACCTCAATGGATAAATTGTTAATTTCTCTTATTTTTATCGCACAAATTTTATTTCTAATAATACTTTAATTCTATTTAACTTAACGTCAAAATTAAAAAATCAAAAAGCAATTATAATTGTAAATCTTACAAGAATAATTTATTTTTACTTAATAATATCGGGGGTACATGTTAATATCCCATTCAGATTTTGGCCTAGATGCTTAGGTTGGAAAAAAACTCTGAAATAAGAATAAAATTAAATATTTTAAAATAATAGAATGAAATTGCTTCTGACACTTACCTTGTCACGAACCTATTCTCTTTCCTTTAATTGCAAAAAGGCAAAAACCTGATTATTATTGTACTATAAATACGTACTTTTAGTAATTATCGAATTATTCTCTAAATATTCTTCATAATTAATTATCCACTTTGGGATACATACATGTGACAGTATTATAATATATTGACACAAACTATATTTGTGTCAGCTAAACTTTATTTTATTAGTTTAACATGTGAAATACTTAAAACCAAATTCTTGTTACTTGAAATATTATCAACAATGTGAAACTCGACAACGACACTAGATTTCAAACCTAAATTAATTCTTATATATTTACATTCTTTTCATTTTCTTAAAATTATTAAATAAATTAATATTTTATTTACAACTCATCTACAATAAATATATTATACAACTTTAATTAAAAAGATATTACTGAATAAATAAAAAATTAAATTAAATAAATTAAATTAAATTAAATAATATAAATAATAATTATTCATTTAATAATACCTAAAAAATTTTAATTATATTAAAAAATAATTATAGATAAACTACGGGTATATAGCATTACTCGTAATTGAAACTGGTTGTATGTCTTTGTTTATCAAACTAAACAGTGTGCTGCGTGGATTACGAGTCCTCGACTGAAGTCAATACTCATTGCTTTATTCATGTCAAGTAGGGGTGTTCAAAAATCCCCGACCCGATCCAATCCGACCCGACCCGATCGGGTTGGTCGGGTTTTTTTTTCCGGGTTGGTATTAAATAGTGACCCAAATCGGGTTAAAATAATCGGGTTTGAACAGTATCGGGTTGCAAATCAGATTTGGATATTTGGCCTAATTAAATTAAACCCGATCTGACCCGATCTGATCCGATCGTGTTGGTCGGGTTTTTGTCGGGTCGTTATTGAATATTAACCCGAATCGGGTTAAAATAATCGGGTTTGAACAGTATCGGGTTGTGATTGGGTATAAGAAAACCCGACCTGACCCGACCCGTGAACACCCCTAATGTCAAATCCAGCTTTTGGTGATTTTAACTTCTACTATCAATGTGCTTTATTGACTTATTAATTATAATTTTTCTTAACTTATTGATCTTAAACGGAAATTTTGATTTTTTTTACTACATTAATTTTGTTACATAACTTTACTTAGAAGAGATATTTTAAAACAAATTTTAGATACAATTTATTAACACAAATTTATGATTATTGATCTTATTAAATATAATAATTGAGAGCGAAAGTAAAAAAATTATATTTAATAATATTAAATCATCAATCATGTGAACCATAATCTCAACCATTAGATTCCGTCGATCAATGACTAAAAATTTGTGTTTAGTTTTATGTCAAAAAATCCGTTTTCAACTTTAAATTATGATAATGCTAGTTTTATTGATTTTTGGTATAAGCTATTGTATACAAACTAATGTGTTATAAGATAATTGGCGTAATGAATATATAAAATCTATTCTTTTAATGAAGAACAATATATGTGAATAAATGAGTAACGCTATATCAGTTTGTATACATGATTCTTTGATTTCGTGAATCAATGCGTTAGGCCAATAATAGATTTAAATTCTTGATGAGAGAATAACACTTGTTGTTGCAGTATCCGATATTAAATTTACAAAAGTTGAAATGGTGAATTCTACCAATTGTTCTAACTTTGGAAAAAAAAAAAAGTCTCTTTGATTTGGCCTAGTGCATCTACACATTTTACAATAACCATGAAGTCAGTTGCTCAGAGTTCCTTGAAATACAGATGCAAATCCTCCTTGACTAAGTTTCTTACTGAAACTATTTGTTCTTGCAATCGAATCTTCGTAGAAGTATCTTTTGGGCATTCCTGGAGTATCATATCTATCACGCTCCAAACTTAAAAGTCTATGGGGGTTTTATTTAAATTTCAAAATAAAGAAAATAAGGAAAATGACTGCACTTATTTTGCTACTTCGCTTATTTTGCTATTGTGATCGTTATGAAATGTCAATTTTGTTGTAATGTTGTTCATGTAGCCATTGATTGGGTAGAAGAAAGGGATCTTGATGCAGGGGGCCTAGGTCCTTTTTCTTTTATTGAAACTTTGGTGTTTGTGGGCTAAATTTACTTAGCCTTTACGTGTTTATTTTTATGTTTTCTTATTTTTGTCTGGTATAAAGGAGATAAGACAGGGCATAACTGATAATTTTTGAAAACAATTATAATTGAAATTTGCTCTATTCAGAGAGCTCTCTCTTTCTTAGCTTTCTTTCCTGCGTTTCTTTATCAAAAGTGGTATCAAAGCTTTGGAGCTACCCAAACTTGATGGCTGCTGGTGGTAATGACAACCCCCATCCTAGTGCCAATGAGCGCGGGGTGCTGGCCCTTTGGGCGGCTTTCATCGGACTTGAACGCTGATTTGATTCTTTCACTCAAGAGATTCGGGAGCTTTTGAATGGAGTTCGTGTCGGTGTCAACACCAACAAACCCCCATCCCAGCACAAGGACGGTGATCTTCCTCCGAACCAAGCTGTGGTAACCCCTCGACAAACTCATCCACTCATCAATTCTCCTCCACCATGTAAGAAAACTGCTATCAGAATTTCCAAGCTTGGCTCCAATTGATTACCAAACACTCTTCCTGCGATGCGTGATATCCAACATCACATCGACCTCATGCCAGGAGCTATATTACCAAACCTTCCCCATTATTGTATGGCACCCAATGAACACTCAATTTTACAAAGTCAAGTCGATGAACTCTTAAAGAAAGGCCTCTTACGACCTAGTATGAATCTGTGTGCTGTCCCAGCTTTGTTGACTCCAAAAAAAGATGGAAGTTGGTGCATGTGTGTCGATAGTCGGCAATAAACAAGATTACTGTCAAGTATCGGTTTCCAATTCCTCAACTAGAAGACATGCTTGATAGACTTGATGGTTCAAAATATTTCTCCAAACTGGACCTTAAGAGTGGTTATTATCATATACGAATTCACCACGGGATGAATGGAAAACGGCTTTTAAGACCCGTGAAGGTTTGTACGAATGGCTAGTCATACCTTTTGGGCTAACCAATGCACCAAGTACCTTTATGAGGCTGATGAATCAAATCCTTAAACCTCTCATTGGCCAAGTTTTGGTTGTCTATTTTGATGATTTACTTGTTTTTAGCAAAACGGAAGCTGAGCATCTAAAGCATTTACGGGCTATCTTTGGAGTTTTGGAAGACAATAAACTTTATCTCAACATGAAGAAGTGTGACTTTCTTGTTAATAAGCTTTTTTTTCTGGGTTTTATTGTTGGTGAACACAGCATTCAAGTGGATGAAACTAAAGTGGCAGCAATCTGTGATTGGCCATCCCCAGCTTCAGTTCATGAGGTAATCCATAGTTTCCATGGACTTGCAACTTTTTATCGTCGATTTGTGCGTGGTTTTAGCACTATCATGGCACCTATTACTGACTGCCTTAAGCAAGGACGATTTCGTTGGAGTCTTGAACAAGAAACTAGCTTCAAGTTAATCAAAGAAAAATTAAGCAATGCTCCGATTCTAGCTCTACCCAACTTTGATAAGCCTTTCGAAGTGGAAATTGATGCTTCTATGCTCGGCATTAGGGCAGCATTGTCTTAAGAAGGACGACCACTTGAGTTTTTTAGCGAGAAGCTTAATGAGAGTAGGCAGCGATGGTCCACGTATGAATAGGAATTGTATGCTGTTGTTCGTGCCCTTAAACTTTGAGAACATTATTTGCTGCCCCAAGAGTTTATCCTCCACAGCGATCACCAAGCTTTGCGCTACCTCAACTCCCAAAAGACACTTAACAGAATGCATGCCAAGTGGATCATCTTCTTACAAAAATTTACTTTTGTTTTTCGGCATCACTCTGGCCATTAGAGTGTTGTTGCTGATGCTCTTAGTCGGCGTAGCTCCCTCTTAATTGTCCTTCGGATTGAGATTCTTGGCTTTAAATTCCTTAAAGACTTATATCCCAATGATGAGGATTTTAAGGAGATTTGGGAAAACTGTGTGACTCACTCAACTATTTTTTATTTTCATATTACATGAGGCTATCTATTTAAAGGGAATCAACTTTGCATCCCTAAGACGTCGTTGCGTGATCAGTTAATTGGTGAATTGCATAATGGCGGACTTGCTGCTCACCATGGCCTGGATAAAACAATTTCAGCATTGGAATCCCATTATTTTTGGCCTCAACTTAAAAGGGAAGTTGCTCGTCTTGTTCAACGTTGTCCCATTTGTCAAACTGCAAAAGGCAGCTCACAAAACACGGGACTCTACTCCCCACTTCCCATACCTGACAACATTTGGGAAGATCTCTCCATTGATTTTATGCTCGGTTTGCCACGCACTCCTCGTCATGTTGATAGTATCTTTGTGGTCGTTGATCATTTCTCAAAGATGGCTCATTTCACCCCATGTCGGAAGACAGCCGATGTAACTCATGTTGCCCATTTATTTTTTCATGAAGTGGTTAAACTACATGGTGTTCCAAAGTCCATCGCTTCTGATCGTGACGTGAAGTTCATTAGTCACTTTTGGCGCACCTTGTGGAAGTGTTCTGGCACAATTATTCAGCTTAGCAATGCTCACCATCCTCAAATGGATGGGCAAACTGAGGTTGTGAATTGAAGCTTAGGAAATATGATCAGATGCCTTGTCCGTGACAAACCAAAGCAATGGGATAATGCCTTACCACAAGCCGAATTTGCTTATAACAGTGCTACAACAACTCCACTGGCATGTCTCCTTTCGCTGTTGTCTATACTAAGGTCCATTTCATCCTCTTGATTTGGTGGTCTTACCCAAGTCCCATAGTCATGCTGCTGATCATTTTGCTGATGGTATAGTAAAAGTTCACAATCAAGCCAAGAGGAACTTGGAAGCTGCTAACAACAAGTACAAGGTCGCTGCTAATAAACACCATCGCGCAAAGGTATTTTCAGAAGGGGATCTTGTAATGGTCCATTTGCGTAAGTCTCGTCTTCCAGCTAGGGAGTATACCAAGTTGCAACCTCGTCGTTACGGTCCATTTACTATAAAGAAGAAACTGGGAGACAATGCCTTTGTTATTAATCTTCCTGGTTGGAATATTTCATCCACTTTCAATATTGCTGATCTTTCGGAGTATTTTCCACCAGATGCTGCTAATGAGATATTAGAGCTGCCAGAGTCGAGCTCTTACATGGTAGAGGAGAATTGATGCAGGGGGCCCAGGCCCTTTTTCTTTTATTGAAACTTTGTTGTTTGTGGGCTAAATTTACTTAGCCTTTACGTGTTTATTTTTATGTTTTCTTATTTTTGTCTGGTATAAAGGAGATAAGAGAGGGCATAACTGATAATTTTTGAAAACGATTATAATTGAAATTTGCTCTGTTCAAAGAGCTCTCTCTTTCTTAGCTTTCTTTCCTGGGTTTCTTTATCAGATCTGGTATAGTGCTGCTTAATATGATGCAAGTTAGTGGGACAAAATGATTAAATAGTTTAATATTTGAGTTCAGGTTTTGTATTGGTTAATAAATAATAGTCGTAAGGTTAGGAGTCCATCAGATCAGAGAGGGCACATTGGAGCTTAAATACTTTTGTTATCTTTCAGATATCAGTTTAGGATTTTAGGTGAAATAACAACTTAACATTTTTATTTGTTTAATTAAACTTTCTGTACACTGCAGGTGTTTATGGCTATTGCTTGCGATGATGCATGTAAGACGGTGGCGGTCCTCTGGTTCGCCTATAAAGCTTACCTAATGTGATGGGTCAATTGGAATGAAGGAAGCTCCGAAAGCATGAAGTGTTCATGATTTCTACAACAATAATGTTAGATTTATAACCCAAATATAATACAAAATCTACAACCTGATATGACAGTTTACATGATAAAATCTCACTAGAGATATAATTTCACTTATTCATTTTTGTCAAGGGTGAAGGTAGTATTAAATATTTAAGGGACCAATGGTAAACGATTAATATTAAAGATAGATATTGAAATAAAAACATTAATTAGAGGGGGGCCAAACTGAAATATGAATACATAAACTAAGATATAACAGATTTTAACTTTTTTTTTATATATTATTTAAACAATTATTTTTGGGCTAGAGAGGCCAAAGCCTCCCCAGGGAGCAATGTAACTCCGATTTTTGTTTTTTCCTCTTTCAATGAATTTTTGTCACGTTAACTGTTACATTAGATTGTAAAATTTGAGTGGCATATAGATTATAAGTCTAACACTATTATTTTTACAAAGAGCATATATTGAAATAGTTCTAGAAAATAAACCGGTATAGCCACCAAAGATAATGACCAATCCCCAAAGCCCATTTGGTTCTGTACACTTTGATTGGTGTAAAGGACAAAACAATGCGTTTAACCTCAACACTCTTTTGGGAAGAAAATGACAAGCTACATAAAGTTTTAAGCATTATAGAAATGAAAATACATAAAACTAAGATAAAATAAAGGCAGTGACATTCTTCAACTGTCTGCATCAATCTCCCTTACTTTCGGAAGAACTCGACGCTGAGTTTTCTTCAAGAAGAACAGCATTATCTGGAGGAAAATATTTAAAATGGAGAAGGTACTAGACATCTTCATATATGATGGAAAGTCGACAACATATGCATTATCACCAAGCTTCTTTGTAATACGAAAAGGGCCTATCTTTTTAGCTTGGAGCTTGTGATATGTGCCAGCTGGGTAACGATGTTTATTGAGATGGACCATGACCAAGTCGCCCTCAGTAAACAATTTCTCACAACGGTGCTTGTCAATAGCAACTTTGTACTGGGAGTTGGAATCTTCAAGTTTTTGTTTAACCTGCTGGTGGAGCCAACCAGGGACGGAGCCAGAAATTATTTTTAGAGGGGACAAAATTGAACAACAATAAATAAAATAAATTAATATAAATAAAATATAATTATAAATTTAAAAAGTTTATAATATTTTTAATCAATATTATTTGGGGTATAAATTAATATTTATCATATCAATTTTAAATTCTAATTACAAGAGAAATGATAAAATAAAGTAATTAATAATATAATTAAATAAAATTTTAAACTTATTAATTCAAAAAGATCTTACATTTTTTAAAATAAAAATAATAGAGATAAACAAATTAATGAGTAATGATGGATAAAATATTAAAAAAAATTGTTTGATAAATAAGTTGTAAATAGAAATAGATACATATTTATATTTATAACAATATATATTTTTATTAATTAAAAATAATAATAATATTTTAATTTTTTTCCTTTGATCAGGAGGGGCAACTGCCCCTCCTGGGCCTATACTGGCTCCGCCCCTGGAGCCAACGAATCTGTTCAGCAAATCACTCAGCTGGTTTCCTTTTGCATTGGGGAATTCCAATCACATCCATAGTGGAGGATGGGATTTTAGTGTAAAGAATCGCAAAAAGGGCCTTCTGAGTAAACCTGTTAACCATACTATTGGAAATAAATTCTGCTTAAGCTAAAGCAAAGTCCCACAATTTTGGTTTTATCACCAGTGATGCTTCGAGTCATGGATTCTAGTGTTTGATTAACCACCTCTGTCTGACCATCAGTTTGGGTATGATAAGTGCAGCTAAGTGTTAAAACAATATCAAATTTCTTCCACATAACACACCAAAAGTGGCTAACAAACTTGATGTCACGATCTTAGGTGATAGACTTGGGAAAGCTATGAAGCTTGACAACTTCCTGAAAGTATGAGTTGGCAATGTTGCAAGCGTCAGCAGTTTTCTGTCATGGAATGAAGTGGGCCATATTAAAAAACTTGTCAACAACAACAAAGACATGATCCTTTCTTCTTTGGGTTAAAGGTAAGCCTAACACAAAATCCATGCTAATATCTCCCCAAATGTTCTCTGAAACTAGCAAAAGAGTGTACAACCCTGTGTTTTGAGCATGGCCTTTGGCTCCTTGACAAAATGCCACAATGTTGTATGTCACGGCACGTTTGGCCAATAAAAACGATCTGCAATGGCTGAGATGGTTTTATCCCTCCCTGTATGAGCTTCGAGCCCCCGGAATTTATTTCTCTGTACCCTTTATTATCTGACTAATATTATAATAAACTTCATTTTTTATTGATTCAATTGCAACATTAATTATTATAATATTTGTAGTTGTTGTTGATCCAATTACATTAATTACAATGATGTTTCTTAGGCCACCTGCATTATATTAAAAACAACTTAATAAATCTCGCAACATTTGTTGAGCATAAATTTATTACTCCAAATTGTTAGGATTCCACATAAATTAATCAAAATGCCTAACATCATTCAAGTCATCCTAGCATTTCTCTCCTTGTATGAAAATAAGCTTCAGGATGCTGGTAAGAGCTACTGAAAGGACTGTATTCAGAGAGTGTGGACCGTCAGGAAAAAATAAGCAAGAGAATTGTTTGAAACAGCATTAAAGCATTTCCCCAGCCTGAATCCAACCATCAACAGAGCTTAATAGTCCACATTCTTCCTCAAAGGACAATGATGAAAATTTTGATTCAGGTTGTTCATGCTTCCCTTTATGGTCAGAGATGTCCTGAAAATCCCAACTGGACCATTTGACATTTGGTGACCAGCAGATCCCTGAGTTTGAAGAAAGTATAGAAGCACTAGATTCTTGGTTACTCGCCTTTTGATACTGAATTCTCACCAAGCCTTCAGGAGCATGCCAGTAAAAAGTAATTAAGCACCCAGATACAAAATTCTGGAACAAGAATCCACGGATTGATACTTCAAAATATCATCCGGAAAGACTTTGCTTAACATAATTACCATGTAAAAAAAAATTAAGAAAAAAAAAAAGCCAACAAAAGTATGAACAAATTAATTATAAGACAAACACACTAGAAAGGAAAATATAATAATATTTGATTAAAAGCAACATCACTTACCTCAACAAAAATCATTTTAGTGTTGGTGCCCGTTAATTATAAGCAAGACTTGAAACAGAAGGTTGAAGCTTAGCGTGAAATCGATCTCCAGAATCATCCCACTTCAACTCCTTCCACCACTGTTTCTCTCCTTCAATAACAATGTTGCGTTCCTTTACCATCTTGGAATTGAGTGGAAGCTTCTTCAGATTTGGACATTCATAGACAAACAGTTCCTTTAGACGTGGAAAGGGCAACACATTCCCGTAGATGCTCTTCAAATTTGGTAGATACGATAATTTGAGAAATTCGAGTTTATCAAATGGACTTGGATCTCCCATCACCTCTAGAACTTCATATAATTTCTCAACACAGATTATTTCTTCCATGTCATGGCAATTAGAAACCTGAACAAGCTTGAGTTTTGGAGCAAGAACAAGCCATGTCAGGTCCCTCAATTTGAAGCAGGAGTCTATATCAACTCTAGAAAGGCTAGTGAAACCATGAGGTTCTTTCATATTCAGCATGTCCCCTGCATGATTCATCTTTAACTCTTCCAAATGTGTACAGAACACAATATGCAGCACCTCCAGGTGCTTCATATTTGCTAAAGACAAAACATCAAGTGATTCTGAATCGAAACGTTGAAGGCTTAGTGATTGAGTACAACTCCTTAACTTATCAGAACTCAAAATTCTTCGGAGCACATCAGAACTTCTTAAGGTGATGCTCAACACATTCAACTGTTCCAAGTGAAACAATTCCTCTAGCCAAAATTCACTATCTTCAGCTAGACTAAAAAAGCCACAATCAAACATTCTTAATATATATAAACTTCGAAAATTAGATATCAGGTGCTGTGGAATTATACGGAGAGAAGGTGTCTGATCCAAATTCAAACATTTAAGATTTACCAGCCGCCTTAACTCTCCAGGCAACTCTTCTACAGCTGTCCCTGATATATCAAGATGCCGAAGTGAAATCAATTTTGAAATTTCTGAAGGTAATTCAGTTAGAGAAGCATTGTTAGAGAAGTTCAAAACTTTGAGAGAATGCATGGATATGAAGAAGCCTCTAGTGATTATCTTCAAATGATTAAAATTGAGAAATAGAGTTTCAAGACTAGGGCAAATAAGAGGCTCTTGTAAATTCTCAATCTGATTTTTCATGAATGATATTCTTTTAATCTTCCCCCAACTTCCAGTCTTGGGTATTTCAGTTATATCTTCACCTGCATGAACCAAAAATTTTCCCTCCTCAATTTCGTTTGTCATCCATAAAACCATATCACGAATCACATCATGCATTTTCACATTATCATCATCTTCCTCTAACAAACATGCTTGAAGAAGAATACCAATAAAATAGTACCCTTGATCTTGAGCTCCACTTCTGTTATATCCATCTAAAAGCCCTTCACTAATCCAATAATCTATTAAATCTCCTTTGCAAATACTATAGCCTTGTGGAAATAAACTACAGTATAGAAGACAAGACTTAATTGTGTCATTGGGCAAAATATCATAACTAAATTTTAAAATAGGATACACCTCTTGCCCCATACCTGGAAATCCAGAGACTGATTTTGTTAAAACTTGAATTGCATACTTCCATTCTTTAAGTGAATACTTACAAGACATGGCTCGACCAGTAGTGATAACTGCAAGTGGTAGACCACCACATTGTCTAGCCATAGTTTCGGCCAGCTCAAGAATATCAGGATGTGCATTATGAATGGCGTCTCCGACCTTCTCTTGAAATAATTTCCAGGCCTCATCGTGCGTCAAACACTTTACTTTGAACTTCCTGTGAGCTTCCATACGGCCGCAAACTTCATGCAAACGAGTTGTAAAAACAACCTTACTGGATGCAGCTGTTGGGCTTAGAGGAACACCAATTTTTGACAACTCAACCCGCTCCCATATATCGTCCAATAACAATAAAAACTTTTTTCTTCTCAAAACATTGAAGACTTCAGTAGCTTTATCTTGAGGACTTTTATTCTTCCACAGCTCGTTAACAAGGCCTATCTTTTTCCCGATACTTTCTTGAATCTTCTCAAGTTGTAGGTCTTTAGAAACTACCACCCAAATTACAACATCAAAATCATTCATAGAATTGAGGAACTTGTTGTTGATTTGGGTTAATAAGGTAGTTTTGCCAACCCCTCCCATGCCATATAGGCCAATAATTCCCACTTCTTCCTCTACAAGGCATCGCCAAACATCATCAAATAGTGATGCTTGACCCACTATTGCCGACTCGATAGGTCTTTCATCCACTGAAGCTTCAGGTATCCTGTCAGCCACAACTGAGAAACTTCCCGCTGCTTTTAAGGCAGAAACAGCTTGCAACATTTTAGCCACCTTTCTCCCCAACCTGTAGCTTGACTTGCAGTTCTTGGAACAACAGCCTCGAAGACATGATGTTTTAGTTTGCTTAGATGTTAAGCTTCGAAGCTTAGCAACTTCACTTTCCATGTCTTGTACTCTTGAAAGCCACAGTTGCACGCTGTTCAACCGTCTCAGTTGTTGTTGTTCAGCATTGACAACTCTCGTCATGACATCGTTCCTTGCTTGAACTAAATCCTCCAATTCAGTCTGCAAGGCATCAAGATTGTCTCCGAGGTTACATATAAATGTTGCCTCTCTAACAGTGCAATCTCTGCAAGGAGACAAAAGGGCGTCACATGAGATTGAGATTGAGAAGATGTTACCCATAACTTCAATGAAATAACTCAATAAGAAGAACGAGTAACCACTCTACCTAGCTGTAGGAGAGATGATATTCTCAAAGACAAAAATTTTCTCAATGGTGTAATTCGAGGAGTTCAATCATCACATTTATTTATAGGTACATGGTCTACCATGATGCACTTTCCTTGCGAGTATATACCCCTATTTATGTACGTTTTAGTAGTTTATATTTATTTGTTTGTTTCATTGAATTCCATTGGCTCCCATGCTTGACACCAAATGTGTACTACGATACACTACTGAACAAAGCAGAAAAAGGGCAATTTTGATATGACGCCAGCGAAGATTAATTGAGATTACATGCCAGAAGACGAAAGCAAGGCTTTCGAGGCGATGGATGCAAGGTTTCATACGAATAGGAAGCAACGAAAACTTTTACCAGGCTTCACCTCTGTTTGCGATGTGACATTTTGGTGGGCACTGGCGGGCTAACATATATATTTGACAGCTCTTTTCTCTCTCGTTAGAGTTATTGGAATCATCGTAAACATACAAGGGAATTATTTATTAAAATTTAGATAGAAATAGCTTCATCCTCAACCTTAGTTTTGCTTCTTGTCCGTCATAGGCTGAATGATAATCTATTTGTCCTGGGCAGGTAGCTGCCCTCAGAACTTTGGTCACAGAAATGTCCCTTCCAACGGTGGTTCTTTACTGTCTTTTGTCCAGCACCTAGGCTTATTTTGATTCTCATTTCTTAATTTCCAAAATAATGTCTTAACATTCAATCTCCGGCAGATAGCTGACAAAATTTCTAATATTTATCTTTAATTCATCGTGTTGAACCAGGTCGAGAAAATAACTCTTAATCAGTTCTCCATGGAAAAGATATTTGACAGCAATGAAGAAAATTAATAAAATTATCACCCCGGAGAGAAAATGCAAGCTAGTTTTCTTGGTTCTCTTTAAGTTCCATTTTCATTTTCTTTAATGACCCATTATAAACCTTTAAAGATTTTTTTCACCGATAAAACAATCCGTTTTACAAATCCCACTCAAATGCAATCCTAAAGGCATATTAAGTCCAAAGAACAATTAGTCAGTCACCATGGTGCAAGGCAAGTGAAATGATTGGAGACTTATCAATCAGATCTTCTACTGAAGCTTCTTTATCCCAGGAAAAGAAGGGAGAATTGCAATAAGAGCATCACCATATCCAACAGGATCTGTGTTGCAAGAAAAACAAAATAACAAATGAAATCAGGATATAAAACGAAAAGAAAATGAAAAAAACTCAAGATTGTGAGACCAACGGACAATTAGCCAACTTACCACCATCCTCTCTTAGAATTTTGATGACCTCCCCAGATACATCAGACTGGAAAAGGAAACAATGAAAAAAAAAAAAAAAGAGTTGCATTATAATCATGTTGAAAAAATAGTATTAAAAAAAAAGCCCGAAGAAAAGTAACAATCGGAGGAAATGGTAAAAATTGGTAAAAATCAATAGTCACTCTCTCAGTCAGAAAAAACAAAAAAGTAAAATTCAATACATTAAGAACACAAAAAAATCAAATAAAGTTAAGAAACAAACCTCAATTGGAATTTCACCACCAAGTTGTTCAATGTAGCAGAGGACTTGCCCCTCCTTCACTATTTGTTTCTGTTGTGTTTTCAGCAAACGTTGACAAATTATCATGAGTGCAAGAATCTCTTAAGACCGAGAGGAGGGAACAAATATAAAGGAACAAGGCAGATAAAATAATTACAATGACTTTTTTAAGAGTGCAATGAACCATCATGATTGGTCAAAGATTAATAAGAACATTTCCCCAACCTAAAGCAGCCCTCGAAAGAGGGTAATCCTAAAAGTGTAATCCACTGTGATTTACTCAAATGTAAGAACTGTAAACCTTCAGCCATGAACAATACCTCTTTACATGATGGTGGTGCACGCTTTCCCTTTATGGTTCGAGATCTCCGGAAAAATCCCACCTGAACCATTTCATACTGTCGTAACCTTGTCCCAGAAAATGAAGAAAGTTGAAGCTCGAAAATTTCAATTTCCTCACCTTTGGAGACTGAAGTATCATTAAGCCTTCATCTGCAGCTTTGTCAAGCAATGTCTGAACCCCCCCTGAAGAAGGCACGGGTTTTGTAATAGCTAAAGATGGAGAAGGAACAGACCCATTTGAATCAGGTGCATTAACAATTGTATTTACACCGACAGGAACAGGACTTGCAAGAGGCGGAGGTACACCATTCCTGGTTAAGTCCCTAGTCATATATAACCGAAACCCATTGACCTACAAATAATGGGGAAGATTTAGAATGCGTAGAATATATTTGTTCTCGTATCTACCTCAAATAGCAATAAGAGTAAAAGTGCCTTCCAGCTCAATAAACAACCTTACAAAAATAAGATCAATAGATTTTAAAAGTGCTTACTTTCATTTCAAATTCAGCAATTGAAGTTGTATCGCATATTTCTGTGACAAGATATTCCACCTGCAGATAAATTTATAAAGATTTAAATTTCAAACATACTATGTTGGTTCATGAATAACAAACATGTCCTTTATGTCATTTATTTCGCTATAATTTGTCTATTTATTCCAGTCGTTGAGAAAAACCAAATAGTTTCACTTCACAACTATAAAATGAGCAAGGAAGTGACATTGTGTCAACATACAGGAATTACTACTAATCAAGACTAAATTGGTTTTCATCTTTCATTTTCTTCATGACTGCATAAAAAGAAGAAAGCGACCATTCAAGCATTACTTTGTACAGCTGATTGATTCTTAATTTGTCTAGAGAAGATAAAATAAATAGTCATTGTAAATTAAAACAAACGACAACGATGATCTATCTCCAGCAACAGATATTTAGGGAAAAGGAGTATTCCAGATCATACATGCATTTAGGTTGTCACTATGAACGAATAAGTACTAACCTCGGATGAATTTGGCATAAGTTGGCTTGTCAAACCAGACGACTTTGTCTCTGCATGTTCATCTTCCACAGTTGTAGCAGCTATAATGACAAAAATAAACGCATGTCTCATTTCATTCATCAAAGCACTGCAGAGCTTCTTCAATTACTGCAAAGGATACATAATAGATACACAAATGGGCATACACGCGTGCGCGCGCACACACACACACATAAACATACTTACATCTTTTTATTGTTGAACAGGAGAAACCATAAAAATTTAAAATCAAAAGAAGAAAAAATTCAGGAAACGAAAGCCAGCAAGTAAAAATATCAAATGACAGAAAAGATTGATCACATCAAGTCAACTAAGAAAACAAACTTCATTAAAGAAACAATGTTGGAAAAGGAATTGATGCAAAGGAGCACAAACTTTAGAACACAGAGCTCTGTTCATATGACAAATTTTTAACACCAAGACTTGATGCTATTAGGAAAGTCAGTTCTTCAAGACCCATGGCTATATGATCAACACCTGCTGCTATTAGGAGAGTCAGATCCCATCACGTTTATAATTTCTAGAAGACCATTTCATGTGTGCAGCTGTTTAATCGAGATTTGACCAAATAAGTGTCACATTATGAAGATTGGTATATCCTTCATTTTGGGCATAAAGCCTATTTTAAAGACATCAATCTTATAGCAGAAAAGATACAGAGACAGTATACTCCACATATGGTTTTGTTATAGTCATCTTGAAAGTGATTAATCACCAGAGGGTATAGATATTTAGAAGACTTCAACAAGCCATTGCAAATGATATTTCTTATAGTTTAATAGGAAATTCCGTGCCTTGTAGGAGTCTTAAGAATTATCAAACACAAACAGTCAATGAAGCACTTCGTACTCAATTGTCCAGAAAATTTTGATGGTAGCTTTTGTCATGAATCTGAAGGTTTCAGATCCCCAAAACATCACAGATGAAAATAAGCCAACACATGTTTAACCAGGTTGAAGCCATGGCCACATAGAGGTGGGTTCGGGCCAAGGTGGGAGTGGGGATACCATCTCCATCCCCATCACCAATTTGAAAATCAATCACCATCCTTAATTTGAAAATTAACCTCCGTCGCCATCCCCATCCCCAATTTTTTAAATCATCCCCATCCCCAATCAACCTCAAGCTACATATAATAATTTCTTTATTTATTTTTTTTGTTGAATTATATTTTAGCATTTTTCTCAACATTGCAACTATAAATATTAGCAATTTTTCAACTTTTGATTAACTTTACTTTCAAGCTTCTAAAATAGAGCAATGCTGATTTTCTTTTTTTTTTTTATAATTAATCTATTAATCCAATTGACCTAAAATTTTACAAAAACATTGTAGACACCTTTATCTTTAAGCTTGTCAAATCTAAAAAATTTTTGCGTAATAAAGGTATTTTAGAATAATTTATGTTTTGAGGTTTATCAATTCTGTCAAAAGCTTTTAGGAATGACCTCTCTTCATTTGTAAATACATAAAAAATCCTAGTTAAGTCACAAAATTACAAAAATTTGTAGTATCAAACTAGACTCAAAGACAAAAACATAATCCAAATTTCATAATTTTTTTTATATCTCTAGGTAGCTCAAATAAGTTTTGTAAGACCGATCTCCTCCAGAAAACTAAAAATCCCAGAGTTGCAGAGTCATTTTCAAAAATTCATAAAAAATAAAATACTCAACATTCTTCAGTGAAAAAAATTTTGAACAAACCTTTGAGATGTCTATTTTAACATATACAAATTTGAAAATCAAAATCAAATTAAAATTACTACATAAATTTTCATAATCCTTACTATGCTCTAGAAATAAGGTTGAGTCTTTTTCTTTTATCAATCCAATACACACACACACATATTCGGGGAACAGGCCAGGCCGGGTCGGGGAACACAATCCACATCCCCATCCCCATTTAATTTCAAGAAAAATTTTCATCCCCATCTCCGCTCCATTTCCCATTTGTTACTCGCCATCCCCGGCCCAAACGGGCAGGGGAGTTACGGGGGCCCATCCCTATAGGGATTGGTCCCAACTCAAGCCACAGTGAGACAAACTTAGCTCAATTGTGAAAGAGCAAGAGATAAAAGCTCGCAGAATAACCAAAACTTAAAAGTCCTTGTCAAATTGTAGATTATGGAAAAGAGTGTAACCATATTGCTACAACTGACAATGCTTTTAAGCTATGATGTGCTTATGCATCTGATAGGAAAATCTGGAAAGTCTAATAGAAGTGTTTATTCACATTTTCATTCTCTAAAATTTAGAATTAGCAGAATGTCATTTATAAGGTAGATTAAGCAGAAATTTTTGCATGTATAAATTATACAGATGTCTATGGAGGACTTGCCAAACAAGTATAAATGAATTGTGTGTCAACATAGAACTTACACTCTGTTTCCAAAGATGGACCACAAAAGACTCTGAATGATTTCTCTGCTGGTCGCGATATTGCCAAACCAACATAATGTAGTGGTTTCTGTCCCATCCATTTCCTCACATCAGCTCGTGGTTGTAAATCACTAACTTTGGCTCTACCTAGACTCACCTTTGGGATCTTAACATTTGAAGCCCCAAAGCTACCTGAAATACAACAAAGACTCGAATGTTTAAGTACATAATCTTGTGTATACCCGCACACTGGTATTTATAATGCTTCAATAGGATAGGAAACATAGCTATCACAATAACACAAGTAAAAATCAGAAGTTTACAATGATAAGAAACACAAACCATGGGATATCTTCACTAGTCAGGAAAGATAGGTAAAACTAAATATGAACCCACTACCGCAATAAACTATACAATTCGTTTGTCTCCAAATATTGATGTAATTGCTGTTTTTGTAACATTCCTACTAGGTTAAACTTTTGCAAAACCTTGAAAAGTGATTATTTCCTAAATTACTATTATTCATCTTTCCCTGATAAGTAGCAGAATATATTTTCCTTTTTATTAGTTATTAATATAAATGATTCTCCTCAAACATCCTTCCATATCATTTATTTTCATAAAAAAATTTAAGTAAAATAAAATCAGAAAGTGACATGGGATTATAATTCATAAACTTTCTAAAATACATCATACCAAATGACAATTTCACAATTACATAATTTCTTAATCTATATTCCAAAAACAAGAACAGACTCCAGCAGTTTTTAAGAAGGCAATTCAGGAATATTGTTCCAAAATTTTGTTATAAACAAGTTTACCATGTGTCCATCATTTAATTTAACTCTTGTGAAGTGATAAAGAGATAAATTATGATGTAAGCATTTATCAGGTATAACTCATAAAACCTTAAAGCTCTCTCAAGAAGATATAGAACACATAAGAGTAGTAATTCATGATTCCCCCAGGCATTCCTTGCATGCAAAGTGACAATTAAACGTCACTCCTAATGCCAAATTCTCAGCTAAAACTCAAAAAAACAACCATATGTTACAAACAATATATCATTTATGTATCTCACTGCACAACTAGGCCTTGGTTGTACACACATCTACAGACTGAATGACAGTATAATAACCATTTCACCTTTTCTCGGATCATCAAGCAATAGCACAACAAGCATCATACCACAATTTGGGATCCTTAAGAAGTCTATGTCAGACACAATCTACGAAATACTCATATCAGTCTTTGCTACAAAACCCATGGCTTAATTCAAACGATAAATTACATTACTTTCCTTGAGACTCAGTCCTTCTGAAAGGCGGACCCCCTAATTTGGAAAACAGGGAGGGCCTCCACTCCAAGAAAGAGGTATTTTATGGAACTTCAGAGAAGTCACAAACGATTCCTTATGACAGTTACCAAACTTCAGCAAAACTTTCTGCATATTTTTCAAGCACAAGAGGTCTGCACTTAATTGGACCAAAACTTCTGGCAGCAAATGAAATATCCCAAAATTAAACGATATTGCCCACATATAATGCTAAGTTATAATTTACGTCTGCACTTAATTGGACCAAAATCTATGGCAGTAAATGAAATATCCCAAAATTAAAAGAAATTCAACACCATAAGAATAAATGACTTCCTATTAACCACATAACATTCTACTACTCACTCCAGGGACCACACCCTATCATAACCATGATTCTTCAGTGTAGTACTAACCCTTTCTATGCCTCCTTTGGAATTGAAGCCGAATAGAAAATAAGTTTTGCACTAATTCTATATCAACAAGATAGCCAATTCAAAATTCATCCAAAATGTTACAAGTGTAAAAGCTTCCGTCCATATAGAATATACATCTTTGGTAAGAACTATCCCAACTCCCACTCTACACTCCCACAAGTTTTACTTCATCTATTTGACCCTGTTCTAAAACTGTAAGAATTGAACTTTTAGGCATAATAAATTTTGAATTTAAACAAAAGAACCCAATTTTTCTTCTTTAAGAAAACAAACATTCCTTTCTAACCATCCAAAATAAAAATCAGCAAAAACAGAACAGCACAATGCAACCAAGCTTATAGACAAGTTAAACAAATGCAGGAATTTCACAGAATTCAAAACAACAAAAAGAATAAAATTAAACTGAACTCACCACCTCGGGGTTCACAACAGACATAACAAAATTAAGCAAGGAACCCCAGCAAACCAATCTCTCAACACAACAAAAACCAAATTAACCACATACCCATGTCAGAAAATGAAAAGATAATCACAACCAACCTACAAACTTCTTTAAGAAAACAAAAAGCAAGGAAGTAAAAAAGCATACTCACATGAAGCCATTGAAACCCTGTTGAGAGCCTAAAAAGAATGCAGATAAAAAGGAGTTGGGAACTTAGAAAAAACCAAACCCCACCAACAAAAGAGATTGAAACGAACTAAGTGTGAGTGTTTGCGCGTAAGAGTGTTTGGGTTTTCGTGAGACGTTAAACCCCATGTAAATGGTAACAGCGCAACAAGGGGAAGGGACCAGAGATACACGTTACACGCTTCACTCAACTCATATAACGTTGAATACAAACAGACAACCAAGGCAACAACTTGCGGCTGGAATTTGGATTAGCTGGCCCTTGTCCTGGCCCAGGCCCAGAGTTTGGTTTCTTGTTTTTCTGTTTGTTATGTTTTTGCTTCTTGAAATTGTTTTCAAATTTGTGTCGTTTATGGGGTTTGAGTTTGAGACGCCAACGCTATGGACTATGGTGATGCTTCCGTGATTACCTTATCAGATTAGTTGATTTTTTAGAATTTAAACCTAGGATTCAAATCTTTCAAGAAATAATTAGAAAAATAGAAAACCCTATCAAGATATAACTCTCAAGTTCGATAGATTCACTCTTTGAAGCATGAAGTTCGTTATAGGGATTAATATATCGTTGAATTCAAAATCCCTAGCTATATAATATGATATTGAAAGCAACTAGATGTCGATCACAAGATGTAAATGAAGATAAATAATAACAATAATAATGTATGAGAACAAATAATGAAATTCACAATAAAAACAACTGAAATTCTAGTGAAGATGAAGGTGAGTTCGTGTGAGCTGCTACATGAGTTATGGAGCTGAGAGTGAACTAGTAATCAAGCCCAACTTGAGGTACAATTTTTTATTCCTTCATTTAAGCTTATACATATAGGTTTAACTTTAATTAGTATTAGAGAATATACCCCCTCTTTTATACAAAGACGCCATCCACTGATAACATGAATTCAATCGACCCTCACATGCTTAATAGGTCTTACAAACGAGTCAAATAATATTTTTTTAACTAATGATGTGGGCTTAACTTTAATCTTTTTATTCTCTAATAATATTTTAAAAAACATGAAATTGTAACTTAAATTTTCAATATTGATCTAATAGCGTTAAAACTTGATGAGTTTGGATGCATTAAATGTGTCATTTTCACTTTTGATCTTGGTCATTAAATCCAATGAGATGAATAGTTGAAAATTTAATTTTAGATTTGAGTCAAAAATTTAAGTTAAAACATCTCATACCATTAAATAAATTCTTAAAATATTTTCTTTAACCCTTGCTTATGAAAATAAATATATATAGAGATTTGAAGTCAACCAAACCCTTATATGCTATAGTTAAAGTATAAGAATATAACGGTGATCACTTAGTATATAAGAATCTCATGTAAGTTATAAAATATAAGCCGAGGAGGTCAAGAAAATGACTAAGGTATAGTATTTGTCTGATATTAACTTGTTAAATTAAAGACGTTACTCTCAATAGCATTGTGCTTCAAATGTCTAAAAGCTCGAAGACAGTGAATATTTCTACAGCATTTATGTCTCTATATCCATAACCCATAGTAATGCATGTTTTAGACATTATCACAAGCGTTTGTAGGTACGACAATAAGTATATCTTATATGTCATTTATATATATATTCTCATTTATTAATATTATATCAAACAAGAAGTCAATTGTATATGATTAAAAAAAGGAAATTTTTGAGAAAATACTCAAATTATGAGACTTTTTTTTTATAAATTACCTTCTTCCAAAAAATTTGCATGTTATAACCATGTCCGACATCCGACAATGTCTAACAATATTTGATAAGGGTGTCCAACAGTATTGATAGTGTTCGATATTCGATAAAAAATGTCATGGTATGCAAATTTTTAAAAAACAGAGTCATTTTTATACATATATGCAAATAACATATACATATATTCGTACATACATACACACACACACACACACACACACACACACACACACACACACACACACACACACACACACACACACACACACACACACATATATATAATTTTTAAAAAACAGAGTCATTTTTATACATATATGCAAATAACATATACATATATACGTACACACACACACACACACACACACACACACACACACACACACACATATATATATATATAGTTACTTCTTAACAAGTAAAGAGAAATATATAAATACTACCATTGACATTTGAATGTTGTTGAGTGCCCTTTTAAAATTAGTCTTTCATTTTAAAAGACTATGAGAACGTCAATATATATAATAAAGAGAGAGAGAGAGAGAAGTCCAAAATATTAAGAAATAATTATCAAAATAGAGGGGATGTTATAAAATGTAACATTTTTTTTTCAACTACGTACCTAACCGAATTGATTGAAAAATAAGTCGCTTTTAATGGGTTGAGGAGCGTTGATGGGCACGTACCCTTTGGCCCGTACCCGTGTAATGGCAATACCCGTAAACCCATCGGCTAGGTTAAAAAATAACAAATAAAAAAATTTAAATTAGATCTAATTAAAAACACCCCCTAATTTTGATTATTGTCTCATGATATCCCTATATCATTATAAGAAATATTAATTGAGCCAACCTTTTAATTATTATAAACACCAAAATCAAATTTGGAAGGCGAGCGCACCTAAAGGTTCAAATTTTGCACCTTAAAAGCAAATGTGAAGTCAAATGCCTGCCTTTACAAGATATAGATGTATTAACTACAGCCAATATATATGATCATATGATATCGATATATATTATATTCATAAGGATAAGGTAACCATTTTGATTCAGATAACATAATTTAATCAAAAGCAACTACCATGATGAATCTGTCGCCTAATTTCTGTATACAAGAAAGTGAACATTCCGGGCCCAACTGTCATCAGTTTAGTTCTTTACAATTCTTTGGATATGAGTACGTACTCAATTTTGTAAAATCCACACCAAAATCGATTTTTAGTTAATTTTTTTTCGAATTTTAAAAGTTGGTAATTGATTGAACCCTCAAAGAATTTACAATTATATATGCATATATCAAGTTTCTAGTGCAAATTCTAATTTGTTTATAAATTTTAGAATATATATATAATTATCTGGCACTTGACTAAGGTTTAGTAGAAAGATGGATTGACATAAAGCGCGCTTAAAAGGGAGACAACACTCTGTTTAAAGCAATATATATAGTAGTTAATTTAGTGCTAGAGGAGACATATAAAAATGCACAGTTTAAATTTGCTTTTCAAAAACCAAATTGCATGTACTTTATGGAAATAAGAAAGAGTTCAATGTAATGGAATCCAATGTGTTTAATTTTAATATATATGCTTTTGCATAAGAATTATATACAAGTCGATTGAACCTCCTTATAATACTACTATAATCCATTTTTTCGAAGGTCAATAAAAGCTTAAGCTGGTAGCTGCCGATAATGTGTTTGAAGACTATTTTTTATGTTTTATAAATTCAAAGAGGAACTAGAATAATAAAGATTTTATATATAATTGATATTGTATAATTTTGAGGATAACAAAGTGGTAGAAAGAAGTATTTTCAGTACAGGCTTTCTTAAAAGTACAATGGCTCAGTTGTTATTCCTTGAATCTTGACCTAATTATTCCTTTGCATTGGAAAGAACATAAAGCTCAATCATGGTGGTCCCTTAGTAACCTTTTAAATTGTTTAATTTTGATAAGCTTTTTTTTTTTTTTTTTAAATTTCTGTTAGGTTACTATTTAATAAATAAAGCTCAGATAGCACTGCCAAACCACTCAATGAAATCAATTATCAGGAGCCTTGAAATCTAGATCAATGATAAGAAGATGTATATCTTCTTTTGAGAAAGCCATGCACCATTCAATAATGAAGTAAAATCTTAAAAACAATTAAAAAGACAAATTGATCACAGTAGATTGAAAGCACCACAATAAGGGTTACATTGTTATAATAATAATAATTCTTATGCGAATTGAAATTAGAACCTAACAAAATATCCTAAATGAGTATCTCTCTCAAAGTGAACATTTTTGGTTTTGAACCAACCAAATATTTCACCTTAAGAAATCAACCCTAGCTAGCACCCAAAGACAAGTAATAATATCAAGAAAAAAAAAAAAAGCATATATTTTACGATTTGATATCTTTCTCTCTCTCGCTTGGCTGCATGCAATACCTGCAAGCAACGAAGCCAATTCATTTTTCAGTACCAACAAGAATCTAAACCAAATAATATTGCAATAAATTAATTTAAGTACCATTTGAATGTGTATTTTCATACCCAAAAATGAATTTAAAGTGATCATCTAGTATGAAATTCGGTTGCCAAGGTCTCTTGGGGCATTGCATCGGAAACATTCCATTCTGCTAGCGAAGTTATGTTCATTGCAACCAGACCTGTAAAAATCAAATTACTCATATTAAAACTACTAATAATGAGAAACACAGAGAGCTTCTAATTAAATCAAAGTATCTCGCTTGCAAAAGCAGTCAAGTCAAAAGAGATTATATATATATATATATATATATCGTTTATCACGTATTAGCTTTTTCAGAATCGTATCTAGCAAAACACAAAAAGAAAAATAACAATAAAATAAAGTAGCTTTTTGGGCGATAAACTTGCCGTACTTCCAAATTTTATTTATTTTATTTATTTTTTGGTTTCATAATTGATGTAACATAAATTTCACCTGGTGCAAATCCAATCTCCAGATTTCCATCCAGACCGGTTGCCACCAAATCCTGAACCTCTTGAGCGTTGGATGTCACAGTCAAAGCCTCCACCAACATCATCCTTGAATGCACCACACTTGAAGCAGCTAGAGCGGCTGGCAAAGTTGTGGGCCCCACAGTTCCCGGCGGAGCAGTACCAGTCACCCGGCCGGACGTCGGAGCCGGTAGCACCGAACCCGAATGAGGATCCACCTCTCCCACCAAAGCCTCCGAAGTCACCAGACCTAGGGTCCCCGCAGCGTTGGCATGAGTCACGCCTCTGGAAGTTGAGGTGCTGGCATGACCTGCAGTTCCAATCTCCTGGCCTGCTCATTTTCTTTTAATACACAAAAATAATACACAAAGTGATTAGTGGTTTCAAAAAGTGAAAGCTACTTAGAATTTTAAATAATCTTCTGAATTAAACTGGCTAGGTTTTTGTGCTTTTTGGCTTGTCCTGTATATACATTAGTAATTATGTCATTTAAATTAGATTGGTAAAAATAATAAATAGCATTGATAATAGGTAATAAAATATCATTTGTTGCATAAAATAAGAAGGCACCCTGATGCTTTCTTTAAAAAAAAAAAAAAAGATATTGATAAATACGTGAATGTGACAGTATTAGAGACTAAATATTAATATAAAAACATATTAATTTATAAACTTTTAGTTCACGTGGTTTCTTAATTTGATACCAGAAATAAACTGATCAAAACCATCATGAACCAAGCGTAAGTATATATTATATAGATAAAAACCTAGCTTCTAAGGGGTTTATATACAAGCTAATTTGACTAATATGCTTTTGGGTTCGTACGAGAAGGATTTGGGTTAAATGTGGAGAAATGATTTTTCAAAAGTACTTGAGAGAAGTAGCTAGTGAAGAATTAAAGAACTAACCTGGAGAAAATGCAAAGAGTGAGACTTGAAAGATATACGAGGGAGATGAGGAAATAAGCAGAGAAGATGTTTGGGAGCTAGCTAGATGCTGAAGAAATGGGAAATGAGAGGAGACTTATATACATGCAGAGGCCACAGCAAAAGGGAATAAATGGAGGGCCGTGTACATACTTTTTCGTGTTCTTCACCTGGCAACCTTGATAAATGGAATCGAAAAAAAATCTAAAGGGGCAAGAGGAAAAAGAGATAAAGGAAAATTCCACTACGATTCCAGAGACCGAAATTTTTGAAACTTCGAAGGAATAATATTATTACTTTGGTTACTTACAGCTAATTCAATTTCTTTACTACTGTTTTAATCAGAAGTACTACTACTGCATGTTTAATATATCAACTTTCTCGTGGAGCAGTAAATTTTTATAGAAACAATTAAGCTCTTTTTAATTTAATAATCATGTAAACCAAAGTATAATAATGCTTTAACCACATTGCATATGTAGATACGTACACACAAGCCACTTTTCTAGTCAGCAGATATAGTTAGGGACTCAATTTTTAATTTTAAAATTAGCTGACAAGCTAGTAAAGTGTCAGAAATAAGATTGATTTACAATCTAATTTGTTTTGAAGACAGTGAGAAATGATAAGTTTATAGGATGCGCGTATATATATTTACACACACACACGTGTATTCTTTCAAAAATGACTTTCAGGTGTAGTTTCAAAAATTAGTTCAAAATATAAGGTGTAGTTTCAAAAATTAGTTCAAAATATATATATGATGCAAAACTATGTTAATCAATTATCAAAAAAAAAAATAGTGATCTATAAACTTGACAAACATTAGATCATCTTCAAAATGAAACATTCTACAATTAAATAATTATATATAAGAATTTGTTAAAAAATGTGGTGAGATTCATTTTAACTTATATGTTTTCTCCTTCTATTGTTTTTTTATTCCTCTTGTAGACTATCTAATCTTTCATTGAATCCACTCCATGCAGGTGTAGGCAGCAGCCCAACAACAGAGGATCCCACATAAAACAAACAGCAGATCTTGTTAGCATATAGGCTAGCACACAGGCACAACCAACAAATCAAATCAATTAAGTGAAGCATGAACTCATAAAAGCCCTTTGACCATGGCACATGGGACCCTGCTCAATTGATCACTAGCTAATATGGCAATCCCACACCTCAAGCAATATGAAACAAGGTGGTCGACACGAAAATAAAAAGCTAGCAAATACTGTTTTTGAAAAAAAAACCAAAAAAAAATTGAACAAGAAGAAACCAAGTGGCTGCATTTGAATGGAAAACAAAAGGAATCCATACGAGCATTTTTACCATGTAATGAATATTCCAAACATGAAAACCTAGGGCCACAACTAAACTCAATTATTTTGGTCAAGTCTCTTTCATTTACTTTGAGAATCAACAACATATTGCAGTCAATTTATAGATTAAATTGTTTCTGCTTTACAAAGTTTGAATATTCCTTTATTCGATCGTAGTACTTGAGCTCTAATGGATAAGATGGAATGCTTTATAATTATATATAGTTTTGCATATATTAAGACAATTAATGATCAAATTAATGTTTCTAAGTTAGTCCTTTAATTTATATATACATTTTCTCGAAATAAAAGGATACATATATGCTACATAAATTTAAAAAAAATCCCATTGACAGCCCATTTTTGAAATAAATTAATATTGATGGGATTTAAATTGTTTTAAATCTTGAAGATCAGCATAGAAACTTCAAAAGGAAAACAAGAACGAGAACCACAACAAGAAAAGGAAAGACAAATGGTGAGTTTCAATAAAGATAGGTCGAAGGCTGATGATGGAATAACAAGTCTTCGAGGTTTCATTTTGACCATCTTTTCTTTTTCCTTTTCTGCGGCTGCCATTCCAATTCTCTCTCTCTCTCTCTCTCTCTCTATTGCCTTTATCTTTCTCTATCTCTTTATTACATATCAATATATATATATATATATATATAACACATTAATGAAGAAAATAATAATAAGATCTGGCCTCCATTCTCTTGGAGAATGGTAAAGGGACAAGAGGCAAACTGTAAAGAGACAGGAGCAAATTAAAGGAAAGTGGGCTGATTCGATTCTCCTCGGAAATCACTCCCATGCATGACCACGACCAACTTATTGTTCTCCTTTATTTGCTACTCACCCATCATCATCATCAATCCAGCTTCTCCTTTGTATCATTGCCTGTGTGCTTGCGCATGTGTATTTTGGTGGAAAAAGAACCACTCTTTCACTTTAATTACCTTCTTTGTTAGCTCTTCATTGCTTAACGTATAAGTTCATCTTGTAAGCCTACGAGGTGTTAGATCTCATATAACTTTTATTATAAAGTAAAACATAATTAAATAGTATATAAGATATGATCCTCTCTCCTAATTTGACTTTCAACAAAGTAAAATCTAAAAATATGATTGGTGGTTATTAGAAAATCAATAGTACTAGCTAGATTTACAACATATCTACAATCCAAACTCTACAACTTGATTTGACAGCCTACATGGTAAAAATTCATTGGAAGAGAGAAAAACAAAAAAGAATGAGAAATATTACATCTCTTATAGGATTTTGCTATATAGATTATCACATCAGATTATTGAGTTTGGATTATATGTATGTTGTAAATCTAGCATTAATGTTAAGAAATACATACGTTAAAAGTTCAAAAGAGAGAATTCTTACTAATCTTAACTAGTTCTTATGGATACAATAAAACCCACGTTAGCACTAGATCTATAAAAGTTCAGAAAAGCTCGAATCAGAAAAGGATCTCATTTTGTCATTATAATACCACATTCACATAACATTTAGTCATAATTAATTGACGTTGAATTTTCAAACATTGCATACATGTTTACAAGATTCTTTTCAAACTTCACATGTCCTCTATATCATCATAGTGAGACCAAGGCTACAGGTAGCTTATGACAATTTGTTTTCTCAGGAAAACCAGAATATATGGGAAAAGAATATTTTTGTGTGATATATTGGTTTTAAAATGGAAAGATAAAGATAAATAATTGGAATAAGACAGGGACGGAGCCAATTAAGGCCCAAGAGGGGTAACTGCTCCTGCTGGGCCTTTTAAAATCTTTAAATTATATATATAATTTTTATCAAATAACCATATTGCCCCTTCTGTTTAGAAAAAGACTTAAGTCCATATAAAAATAAATATCATTGATTTGATTTCAATTGTATTATAATCTAAGCCCAAAAAATATTATTAGAAAAATGCTTAACAAAACCATTAAACTATTTCTATTATAGTTTATGAAAATTATATTATTTGCAGGATTATTAGATTTTTTTTTTTTGTGAATGCTAACTTGATATCAACTGTATTATAATCTAAGCCCAAAAAAATTAGTAGAAAAAGGCTTAACAAAACCATTAAACTACTTCTTTTATAGTTTATGAAAATCACATTATTTGTAGGATTATTAGATTTTTTTTTTTTGTTTGTGAATGCTAGCTGCTAGGAATCTATTGAAAATAAATCTAAGATTTATCAACGTTTAATAAGTTTAAATTAAAATTGATAATAAAGCAAAATCGTATTCTTTTTGTAATAAAAAATTCTATTTATCATGTTATATATTATTTTATAGAAATTTTTGTATATGTATTACTCTATGAAATTGCACCACACCCCCCCAATAGGATTTCTGGCTCGGGATAAGATAAAGTACCAAAGTTTCCCATATATAGATCTAAAGGATAACTGAGTTATGCATATATGTAGCTGGTTTTTTTTTTTTTTTTTTTTGTTCTTCTTCTTTAGAAAAATATAAGGTTTTCGCAAGTTTGTACTGCTTGATGATCAGCAACCTTTAGGATTGCTCCAATCCCCAAAAAAATTCTTTACATTTCACATGCATTATTTTTACCTCCTCTATGCCATTAGGAAATCTTATTTAAACTTGCGATAATGACTCAAAAGTGCAGCTTTGGTACACGTAGGCTCCACAAGTTGCCAACCTATACATTTCATAATGCCGATCACTCTGAGCACATTGCGAAATCTGTGCTGTCAAATTAAGATGTCAAATTTATTGTAGTGAAGGAAATCTTAGTTTGTACTGATGAAAACAGTTTTTCGAGGTAGATAATTTGATCAAGTAAGATTGTTAAATTTAAACAGATTTTCTTAAAGGTAGACTGAAGCGCTAGCTGAGAGATGATTTTTTCCGTAGAACTACGCGTGGGTATATATGGAGTTTTAACAAACCTTAGAGAAGCTCCTTTCTTGATGCAAATTTAAGAATAATTAACGTACTTGAATGAAATAAACAAAAGATTTTGTTTTTCTAGCTTCATGATTTGATTTTAGATTATTTGAGATGAAACCCAAATTCTCACTTTTGCTCTTGATTGTTATATTTGTTGGAGAAATAATTTTGAAAATCTAGAGAATTATGATTGTCTTGAAAATCAAAAAGTCATGCACACATGAAATTCATGAGATACGTTCACTTGGGATATGTGTTTATGTATTTAACAACATTTCTATGCAGTGGAATAGATACATGTTTATCATTATTAGATACATCCTGATAAGTCTATAAATAGCTTGTCTTACAGGCTTTGCTTTTGCGCCACTAAGATTTTTCTTGAAAGAAGGGATGGATTGGCAACTTTGTTGTCTCCTTTTTTTCACCAACACTGGATATTTTTTTCTTATTTTTAAGAAGAGAGAAATCTTAGCAAGAGGATTTTCACCTTGCTTTCTTTCTTTTGGTTGTTGGAGGAGAAATTGCCTCACGACTTCCACACTAAATTTGATACCATGTTAAAATTTTAAAACTAAACAACAAACACAAAACACAAACACAAATAACAAACTTAAGTAAGATTTAAATGAAATAAAATTATCTTGAGTCCCTCACACTCCTTACTCTACCCTTTTATCAAATATATTATTTCTCCAAATATTCTATCCTCATCAGTGGCAGACCTAAGAAGGGATTCGGGGGCGCTTGGGCCCCTTCTAAAATTTTAAAAATTTCTTTTGTTCCCTTACTTCTAATCATTCACAGTTACACCCTTCTTAAAAAAAATAAAAAACCAATTTTTTGATTGTCTTTCTCTCTTTCTCTATTCTATTTTTAAGTTAGTAGCCTACCAAACTTATATTTTTATAACTATATTATATATAATATCTGTATTATGTCTTTCTCTTTATAATTTATATGTATCAAATAGCGTAAGATTAGTAAACTTTATATTTATAAAAAATTATGTTTGAGCCTTCTTATTCTTTTTATACATTTATAGCCTTTTTGGATAAAGTGTAATAGTTATTGTAAATTAATAATTTTTTAAAAAAAATATAGAGAGATATTTTAAAAGAAAAATTATTTTTAAGTTGACATAATCATATCTAAGGAAATGTTAATAATTCAATAGAAAGTTATCTTGAAATTAATGTAAAAGGTTTATTTGTGAATTTCAAACATGTAAGCCGACTTTTGGATTATAATGCTAATCTACGAATACAAATGAAAATATTTTTTTATACATAACAATGAGGTAATTCTGCTATGTTTTTTAAATATAAATATCGTTAATTACAATAATTGTTATATTTTATAGAATAAATTATTAAGTATTAGTATTTTATGTTTTGATTATTGTATTAAGATTATTTAATATTGAAATATAAGATTCACTAAATCTCTTATTTATTATTTTTTAATAACTTTTTATATACTATTGAGATTTAAAAAATATTAATTTTAAAATAATAAAGGTGCCCCCTCTAAGATAAAATCCTCGGTCCGCCACCGATCCTCATTATCCACCAAAGATCTTGGGTACGCACATATATATACATACACAAAAATTATATCTGTTGTTTAGTTTTAAAATTTTAACAATATTCACCTGGTTGTTTCTTCAGTACATGAGAACTAGATCTATTTGAAATGTAGTGTAAGTTTGAATATGTTACATCGATGTACGGATAAATTCGAGAACTTAATTATAAATTTCACTGAAATATATATTGTCCCTTTTAATTTGGATAAATTGAGAAATCAAACCAATTACTAATCTTAATTACGGAACCAAATAATATTAATAGAAATGAATAATTGCAAAATATATAAAATTTGTACATATAATTAAGCATATATACATGGCCCAAGTTGCGAAAGGTGAACATGATAGAGTAAACTAAACCTAAGACATTTACAATTTGACTTTGGTTGAAGAAAATCCATATAAAAATATAGGTAAACTATACATATGTTAGATTTATCTTTGTCCCCTTAAAATTGATCGATCAAGCTTGAAAAATAATTGCAATTTGATTGTGGATAATGCTCGGTTTGACTATAACCCACATGCAGCTTTTAGTCGATCCATTTGCGGTGTTGAACTAAACTTATTGGGGTTATGGGGTCATTCTCTTTTATTCTCTTCTCACTTGTTTTCCAAAATTCATCGCTGTACAATTCAATTTCTTGTCATCTTCAGATCCATCACACGAGTTCATTACATGTTTTCCTCTTAAGTATTGCAGATCATATATAAAAAATCATTACATGGATTAAATTTTCAGTTTAAATAACTAATAGTTAAAAAACTTAACAATAAATATATTTGAATGTAAGATTGCCTAATGCTAGCTACAATGCACCCGGGGCATGGCATGCGCATGCACATGCACATGCACATGGTATTTTTATATAAAAGTTCTGGATTTTTTGTATAGAGATCGGAAAATTGAATATACGTGATTTTTTTTAATTTTTTGTGAATTTCCCCAATTTTATATATACATTTTTGAACTTTATACATAAAATTCTAAACTTTATACGGAAAATCCCAAATACATACTCTACACTGGATGTATTGTAGCCTTACCTTGTAACGTTGTTATCGAATGAGTACCATATTGTAGCATCATCCGTAAAAGAATGCTGCTGCTACGCCGTACTACTTCAACTTCTTTATTAGTTTGGTAAGTGTCAACACCTGTCTCCTAGTGAAGCTTGAGAAATTAAATGTTGACAAGGAATTTGTGTCCGCTGTCTATGTGGCAGAATGTCAAACACTCAACCTTCATGAATGTGTTGCATTCTCTTGTTGCCACAACGCAACGCTTTAGACCACAGCTATCATTGTCTTGCTCATCTTTTTAACTTATTGTCGGATCTATCAACCAGGCCAATGCCAAGGCCAGGACAATGAGTTTTGAAGGTGACACGAAAAGAGTTATACATAAAATGTTGATTAAAGTATCATTTGTCATATCATATAGGAATAAAAATTATCCAATATTCTCCACCTAATCAATCGTTCACAATTTATCTATAAATTTGTATAAAAAGATATAGTTCTATTGGATATGGGAAAAGTTAGAAACCCAAATTCAAATAGAACAAAATTGAAAGATGATAATAAAAGGATAGTTCAGGAATTAAATAGGGTTTATTAAGAAAAATATATCAATTTTAAATTTTTAATGGGGAAAACTTAAAAACGGGGTTTAGTGAGTTCAAAAGCAGGGGTTAAATAGAACATTTCGAAAGATAGAGAGACAGATACCAGATGCAAATATTCGATCCAACCTAAATTCCCCTTACGTGTAGTGTGGACCAAACGATTGGAGAACCTAGATTCAAATGGAATAGAGAGAGAGAGAGAGAGAGAGACATACCAAATGCAAATATGCAACCCAATCCAAATTCTATAAGATAAGAGAGAAATAAAGACAAATACTAGACCAAATGCAAATACGCACACATGAGAGTTCAAACTTAAGAGACTTTCTGCTTTGATACCATTTAAAGTAACCACTTGAACCAAAAACTTAAACAGTCATATTAGAGCTCAATAATAGTATTAACCTTCATTCTCTAACGTACAAATATAAAAATAAATATATTTATTGGAAATGTTGAGCAGGCTAAAAACAGGGGTCGGGCATAAAGGCTGGTATATGACTCATCAATGGAATCAAAATCAAAATGAGAAAGCAGAAACAGCTGACAATAGACTTGAAAGCAAAGTGAGAATGCTTGAAATGATTAAAAACATGCATTTAATTGCTGAAAGTGATGAATTTTAATATCTGAATGGATCCTATTTCGATTTCAGATTGGGCACATTGCCCTCATCGATCGTTATGTCGTTTATAAAGAAAGCTACAGCAATTCCATAACCTTCCAAAACTTTAATGTCCAATAAATAAACACCAAACCTTGGCTGAAACTGCATATGGTGTACATATTATTCCTCATACACGTAAGGGTAATTACTATCATTCCTTTAAAATCATTTCGTACACGTAACTAATATCATTCTATGATTTAAAGCAACCTTGGCTGTAATTTATACACGTAAGGTTAAGTAATATCATTCTCTTAAAATCATTTTTGGCCATATAATTGAGTCCATAAATCTTCTATCATCACAAGTATTATCATTCCTTGTACATCACAGTTGAATCTCATCATTATAGCTCAACTAGTTACCTTAAAAATCTTAGCTGATTCTGAAGGATATGCTTATAGCTAAATTTATTTTATAGTATTTTTTCTTATACATGCATAGAATGGGAACAATGTTTCATTAACTCAATTAATTAATATTCTATAGCTATAGAAATGGAATTTTTAATTGCCTCCTGAAGACAAGATCACAGGAAGTTGAAACCAAACTTTTACATAATTATTATTAAGGTTTACAATTCCATTTAACAACACTTCACAAAAATGGTTGAAGCCTTATTTTAACTTAATTGATGAACCCTAAACCTTAAACTATTACTAAAAACCCTTCGTTATGATCTTTACTGTTCATGAAAGCCTTTGCAATTCATCTGATCTTCATCTACATCAGTAACTTAGAAGAAGTCAAAATGGGGAGAGTTTTTTAATTGTTGTATCTTTCCTGGAATCTCAGGAGGCTTAGCTGATCTAATCAAAGCCCAATTTACACCTTGGAAGAACTTATGCTTCTTGATTTCAACGGAACCCCACAAGCTGCCCAGTCTCTTCTTTGGATTCTTCTTCAAAAGCTTCCTTATCAGGTCATGTGCCTTTTCCATTTCTCGGTCATGACATTGTTCAACATTGCTTGAACAAGTCCTGGGAAACATCAGGGGCTGCTCTAGGATGTTCCTGAATATTGCCTCATTGTTTTCACCTGCAAAAGGACTCGTACCATGCAGGAGTTCATACAGGAGCACCCCAAATGCCCACCAATCCACTGCACTTCCATGGCCTAATCCCAAGATCACCTCTGGCGCCATGTATTCGTGAGTTCCAACCAACGAACTTGAACGTGCATTAACTGGTTCAGCCCAGAATTGTACTTTATTAGACTTTGTTGGGATGTGGACTTGTAGCAATTCTGTAATAGTACCTGTTGTTTTCTTCTTTTTTTTCTTGTGTTTTTTTGGGACAGAGAAACAAGAGTGACAGTCTATGTCCATGGATACGGATTCTGAAATATCACGTTGCAAAAGCTTTGGAGCAACATCACATTTGAGGGAGAGATCAAAATCAGACAGCATAATATGACCATCTTCTTGAACAAGCACATTTTCTGGCTTAAGATCTCGGTAAATTATCCCCATTTCGTGGAGATACTCAAGTGCTACAAGGACCTCAGCTGCATAGAATCTGTTGCGTTAAATAAAAATAAAAATAAGTTCTAAGCCAAAACCGGGTTCCATCTGCTTTGAAAGCTTGAGATAGCTAACATATGAAAATGATTTTAAAATTTTATGTCCCACAACTATTGAGTAATGATTGATCAAACTTCTCAAGAATTTTGATCGCAAGAAATTGGAGGTTCATCCGTTTAACAACAAATAGAAGTATTTTTCAAAATATATAGTATCAGGAAAATGTTTAACTTACTTTGCAGACGGGATACTTAACCGCAGCCTTGGCTGGCACTGCAAAACAGTGAGCAAGTCACCTCCAGGACAATAGTCCATGACCAAGCATGAGTAATGATACACATCAAACTCAGCATAAAGTGTTGGAAGGAAAGGGTGATCAATCATTCTCAATACCTCCTTCTCCACGTTTACTCTTTTTTTCTTGCTCTTCATTTTTAGAGCCTCTTTATTCACCACCTTCATGGCATACAAGCAAGGAGGAAACCCAAAACCAGGCTCTTTAATCTTACAGACGTACACAATTCCACAGCTTCCACTCCCTAATCGGTGCAAGAGCTGAAATTGGTGAAGACCAACTTCACCATGTTCTTGTTGAAGGAGATTCATGGCTTGCCAAGCAGGCTGGCTTGCTTTGTGTGGTTTGCGACAAGTAATGTATCCACGATCTGATACTGCACGGAGTGACTTGATCATTTCTGAAAATTGTCGAGAGTTTCGTGGAATTCTGTAGCTATAGTTTGATCATATTTATGAGTAGTGTAGACTATTTTAAGCCTGGATATAGAAAGTCAATCCATATGTTAGGAAAATTTATAAAAATACTCTAAATTTAAAGTTTGAAGTATGGTTTGCAAAAATGATTATGGTCATGAAAATTTATATATCATAACTTTTTATTAAATGTCAGACAGTATCTAATATCATTTATCGAGTATTAAATATTATTGGATATTATTAGATACACCTATTAGATATTGTTTAACACAATTATAGTGTAAATTTTTTGAAAAAAAATGTTATTTTTAAATAAAATAAAGATATTTTTATAAATTTTGTTAAACATCACCTGAATTTATAGTAATATGTTCAACATATTACAATAACTAAAAGTCAATCTCACCAGTCACATTTATCACTTTTTCCTCGAAGCACTTGAAATCTTCTGTTAAATATATGTCACTATTTTACTCTCACTCGAAACACTTTGGGTGTGTTCGTTTATAAATCCGGTATTTTTATTTTCAATTGAATTTAGGAATATATAGTTAATTTTGAATTATTTTAAATTTTGAAAATGATATGTGGTTAAGATTGGATATAAATTGCATTGCAAAATGTGCAACACAGAAAATAAGATTTGGATTCATAAACGAACAGACTCGTTTTAGATATTTTCATGCTCTTTATTTTCGCCTAAATAGGACTCCAATCCTCTAATAAGTGAAAAGTTATTGATCTTCTTATCACCTTAAATCTCCACTGCATAATATAATATTTATCATACTCTTGGTAACATTAAATCTTTACTGTTCACTTTGTAGGTTATTATAGTAATTTGCCGGATTAATGCCCAGACTATCATCACCTTTTGGCGTAATATCTTAAATATTAATTTTTTATATTTTTGTATAAATTTTATCTTTTGACGTAATATCTTGAATATTAATTTTTTATATTTTTATATAAATTTTATCGTTATATTTTGAGAATCGTATCATAAATCAGTTTTTTATATTAGTTTTACCTTAGATAGATAGCTGGCATCATTTTCTACCTAATTTTATTATAATTATTAAAATAACCTTAATAATATAATTAATTAAATAATAAAATATTTTATTATTCGATTGAGTTTCAATACACGACATTTCAAGCCCTAATTTTCAAATCATGGCGAGAATGAGCTGTTTACTTCCTTTCTTTCTCATCTCCCTCCTCTTCTCGTCTCTATCTCTTCCAACTTCAGCTCGTGAATATCATCATCAAGCTGCTTTGATTCCTCACAGTAGAGTTCTCAGCACCTTTCAAGAGGGTAGGCAACTTCTCAGCTCATTTCAGCAGCCTCGCAAGCTCAAATTTTACATGAAGAAAAGGGCTTCAGGAGCTGGCACAGGAATCGCTACTCGTGCTCGTGGCAAGACTTCTGCGGCTTTCAGAAGCACTCAGATATCTTCCTTCCATGTTGCTTCTGTCTTGGCGTCCTCTCTTCTCCTTGGCTTCTTCGTTCTGTAATCTTTTCATGGATTAGCTAGCTAGAGTGTTTCTGTATATAAAGTGTGTGTCCTCTGTAAGACTGTAACTGGGGTTTGTTAATCTTCTTCAAGATCCAGATCTGTGCGTGATTTTCATATTATTATTGGGAAATTTTTATTTTATTGAATTTCGATTTGGTTGAATTATTCTATGTCGATGTAATTAATTGGAAAAGTTTTCAATTAATTTATTAATTTATTATTTTTTTATTTTGTATTTGTATTATTATTTTAATAATAAATAATAATTAAATGATCATTATAATTTTTTATAATCAATTTTACCATCAGCTTTAATTAGAACTCTTTTTGTCAAAATCTAAACTAAAAAGTCTGACAACATAATTAAGAAAAAATTATTTAATGATGTTTTTGGCAAAACTTAATGACACGGATTACCTCTTATCTTTTGGAATAATATCATTAGCCATAGTTTGTTAACAGCCATGTTCACATCAAGCCTCATTTCAATGCACTCAATGAAGGCAGCATAGATGAGAGCTTGCCCTGAAAAGACCCTTTAGTCTGATAGACGAGAAAACAATGATCATTAGCAGTTAATTATTGGGTGTAACAAGATAAGATCAATACTTAAAATAGCATAGATTTCCTTGGTTCGAAAGTGAACACATCAGAGTTGCAAATTTTAGCTTAAAAAATTATAGATTTCCAAAGGAACACAAGAGATAACATGAATTTGGAGATCAAATATGGAAACCATGTGCCCAAGCTTTTTCATTCGCTGCTTCTCTTTTCTTTCCTTTCACTATTTCATCCAAAATACAAGACAAGATACAGAAGTACAAGTAATGACTTCCAAGGTAAGAGAACAAAAAGAAAATATGAGCGCAACAGGAGAAAGTATTGCTTTATACAGGAATACCATGCTCCATGTAACTCCCAACTGACTGTTAAGTCCAAAAGAAACATTATATAATATTAAGGACCCAATATATACAATAATTTCCATCTTCAATGAACAATTTCCATCTTAAACAATTTAGTTCCTCTCCAGGAATCTACTTCATGTAGACCATGATGGTGATCCAAAAAAGACTCACTTGCAACACTGCCTTCGGAACTCCCATGCGCAGGACACCAAAAACCAAGCCGCAGAAGCTCTTCTGATAAACCAAATACACGTCGAACCTGAAAAAGTGGGCACATAAAAGATTAGGCAATGATCATAAGTAATCAACATCCTACACAACAGGTCGAAAAACGTATTTGGTGACATCTTCAATTTTGAGATTAATTTGGTGCAACAAAATGTTAAAAATTCAAAATAGGCATGTATTTTATCTTGAAAGTTCAGAAATACCGTATAAAAAATAGTATTTTAATCTTTATAATTAATGAATAATTCATATTACAACAACTGAATATTCATCATTTACGATAAATAGAAACCAAAATGTAACTCTGATGTCCCACGATCTCAAGGGTCATCAACAATCACAGAAAGAATTTTATATTTACGAAAGGAAGGAAAAAAAAAAGGGCCAACAAAATTGAGATCCACGACACTTACGGATGCAGTAACAAGGAATTTAGTTTGTAATTCTACTACGAGCCTCTTCTGCTTCGGCTACCAGGACCAGCTACAGTCCACACATCAGATGAGCTATGCAAGTCTCTGTGGCCAACCAAACCACTTCCCCTGTGTCCATGAGATGGATTACGATGAGAAGACGCCAAACTGGACTCACTCCCCCTAAAGGCCTCCGTCTCCAAAGTCTTTGCTTCTTCCCTCAGCATGGCCAACTGTTTTTGCACACAACCAGATTCAGTGTCTAGACATATGCAAGACAACAGAGAAACAAACTTATCCAAGACACCAACATTCTTGAAACCCACAGGATGAGTGAAATGAAACCCAAAAAAATTCAGGGATCCTTAAGAATATCTTTCCTAGAGAAGGTCAATCTGGAAATTTAATATCATTCATCCATGTTCTTTTGAATAAAAAGAAAAAAAAAAGTTAATAAAAAATAAACCATCCCTGCCAACCAAGAACATATAACTAATTTCATCCAATACCTGAATTTCATTCTCTCTCAATCGGTCCTGCAGTGCATTTATAGCAGGACTTAAACTGTAAAAGAATGTAGAAGAAAGGGGGTGAATACAAACAAAACTTGAAGCATATATACTTGAACACACAACACAGGTGTTTGGTTCTAACCAGTATTCAATTAATTTGCACATTGAAGCCTGATAAGTTGATGTGTGATGAATGAATGTAAGGGGATGCACTTTGCCATCCCTGAAAAAGTTGAAGAAAAATTAGAATTGATGATAAATAGTGAACAGAAATATTATACAAACATTAAAGTACAAGCCAGAAGCACCTCATATTTTGTGATATAGCTTGGTTATATGCCGCCCGCTCTTCTTGATATAGCACACGTTGCAAATCCGTAAATGACATTAGAGGTGAATCAAGTTTCAGAAGAGATGACGTTGGCAGAACATGAAGAGGAATTTCTTTCCGGACATACTCAGCGCCACTGTCAGCAAACACAAGCCTAAAATGAGGAATTTCTTTCCAGAATTTCTCCAGTAGATAAATGCATTTTGCCAATCTATCATCTCATTTTAACAATAACCTATACTCACTAGAACTTCAAAGAAAAATAAGGCATCAAGTGATTAAGTACATACTCAGGTATACCTCATGTCCAAATTTGAACGATGCATGGCTTCTTGCATGCTTTCTGACATATCCATGGGATCTATATCACCAATGGTGTTATTTAAATCACTTCCTCCAACTCTCTCTCTCTCAAGATGGTTGGCATCAGCATTTGCAAAGAATCCACCCAAGTCTGAAGATTTTCCCGCACCCTAGCCAATACATATAGAAGAATTCAAAAAAAGACCATAAACTTTTTATGTAAAATCCATAAAATAACATAAACAATATTTACTGATGCTATAGGTTTGTTGGAAGTCTATACTTTAGTAAAGATACATCCTGCAAGTTTGGATTCTCACCAAATTTAATCTCTTGGTGACAGGATCAGTCAAGACAACGATATATTCACTTCCATTCTGTGATGTAAGTGTATAATTTTATTTGGAAAAGAAAGTAAATCTCTAAAAGCAAAAGACTTAAAGAAAGAAACTAGGATGAAAGTAGCTACAACTAACAAATTGATTATTCCTTAAAAAAGACACCATTTTAATTTTCAGATCAGTTACAGTCCTGCTGAGATACCTTGCAGACAAGATTATACAGCAATTAATACTAACATGGACAACTCATTATATAGAAATACTTTAGAACAGGGTAGCCAAATTATTTATATTAATATTCTTACATTGCCTGAAGACCTTATAGACGAGTGCAGTGAGTCAAACATTCATTTCTAGAGCTAAATAACAGAGAATTGAGGAATCCGTTACGTTGCTGATAGCTTCCTTTCATTTTAATTTATCTAGCTACATTTTAGGACCTACCAATAATTTATTCATCAGGCAGTTTCGTTCCTCTCATTTTCTTCTACTTTTGGTGCCTCACTTCTATAAAGCATTTGTAATATACATATTAACATAACTGCAAATAAACATAACAAAATAACAGAGCTCCTGAAATCTATCATATCAAACAAACCAATGCATGAATAATATACATACAAACATAACCACAATATCTTCACTAAAAAGCAGTAAGTTTAAGAACATAATCATGCAACAGAGAATTTGGATTACTGAAGAGATAGGAGATTTACTGTCTGCCCCCAAGGACCCAAATTTAAAGTAAAAGAAATAAAAATTGAAACACCTCAGAGATTCAGAATCAACAATAAACAAATTGATAACCAGGAAAATCTGTAATCCTAAATCATGTAAAGACTCATAATTTTTTTGAACTTTGTGGAGGTCTTAAGAGCCCTACAAGTGGTATCAACAACGAAGACAAATTCCAAATTTCAGAATCAAATTTATACCTTCCAAGATACTATTGCTGTTCTGGAATCACCAGTGTCTTGTTCAGGGCTCTCTACCCTCGCACTCCCAGATCTCACTGATAGATTTTCTGAGGAACTTAAAGATGATTCCAAGTCAATAACTGTGTTTTTATTAACAGGTGATAAAGGAATCGGTCTTGACATGTGATTCTGCTTCCCATCTGAGGACTGGAAAGCAATAACTTGAATTCTTCCAACCTGCAATTAGTCCAAGTAACTTTTGAGCTTCACTGGGCCCACAAAGAACAATACTGAAAACTACTTCAGATTTAGCATATGTGAGTACAAACCTTGTTTATATCTTCACTGAAACAAGAAAATATGAGCCCAATAAACCCAGTATCTAGAAGTTGATACATTGCCTGTGTTCGCACATCTGCAGGATGTCAAAAGCAGAACTTTTAATGTCATGCATCTGACATTCAAAACAGCCATGGCTGAAACAGTAAATCTTCTTCATCACGTATCCAAGCATTAGAAACTGTTTCACAACGCAATGATTCTATCAAATTTACTTAGAAATAACCTGATAGATCAAACTTGGTAGCTGGGTTGAGTGGTTAAAACTTTTGGTTCCAACCAAAAGGTCAAAAAATTCAAACCCACTTGGGATATACCCACAAATTTCCTAGGTACCAAAGATGCAAATTTAGAAAGTAAGCTAGCTTAAACTCAATGAACAAGGGAGAGGTTGAGAGATTTCAGGGAATTGAGAGAGAAAGAGTTGATAAGACCATAATGCAAATCAACAACTTTCCATGAGAATATTTTCGAAGGAAGAACTGAAATTCATCGATGCTTACCAACATGGGAAGGAAGAACTGTAATATGTGGATGTGAATGGTACCACCCAATGACTCTTGTTGTTCTTCCTGTCATTGCTGTCATTATGTGCTATAGAGTTAATTAAAACAATAACATAATCTGTTACTTTTATTGGCAGTTACATGACCAACAAGAAAAATTGTAGGACCGGTGGCTCTTGTTGCCAGATTGAACCAGTCTCCATTCCAGATTAAGTCAAACTTTATGATTTCATGGCCAAGCCAAAGAATCAGTTCCCAATCCATCACTTCAATACTATGTGGTGAAAACCTAAGTGAAAATATAAACTATTTTTTCTCTATCAACTTCTAATAACAGAAAAGGTCAGCTTATTAAAGCTCATTGCATAAGTTAGCTAACCTTTAAAAGTAGAATTATACAATTTAAGAATAAAGAATTTTCAATAACATAATAATCACATAAAGAATTAAGGATATATCAGCCTGAGCTGATGCAGCAGCCAACTGTTCAGGGTTTGTCTCCACTCGATCCTTTCGCCGATCAGATCTTGACTGAGGTGATGCTCCCCAAATTAGAGCAGTTACACTCCCATTTTTTGAATACTGAAAGTAGCAAATTTTAACCAAACCCATCAGTATTATGAAAAATAAAAGACCCAAAAATAGAATTCAAATTAAGGAACCTCATTTTACAAACGAAGAACAAATGAGAAAATTACAGTAACTCTTATTAAAGTTCCAAATTTAAAACCATGAGAATTCCAATCAGTACATGACTTCTACTTATTCAAAAGTATCAGAACTACAGAATTACTAAGCAAAACTCATATAAGACTAATTACATGAAACCAAAATGAACATTATATACAAATTTGTTTGGCTTCCCTGATAGAAAAATTTCTTATCTACATCTGTATCAAAATCAATTTTAAAACTGAAGCAAAATTAGAAACCCTTAATTGTTAAAGTCTCTCACTTCCTTTCACAAAAATGTTCTCAAAGTTATCAAAATCACTATACTACTTTCCAAATGCACAAAAAACCAATCTAAAGCCTATTCATGTACAACAATAAATAAATTGAAAATTTTGGCGTCTTAATCTCCCATCAAAAAAGAAAGAAAAATGGCAATACCCAGCAGTCCAATTCAACAATATCCCACATAAAAATTACTAAAAGAAACAAAAATAGTACTACAAAAATCAATCTCGGGAACAAAATAATTTCAACGGCAAACTCTGGCAAAAAGTTAAATCTTTGATAACATAACATGAACTTAGCGGACGCAGAACTCAAAATGGTACAAATCTCAGAGCACGGAGACCAAATTTTGGAAAGAACTCCAAAACCTACAAGTATTCAAAACCATTTCAACTCTACTTCCCCAAAGCAAAAAATAATAAATATAACGTGTAAAAAGTACAACACCTATAACTACAAATCCAATTCAGAAGACAGTTCAAAACCCTCACAATCCAAATAATCTCAACCGTAGTTCCATCACCAGTTCAGAAAAAAAAATTATATTTTTAACAAAAACTTATAAACTTTAAAAGATTAAAAATTGGATAATGAGAGTCAAAATTCAGCTAGATCCTACAGTTCCAAAAACCCATTTGGGACAACAATCCAGACCTGGAAAATCCAAGGGACTACAAGCTCAAAAGGAAAGCAAAAATGGAAAACAAAATATAGATAATACGATAAAAGAATCAATCTTTAGCCAAAATAAAAAATAAAAATTCCATAAACCCAATCAAGAAAATAATACAAGACGGTTAAAAATCATAACTTTCAACTCTATCTCCGTCACAACGACCAGTTTGAGCAATTAACACAAGCCAAACACTTAGCCACCACCCAAAACAAAACCGAAGAAACACAAGAAATATTAAAAATTACGAGATGGGTATGGAGAATCAGACCTCAATATCACCAAGGAGAAGCCCCATGATCTCCTCAGTCTCAGTGGACAATGCATGCGTGAGACACGTCAGCCAGACATCCTCTGACATCTTCACGCCCGTGAGAGACATTCTGGGTCCAAACCCTTTCGCTTTTGAGAGATTCCTGGGAGATTTCGCGAGGGTTTCAATCCACTTTGAGGGTGAGTTGGAGTGTCAGAGCTGATGCGTTTGTTGGGTCTGCTTAATTACAAATTGTCTGCGGCAAAAAGCTTCGGTTTGCGTTTGGGCAGTGGATCTCAAGGGACAGGAACAGAAGTTCGAAAGGATGATGTAGTAGGGTCGGTTTCAGCTTACTGCTAGATTTGTCCTTTCGATTTGCTTACTTAAAGTTTCTTGATTGGATACCTTTTGATGTAATGTAAGGGTGTACCTCTTGGGAAGCCTAAAAGTGTACCTATAATTAAAAACGCATGTTAATATTTTATTTTGGATTTTCTTTTAATAGATATGGATTTTTGATAGATTTGAGAGTTTGTATTTTTCAGGGTAGTCTTAAAATATGTGGTTACAGTCACGTGTTAATAATAAAAATTATATAAATTATTTAAAAAATTAATAACATTACCCTTTTCAAATTACTATCTCAAAATGAAACGATATTTATTATATGATGCGTTAATAAGTAAGTGACATCAATTGACACGTTACTCAAAATTGGGGTTTAGGAATAACGTTATTCATATAAATTATTTATACAAATTTATATGTACAAATTATATAACATCATTATATGATCGTCATATTATTCATATTAATTAATATCATTTATTATTAATATATATTTATTTTATTTATTAAATCACATCATGTCACGTCAATTTGTATGAATGAATTTGTGTAAGTAGTTTGTAGGAGTAACATTACTTACAACTTAATAAAAATACTTAATAAAAATAGTATTACCAAAAAAATTGTAAAAAATTGTTATTCAATTTTTTAAAATGATAAATTAATTTTTTTATATAAAATATAGTCATTGAATGAAGTGATAACAATCCTTTTTTTTCATAGAACTACAAAAATTTTAAAGTGCTAACATGTACTCTTAAAAGTAAACTCTAAGATTTTTTTTTTTCAACTATACTTATATAACTTATGGCTAAATATTATATATTTTAATATATATCATAAATATATATTTACTATATAATTTAATAATAATGGTTAATCGATTGAAATAATCTTTTAAATATAAAATTTGGATACAAATTTGAAATTTGGGTAATATTCTATATATAATTAAGGGGTGCGGTTTATGGATCCTCAAAGACACTCTATACACCCCATTTCTCAAAAATTCCTTTAGCCAAATTTAATATTTAAATTCCACCCTATGTACCCCTTTAAAAATCACATATACCCTTATTGAATTTAATTAAAATAATCTTAATAGTTTGTTTAAAATTAACATTTCGTAAAAATTAAGAAATCTAACCAACAACAAAGAAAGTATTTAATTCATAATCCATCCCTGTTTCCTTAAAACTTTTAAAGATACCTTATTCAAATCAAATTGAGAAAGTATTTTGTGGGTCAACCTTTTTGTCAATTAATACCTCAAAGAAAAAATTAGAGTTTATAAAATAGGAATAAATATATCTATAAAGAATAATTATAATTTTATAAAATTATTTTTAATTAAAATATTTTTATTGTGCTCCTAATAGTAATTTTCTTTGGGGATAATATAGATTTTTCTTTTTTATTAATATTGGCGTATATAAAATATTTTACAGGTTCAGTTCAGATAGCCCCGCTTATAATCAAGCTATATAAACTAACTTATATAATCGGACATAACATACATTCATTAGATGGTAAAAATAAAAAAAAAATAAAAGGTTTTTAATAAATAATTAATGTAATAACCACTCGTCCGACAACTCAAATTGTAATTATATAACTTGATTATATATAAATTATTTTAAAATTGTTTATTTACTAGTTCGTTAATTTAACTTCTTTTACTGTTTTTCATCAATGATAAATACATTATTGATTTCTATGAAATAACTTATAAATATAAACGTTAAATCCATGATATAGGATGTAATAATTATATATTTGGATTTTAGTATAATAGGAAATGTAATATAAAATATAACATCTAATATTATACTTGTAATATATATTTGACTTGCTAAAGATTATAAATATGACTTCTATATTATAATATCATGCTTCAACTCAAGAAAATCAAATAAATTTTATTTATATTTAAAAAAATGATATTGAAAATAGGCCTTTGCATATTATTATATATATATAATTTCAAGATAATGGCAGTTTATCGTTAGTTGACTTTTATTTGCATGATTGTTATATGTTAAAATAAAATATATTTAGGGCTTAATTTTCATTTTTCTTTCATGGATATTTTTTTGTTCTATAGAATTCATATATATTCAACAATTGAAAAAGAAATATCAGCCTATCAATGATTCTTTTAATTAATCTTCAACTTAAACCTTCACTAATTATTATTTTGTATTTTAAAAACCTTAATCTTAAATTAAATTTAAATCAAACACATCGAGGGAAGAGAAAAATAATCTTCATTAATATATATATAGAGAGAGAGAAATCACAATCACATCAATCAATCAATCAAATTAACAGTGCAAGACATGATCACTAAATCAACCCCATCCCCACAAGATCATGTGTGAGTGGGATAGCTAGTAAATGACACTACAAACAATGTCACAAATAAAAGCTTACACAAAGCAAAGACATACAAATTAATAAAATAAAATTTAGGTCTGAGCTAGCTAGGTAGAAATATATGACTCCTGGGAGGAATTAATTAAGCATCTGAATTTTCAATTCCTATTAGCAGGATCGTTAACTTTGTTTGGATCGTTGGTGGTGTTGTCTGCTGGGTTCATCCCGAAAGTGTTCTTCATTGCATCAGCTGCACCTTGAGCCAGGTTCTTCACCTGCTCCCCAGCTCCTGTTGCCATGTTCTTCACCTGCTCTCCAGCTCCTGTTGCCATGTTCTTCACTTGCACTCCTGTCTGCAACATTAATCGCATTAAAACAACATGTTATATTCTACACAAATTAGAAGAGATAACCAAATTTAGAGGGTTGTTTTGATTTTTAGCAAGTATAATATTTTAGGCAAAGTTTCAGCCAAAAAGAAAAAAAGAGTTAAACAAATAATAGCCGGAGTGATGCCTGTTGCAGGAGGTTGGAGGCCTGGGACGCGTAAGAAGGGCTACTGGCACCCTGGGACGATGCGTCGGATTCCTGGTTCGTAAATTGATCCCTCTTCATCTGTAAATATAGGAGAAATATATAATAATCAACAGTATAAGAAAATTTCTCTTCTGGGAAATTTACATATCGTAAATGTGAATGCATGCACACATGATCAATTTAATTACCTGCGCTTGACCAGTCATCTGGCCTTCAGAAGCCGTCTCACTATCACCTTGCATTTTCTGAGTTCTCTTCTTCTTTTTCTGTGAATTAATCAATTGAAACTTTGAATGAATGGAAAGAGACTACAGGGGGAATTTATAGTTAACAAATGTTGTCACATGCATTTATTAACAGATGGCATTCAAGAGTTATAATACATGGTTAGGAATGTTTCAAGGAGTGAATGGCTCAGTCAAGGAAGGGAATTAAACCACTGGCTTATACTTAGGGGAGCCCTTGACTTCATTGTCTCTAGCGTTAATTGGTTTTGGTGGTCGTTGATTAGATTCTAGCCAAAATTAAACCATTTCTAATCACTCCAGTGTGCCATTTGATTTGCATAACTTGATCAAATTTAATTTTAATTTGGAGTGAGTTTATTTCATGCTCAATTATATTACATGTTTAAAATTAATAATGTACATCTAAAAAGGCAACTCTAAAACCTATTCCCTTAAAATAAATATTTTCAGAACAAAAAATCCCCTCATTTTTATCAATAATAGAGTAGTTATATTCAACTCTCACTTTCTATTCAATACCATATTTATTTTTATATTTTTTATAATTTTACTGTAAAATAAAATGACTAAACAGGACGTCCATAGAAATGCAAAGACACCATTCATAATAGAAAACGATTGAATCAGATTATTAAGAGATAGAACTCTTAACAAAGAAATTACTGAAATTAAGAACTACTCATGTCCATTCAAAACAACTGAACTTCGAAACTCTGAAAGCTGGCAATAAAATTACTTTTCCTGTCTCTTCCCAACACAAGAGATGAGGCTCTATATATATATCATCTTTCTTTGTGAAATGAATTCACATCTCCCTTTTTTGTGAGCTGGAAGCAACAGTTTGTATCGGGGCTTGAAAGTTTGAATGCAGGAGACAATATAGATAAATAGGGTAATTCTTAGGCAAAGAAGTGCAGTCATTTACAAATAATCAAGTTATTAGAAGCAGAAGAAAATGTAGGCGGCCGATACTTGGAACTTAAGTCAATACACATCTGTTGGAATAAAAGGCTAATTTGGGAATCAAGTGGGTTTAGTATGAAAAAATAAAAATTTAAAATTTTTAAGGGGTGAATTTATAAGCGGAGTTTCAAGAGTTAGAAAATGGGACTAAATAAAACAACTCTTATCGATATATATAGTGCATTTGATAATCAAGAGTGATTCTATATTCTTAGATTTTCTCACTTTATTTCAAATTTAAAATTAAAGTAATAATAATTAAATTTTTTAATTAAAGTATTATTTATTTTAATATTATAAATTAAAATTAAAATTAAATTTTTAATAATACTTCCCTTTTAAGAAATTTTGTATATTTTTATATTTTCACGAAAAATTTTCTTTTAAAATCAAGTTTATCAAACACATATCCATGGCTTTTAAACAACACAACAATTTTAAAAAGTTATTTCACCAAATATCTATAACTTTTTGAGACAGTATAGTTAATAGAAGTTTTTTTTGCTATAGCATTTTTTATTGCAATTTTTCGCAGCATAACAATTCCAAACAGACCCATAATCTCATTAAATTTTAAGTAATGTATGTCTCTTTTTTTATGCATTCTGATTTTTAAAAAAATGTAAAAATGGTGAAGTGATCTCAATATTGTTCCTTAATATATCTAATAAATTGTGAAGCTGACAAGTTAGTTTGTTCCATAACTCGAAGATTTTAAATAAGATTTGAGTAATGTTAGACAAATATTTAGCAAGGATAAGAAGTTATTGTGCCCCGATATCAAGAGACTTATTAAGCAATGTGACAAATTATTAAGTATTACATTTATATTTGGGGGTTGCCAATAATTTTGATATTTAAATATGAATATTTATGACAAAATTTATGAGAAAATATGCAAATTAAAAAAAGTTTTTATTTGTCAAAAATTCCTCAAAAAAAATTTGTCTCCCCAAATTCAATTAATCGATGCAATAAATAAAAGAGAGAAATTATTATCTTAATAACCTATTAATTATATTCTCTGACTTCATTGATGAAATTAAGCAAATGAAAAAGGCCAGGGGAGGCAAGAACTCTGAAACGTCTCTCCAAGCCAAACAAGACAAAATAAAGAGAAGGAAGCGTTACTGCAAGAAGGCAAGCGTGTAAGCTCTTTACTTCCGACACATAATCACCAGCTCGTAGGAGCACCACGTGGCATTCTAACACAGGATGTCTTATCCTCCTCGGAATTCACAAACCGACGACGCAAATGGACAGAGGGACACCAAAAAGCGGCACGTGCCATCGACGTGTTAACAAGCAGGACACGTGTTTTACATCGAGAACCCCTCAAGCTCTATATATGATCATGCACCCTCTCCCTCTCCTTCAACAGTAAACGAAAATCTTACCGAAGCGGCAAACACTGATACTCACCTTGAAGAAAATCTAATCCAGGAGAGGCACTTTCAGAAGCTAAGAGAGAACTATGGCATCTCATGACCAGAGCTACAGGGCTGGAGAAACCAAAGGCCAGACTCAGGTATATATTAGATAAATATTTGTACATGAATAAGCAAGCTTTTACATGTATATATACAATTTGCATGCATGGAGGCCTCTGGCTTTTTTTTTTGGCAACATAAATGGTGACACTTTTTTTGTGTTTTTGTGTTTATGTTGCCAGGTTTGGAGGCTTTACATATGTGCATGTTCTTCTTGTTTTTAAGATATCATGGTGGTAGTTTAGAAATTTTTTTACTGATCATACTTTAAAAAAATTACTTAAAACTTTTTGCGTATTTTCTAGAAGTTTAAGTGCAATTGCACGCCATCGTTGTGTCAATATGATTATGATATTATGGCGTCATTGCGTCAATATGATTCTGATATTATATTGAAGTTATCACTGTTTTTAGAAGTTTAAGCAGGTAATTGGGGGCTTAATTTTATAAGTTTTAATGTGTGTATATTGTCATTGGTTAACAGTTATAAGTGCTAGTTCTGACGTTCTCTTAAACATGGTTTTGTTTTAATTCAAAGGAGAGGACTAGGCAGACGATGGAGGGCATGAAGGAGAAGGCCCGGGAGGCCAAGGACAAGACTGCAGAGACAGCCCAAGCTGCCAAAGAGAAAACCTATCAGACAGCCCAGTCAGCCAAGGATAAGACTGCAGAGACTACTGAGGCAGCCAAGCAGAAGGCGCAAGACATGGCCAGTCAAGCCAAGGAGAAGACCTCAGAGACTACCGAGGCAACCAAGCAGAAGTCAAACGAGGCAAAAGAGAAGACTGGTGGCATACTACAGCACACTGGAGAGAAAGTGAAGGGCATGGCTCATGGTGCTGCTGAGGCAGTCAAACATACTTTTGGGTTTGACAGCACTGGTGAGGCCTATGATGAGAGGAGGGATACTACTACTTATAGGAGGGATTAGCATTGGTGCTTCATTGTAACAGTCTTGCAGCTGTTTGTGTTATTTTATGCTTTAATTAAGCTGTTTCATTAGTTTGTTTTCAATTGGGCATGTTTTTAAGTCCAAGTCCCTTCATTAGTTGCAAATGAAGGATACATACTTGTTTATGTTGTTGGGCATGTATTGAGTCCCTTCATCTTGTGTTGAAGGTCGTTTTGTTGTTTACTTCATTAGTGTCATAGTAGAAGGGACGAGATTGTATTTCAGATATTGCAAATTGATCATATAAAGCAATCAAGTTTCCCTTCCATTTGAATGATCTTTGTGATCCCTCAAATTTCATCTGAAGATCTATCTTATTTCCCTAATCATGCAATGTCATTCTTGCACTGGTTACAACTTACAAACAAATGGCTTCCAGCTGGATCTTGTCTGATCCATAACAACACTTCCGTCGCGCGATTAAGGAATTGCAAAGAATTTTTCAGGTTGATTGGCTTTAAGAGGAAAAAATGGAACATGGATCTACCTCTGACGGACTGTTTCTCTCAGATCCATATAGAGACAAAACAAATCACTTAACTGTTATTCACCTTTGAGAATGTTTGATGGATATCACATCAGTAGGCTATTTAAGACCCTGATTTACAGCTGGTCAAGCAAATATAATTTACTGCAAACATTTCTACTCTCAAAATGGTCCATTTTAAGGGTCTTCTTTGGGGACGGCAAAAATGGGGGCGACGGTTCCCGGCTCCGACGTTTAATTTTTTAATCCGGTTTTGAAAAATTTTTCAAAATTCTTTTCGGGTTCGGGTTTTTTAATAACTCGGGATTAAAAGCTCGATAGTACAATTTTTTAAAAATTCTGAAATTTTCTAATATACTATATATAGTTGATAGTTATAAATTTATGTAAAATAGGATTTGATCCATTGGTAGTGCGCTGTTAGAATACGCGAGAGAGCGTGGGTTTCAAGCTCAGCTGGAAGTAATTCTTCATTTAATTTTTCAAATTATGGCATGAGGTGGGCTTCATATTTATATGTATTAGAGACTCATAAGGTTTGTGTGCTATGTTGTTTAAATATGCTATAGGACACATGTTCAAGCTGTGGCTGGAGCAATTCTTCATTTTGTTTTTCAAATTATGGCATTTGGTTAGGCTTTACGCGTTGAGCTGTTTTAAAAAAATAAAAAATGGACTTTGATTTACATAAGAAGTTATAAATAATTATTACAATATATAGGATATAAATTTTATTTTACATAATTTTAAAATTTCAATTGTATCCCTAATCCAAAGCCCCGGCCCTCCCACCCCGGCCCGACAGGGGCAAAAATTTTCTCCCCAGCCCCGGCCAAATTATCCGATTTTTCGCGTTATTACCCGACGTCGGACGTCGAAATTTTCCAGATCCCGATTCCCGACCCCGATCGGGTCAAATTACCATCCCTAGTCTTCTCGTTTCCACATTCAATGATTCTAACATACTAAATTACTAATAATGTAAACTTCATTGAAGTCTAACGACAAATAATACAAAATCTTTAAAAATCCTCCTTCTGTTAAAAGAAATTATAATTGATTTTTTATCCAAGTGAGTAACCCCCAAAGGAGAGCCAATTTCATGCATGTTTTTAATGTGCGGACACGTTCACCATAAAGTTCTAATTTTTTCCAATATTAAAAATAGCAATAGCTCTTTTGTCTACAAACTCTGAAATGCAAATCATTCACGGAGGATGAGAGACAATAATAACCAAAGAGTGAGGTTTATGAGCTCTTTTCTATCATCTCAAAACTGTTAACTAAGGGACTTTGCTCTTGCTAAGAATACAACAGGATAAGCTTAAGACTCATTACCATACAACAACGGTGTCAGAAAAAATTTGGCGGCTGATGCAAATCAAAATCTGGCAGCCGTGTCTCATAATTTATCTCAAGCTCCCAGCATGTTTCTGTACTCGAACATGATGAAAATTGCGGACTGCAGGTCTTGATAAGATTTGCACTCTGTGTGTATGTGTATGTGTGACGATGTTCGGCAGATTCGATTAGACATATATTGTAGCGCAGACTTCCATGTTTGGGATCTGTTTTAATCACTCCATGTCATCAAGTCCATCAAAATCGCTAATTCCATCAGCTTCTTCTTCTTCTTCCTCTTCTCCTTCCTCTTTATCGATTTCCATTGCATCTTCAGATTCTTCTTCATCACTTTCATCCTTGTCCTCATATATCACAGGGATTACAGCATCGCTCTCTTCTAACCCATCATCAACGATCTATGAAAAGAAAAAGAAAAGGAACCTCTATAAACGAACTCTTAGAAACTCAATTTTACAACAAATTACATGACCATAAACACACATACCCCTGAATAAAGGAAGTCTAAGCAGCTTGATATTTGAAGAGCCGATTGGAAAGTTGAGACTCGAGATTCTATGAGCTGCACAATCAATCATGTGTTTTTAGAAAATAGAGAAATTATTAATCTTGTGAGATAAAATTTCTGCCAGAATAACAATAATATGGTCTCTGAGTAATCATGTTATGTTAGCACAATATTCAATCATGAAAGCATTTCTTACCTGATATAGTGTGTTGAGGGCAAGTAAAGAAGATTCCTGGGAGATTATTCCACTAGCATGTTGAAGAAGTAAACTTTTTAGCCATGGAAGGGCACACGCCAACACTGCACCCCTATATCAGTGTATATCAAAGAAACCACTGAGCATAATATTTTACGAATATAAGTTTATAATAGAGCAACAAAAGACTGTTATATCTGGTACAAAACCAACAATTCCAACAGCTAAAAGGACACCAACTACCCCAAACGCACAAGAAAAAACTCCTGGAATATTATTCTGCCGAAATTTAGCTCTTTCCAGATTACCATTATATTCATTTGAATAATATAACAAAGAAAAAAGTACTAGAAGCAAGAAAATAATAATCAAATATTCTCGCCTAATCCAGATAGCTGTTTCTGGTAACCCAAAAGAAAGAAGACTTTTTACCTTGACTGAATGATGGAAACAAGAGAATGTAAAAGCTTCAGAACATCGGCTGGTTTTAACTGTGATATTGAATTTGTAATAACCTGCAAAACAAGCAGACGATGTTTATTCAAATCCTTTTACAAAACAGCTACAATGTCTTATTTCATCATTGAAATAATCTACAAACCGAGACCAACCTTATTATTTTGGTTGTATAAACACTCTAAGAGAAGGGCTCGATCATCGGCATGCAGTGCTTGTTTAAGCAGAACATTAACTGAGTCTGCGCTTGGAGGCTTTGCAGGAGAGGGTTCTCGTACTTCATTGCCTTTGGATTTATCATTATCAAGTAAACTTAAATTTGAAAGTTTCTCACCCATCGTAGGCTCATTCGGATCATCTTCAACAAGTACTCCATCCATATCTTCCCCATGACCTATAACCAAACCACCATGAAATGAATCTTCACAAGCAAATGAGAATGCTTAATCTAGAATCTGCTTCCTTTTTTAAGGCATCAGAGATACTGGAAATAACTGTAAAAAGAATACCACTGGAGTAGAAATATTATGATATACACATGTAACATGCTGACAAATACAATAAACCTATTTGGAGCCAGCACATTTTTTTTTCCTTTCAAGAGTCTAGACAATATTCTACCCTTTAGTATGCTAATATTTCAAATACAAAGATAATTACATTCCAGCATGAAGCTATAATCTAGGCTTTGTAGCTCCCATGGATGGAAAACTTTACATAAATCTTTTTCCCACCACTTATAAAATTTAACATATATATATATATATATATATGTTCTATCAAATGTCATTCATCTCGGTTAAATATAAATACAATGCATTAAAAACATAATTACTAGTTTACATATAATAACAGCATTAAAATATATGCTTATATATATGATTTAAATAATTTAATCATGGATATATAACACGTTGTGCTTGATATGAAATTAAAAACTCAAACTAATCTCAATGCATTCTTCAAATTAATTGTGCAAAAAAGAAAAGGAAAATCAAGCAAATAATAACTTGAGGCCTCTTAGTCTTTGTTATGCTTCACAAAACAGCAAGAAACTTGTATATGATGACAATCTCAATCAAATAATGTAAGACTTCATGCAGATACATTCAGAGAAAATCTATACAACAATCTAATATGATTTTCTCTGAATATAGCCACCCTTACCAGAATCTATAGCATCTGTCATAGTTGCAAGATCCGGATCCGATGCAGCCCGCTTCTTACTTCTTTTTTTATTTTGGACTGCAGCAGTGGCTGCTGCTGACTCTGAATCATGAGGACCTGCAACCATCTTCTCTTATTACATTAAAACCCAGAAAAAGGACCTAAAAATGTATTAAATTAACAATGAGTAAACAAGAAAAGTTATCGATTATTTAATTATTCTCATTTCAGCAAGAAACTGCACAAGTTACCATGTAGAATGAAAAGCAACAAAAGTAGTCCCACCTTTCCCTGCAGAAAACCCATTTTCCTGGACAGTTTCAGTTGCATCTCCAGCTGCAATAACAATGTCCTCCCCTGGCGTATCAATGTTCACAAGACTAAACTGCAGAGAATCTATTGAACCATAACAGATAAGGGCTGTCAGCCGTCCATCTGCTTCTAATGCACTTAATCTGGCAGCAATAATAGAAGTGCGGCTTTTCTTCTTTGCACTATGCTGCTGATCTGCATCAGCTTTGTTAGCTTTTACAGTAATCTTTGTTGGATTTATCTCTTCTTCTTGTGAAATTGTTTTCAAATTCCACACATAAGCTACACCAGCTTCAGAAACTGCCAATATGGCACTACCACCTTCTTCACTGGAACTATTCTTGCATTCAATAGCTAATGGAGGATGTCGCATTGATAGAACAGGACCACCACTCGCAGTTTTGGAACTCAAATCACAGCTCCACACTTTAAGATGTTTCTCCTCAGAATTTGAGGTAATTATGGTTTTTGCATTATCAGATATAGCTACATACTGCACTGAACCCTGCATTAATGAAGAAGAAAAAATGGCCAATGTTTTAGCATAAAAATGAATCACCAAACTCTCTTCAGCAATTTAAATAACTCACCACATCATTCACAAACTTCATAACCTCTTTCCCATTTTCCAGGCTTAGAACATGCATCTCACCACTGGCTAAAGCAAAAATTTTCTCATCTGGCATGCAATGGAAAGAGAGAGCACATTAGAACAAAAAAAGAAAAAAGGTTAACAAGGCAACAGAGTTGGGATGACTTTTACTCACCAGATGAAAAACCTAAAGAAGAGATGGGCTTTTTTGAAGCTTTGAACTCTCCTATTAATTCTCCAGTTTCAGATTTCATCTCAGAAGCCATCCCATCAGTTCCAACAATGTGTAAACTACGGCCTTTATTTGCAAAAGTGAGACCAGCCACTCCACTAAATAAAAAGAAGTGGAGAACATTACTCATTTATCTCATAGACTCATTGAACTAACATTTACAAGATCATGCTGGGAAAATTCTTCCAACAATATAAGAAAAACTAACTTGCATTCCAAAGGACGAATAATTAATATACTCAGTAAACTATCCTAATGCCAATATCATCACAAACACGGAAACTAAATATTCCTTTCGTCATACTGCTATTATAACTAATTCAAACATGTCATCTAAAAAACTAAATGAAAATATAAGATACTACTATTAGGGCATCAATTAATTTCATGCACTATCAGCTACACGATTTTCTAGCAAAAATGAGAATCATATCATACCCTGGATAGCGTCCAGTAGATTTCCACTTCGTCTCACCAGTAAAGACATCAATCACAAATATATCACCATCATTTGTGCCAAGAGCCAATAAGCAAGTACCACGTCCCTTTTTACGCTAAAAATCCAAAAGCAACAAAAGAATCACATAAACAACATAGAAAAACGTTGACTTTAAGCACCAATATAAAAGAATCAACCAAAAACCAAAGGCTTTTCCATAGAATTGAAGGCCACCTTCTTCCCAACGTAACTGCACGCCAACAACGAATAACCAATTCCAGAATCTCCATCCGACGACTTCCAATCTGCCAACAGAATTCCATCACTCGTGCTCCATATCTGCAAATTATGCCAACTTAGCACTGCTACATTGTTGCCTCATAAATCTGTTTCACTAGTTAAATTATTTCATTTACTTTCCTTCTTCGTTAAGCCTACAACGCAGCAGTTTGTATCCAAAAGTTTCTACAAGTAGTATTAGTAGACACATTTTTATTAAATGCTTTAAGAACATGAAGAATGTTACCTTTGTAAACAAATTAACTAAACCATCATTTGGTTTTCATTTACAAATCAATTTCCTTGCTTTTAAGAAAATACCCAGATAGAATTTGTTTCCCAATAACAATTAAAACATTCTCAAGACGCAGCAGCAAATTTTCAGCTTTCGTAAGAAAGCAGTGAAATATTAGCAGAGAGAAAACACAGGGAAGAGTAAAGTAAAGAGGAGAGTACTTTGACGACGCCGTTTGGGGACAGAACGGCGAGGAAGTCACCGTCGGGAGTGAAAGACGTTATGAGAGACTTGAGCTTCTGCCGCGCCATCGCCTCGAGTTGTTTAGAGGGAGAAAGCGTCTTGTGTTTTGAGATGGAAGGGTTTTGGGTTTAATGGGGGAAAATATCAAAGGAGTACCTCAAACAAAGAAACTTTTCAAAAAACCCTAAAGACGTGGAACTTGTTAGCCTGCTTTCTGACAGTGTATCCGAACTCCCAAGTTTGCTTGGCCAAATAATTTTGAAAAATGAAAAAAAAAATTATTGTCAAAGTAATTTTTAAGATTTTTCATTATCTACTACAGATTTTAGAAAAATGACTATTTATTAAAGTAAGTGAACAATTTGAAAACTGCAAGGTGTTGTAATTGGGTAAAGAATCATAAAATCTTAAAGAAATTATAAAGCTGACTTAAAAGTTTATATCAATATTAATGGACAATTTATAGAATAAATTAAATAAAAACTGAAAACACTTGTGAATATCCTTAGATAGTTTTTTTTTCTTAACACTTTTTAAAACTTATCGACACTTAATACTTATTAATATTTATTTTTGTATCATTTTATGATATGTATGTTTTTAATTTTTCAATAAGTCTTAAGTTGATAAATTAATTTAAACATAATAATATGTTTACCCTTGATATTAATATGTAATATTTAATATAGAATTTACCTTAAAAATTAAATACTTAACATAATTAAATTAAGATATCAATAACAATAATAATCAATAATTAATAATAAAATTACATATATAAAAATGCACATCTTCTTTAATATGGTAAATATATTATGATGAATTAAATAGATAATTTTATAAATAAAAATCTTTATTTATTTATTATCAAATTTAAAAATACTAAAATATGTCATTTATAAAATACTAAAATATATAATGTTGACTATTTTTAATATAAAATACTAAAATATACATTTTTGAAAAAAATTAAAAATTTAAGTTAAATTAAGATTATATAATTAAAAATATATAAATTATTTTTATATTTAAAATTATAGTATTAAGATAATTAATTTTTATTAATTTAATTTTTAAAATAGAAATAAAGGAGTTGTAGAACAGTAGCGATTGCTGTCGCCAACTGCACATTGAAATTTTAAACATCCGATCCTATCGATCTTTATCTTAAACTTCAATGAAGTTTGAAGAAACTATGTGGCCAACCGATAACAATTAATGCAACATGGTCGGTGTCATCGGACATGCCAAACGATTGGCAGTCGATGACAGTAACGACAAACTTCAGCAACTAACTCTGATGGCTAATTCTGCATATTAAAAATTTTAATTTAATTCAAAATATAAAGTTAAAATTATTTTAATAAATTTTATATAATTTTTAGATTTATATTAATTTTTATAATAAGAAATATATGGTTATCTTGGTAATAAAACACAATTCAAACAGTATGATAAAAAAGTGATAAATTTTTACTTTTTGTAATAAGTAATATACTACTATGATATACCATTAAAAAAATGAATATTGAAAAAAATATCTCACTTAAATCTTAAGTCTAAATGGAATTAAGTGAAACATGCAAAAAAACAAACACCTCCTTAGTGTTGCAAATCAAATAAATAATAGTTTTGAAAATGCATTTCATTTTGAATATATTTTATTGAACAAAATCACCCCTACAATCAAGCAACATTCTAATCTTCTCTTTTTATAGTGGGTTTTTTTTTTTTTTTGGTTTAACTTTTCACAATCTCGAATTATATGCAACCACCAGCAAGTCAAACATTTATGAGATCTTATATAATTTTCCTTCATATTCACATGATTTTGTGTTTTCTCTACTAATTGAAGTATGCTAGACTAGCCATGGTACAAGATTAAAATTTAAAATTCACCTAATTTGAGATTACAGGCTTGGAATTGGATGGCTCTATACAAAAATGGAGCACAATCATCTTGATCAATCATTTTATGCAACTAATCTTTCCTCTTCAGTTTCAGGGACTACAATGTCAAGCCTCATCATGGGCTTGTATTTTTTTGGAATTTGTGCACCCGCCTGCATGCAAACTTCAATCACAGCAGGCGCCTTGCCATAGAACTTCTTCAGTGCACTCTTCAAGGGAGGTCCCTTGGGGTCTTGAACATGCCACACGTAATTCGGAGGCAAAACTTCATCGACGGTAGCATCCTGCCAACCATGCTTCCCATCCCTCCACTGGTGCTTAAATGCCCCACAGAGCTTAACATTGTGTCCCCATGGTCCGACATGAACCTCCGAGCAATAACCGCATGCTTTTACAGTGTATTTCCTCATCAAGGTTGTTACTCCTGTTCTAACAACCTCATAAGCATCAACTGTTTCTTGTGCAATCCTAGGTACATCTTCCAATGAAGGAGGTGGATACCGCCCACAAGCCCCATCTGTATCTAGATCAAGAAGTGAAGATGAATCTGTAGAACGCCACGGTCTTGGTTCTTCAACAATTCCACCACGGTCAATAACTTTTTTTCCCATCATTCGGATAGGTTTTGTTCTTCGGCGAGAAGGATACTCTGCTATGTCTACACCAGCTTGGATGCACAGCTCCACAACAGCCGGAATGCGATCATAGTCAAACCGAGTCTCATGTTTAATGCGCCGACCAAAAGGGTCATACAGGTGATATGACTCGATCGGGAGAAGTATATCATTGATTGAACCCTTGACCCATGAGTGAAAGCCTCGGCGCTTTGTGTTGGATGGACCTTGGCAGTTCTGAATGTGGTGGCCACTGTGGGCAACATGAACTTCTGAGCATTCACTGCCAAGTGAAGATTCATCAATTTTCTAAGATACAGATGAAAAAACTATTTAGGATATAATGAGAAAAATTAAGTCCAAGCTTACTTGCAACCATACACAGGAACAACATGCAACAGCTGTGCAAGGCCTCTAATCAAAATTTTCCAGGCATCTAACATTTCATAAGCAACAGGTATCAGATGTGGAACAAGCAGTCCATTTTTTGGAGGCTCCAAGGGCTTTTCTATACCCATCTCTGCAAGTTTCTTGTCCTTCCTTGCAGCCTGCCTCATCTTCTCTATTGGAATGGGAAAGGGCTTCTTCTTTTTCTTGGGTAGCATGGGTGGAAGATCCACATTTTGGGGATATCCCTTTTGCTTCTTGGAAGTAACATACTCACCAGATGTCCGACTAGCACACAGGAGTGTCCTATAAATTGTTGAATCAACATTTTGAAGCTGCCAATGCCCAAACTGCAAGTAGAATGAAGGAAAAGTATATAGTCTCAGAACAATTATCCATAAAGAAGCCTCAAGGACAACACTCAAATTGATGGATTCTGGAGTGGTTGAACATAATTTTCCTTGACAAATATTCATAGATCTCCATACATTTTTCTTCCACACACATCAAAACAGAACTGACAAATCATTTTCTACATCACATATCACAGATATAATTCCAGCATAATATAAGACTAAAATCAAAAACATATTAGGATGTAATAACAAGAAAATAACCTTCAAACATAGACGGTATGAGCTAGTAGCAGCTAATTGAGGCCTCAACTCCATGGGCCCCTGCTGAACACCTGCAAAGTGAAGCAGTGCCAAAACATAACAATTTCAGAAAATAACCTTCATAACAATGAAGCTTCATTTTTTAGCTGATTTTGTCATGCTGGTTGAACTAATACTTTTGAAACTGAAATAATATTGGCAAAGTAGCACCTCCTACTTGTTTATTTGTCATAAGGATGCCAGAATTCATTCATAAGGTTATGCTGTACGTGATAGCTTATCTTTTGTTCCAAATACAGGTGCCCTTTCAGCACCATTGTCCCATTAACACTGTAACATTTGATATTAAAGTAAGCAGAAAAAGGAAAGAAAGAATCTTACCCCTGTGAGATGGATTCCATAAAGAAGACATAGCTGGTGGTGTCTGGAGCATTTATTCGAAAGGTACCAGATTCGTAGACACTTCCTTGAAGAAAAACAAAACAGTGAAAATGTATTGTTAGAATAAAAAATAAATAAACAATTGAACATTGTGGTGCTTCCTAATTAATGATGTGCTTTTTGTGTGGTTGAGGTGATGAAACTTAAAATCAAACCCAACAATTAGATATCAGCTTTCAAATTTGGTTTAAACACTAAGCTAACTGAAGCACAGTCACTCAAACAGGTATTCAAGTCTCTTCTAGTACCAACTCATTGTTTGAGTCTCTTCCTCAAGCACAGTGTGTGTAATCAGAAAATGGTCCTTGTGACAGCTTCGTTAACTAATGTTAAATCCATGAGTACTTTATGAAATATCAGACACACATAGCTTGATATAAAAGAACTTCTATGAACAGCGGTATAGCTCAATAACCAAATCCAATTTCGAAATAACTGTATAGTAAGTTAGCAAAATAAACAACTCTTCAAGGGAAAAAAACATATGCCGTCATGTCTTACAAACATGTAGCATTTATGTCTCACAGCATTAAGGTTACAAAATATATCTACAGACCGAACAACAGCATAATAGCCAATTTCACCTGTTTGAAGTCAAAATCTAGTAGCTTGTATAATATTATGAAGTTTCAAAGGAGCAAATATCAGACAGCATTCAGGAAATACTCTTATCAGTCCTCTTTACAAAGCCATGGATATGAATCAAATAATATTCACAACATATCATGCTAAGTCAATTCACTGATCATCTATAACTTCCCAAAGCACATGAGACGGGAGCTGTACATAAATTACGTATAGGAGGAATCCACAATAACAGAAACATTTTTCAACTCTACAAAAATAAATTAAAAAAAAAAACAGAAATTCTTTCAGCAGCATAAACAATTATATGATTGCATACTGACTAACATAATAAGAAGATTCCTTGTTTTATTCTATTACCAAAATTGAAGTCTCACACTCTAGAATAAACTGTTACTTTTGTTTCTCACACCAAGTTAAACAAAAATAAATAAATAAATCCTGTTCACAATCTACCACAACTTTCTCCCTTCATCTACTTGAGCCTAAAAGGTGGTAGAAAAATTAGAGGCATTTAGAAAGTATATGAAAATAACAAGAAATAAAAGAGAATTGATTACAAATAATAATAAAACCAACAACGAAAATAATAATAAGACTAACTTCATATTTTCAACCATTTACCGTCACATCAAAATAACAAATGCAAAGCACAAGGGAGCTAACAAATGCAAAATCGAACATGTTCTACTCAACATAATGAAACTAAACAATCTCTTAACCACAGAAAAGCCAAATTAAGCGCATGCCCATTAGTCTATGTGCACAGATAACCACTACCACGCCATACAAGTAGAAATTAAGAGAGAATCCACAAACTCACATGAAAGCATTAGCTAAGAACCAAAAAAAAAAAATGATTATAAAATAGCGTAAATGAACTAACCGTAGATAAGTTTCAAGTAACTTGTACTTTTTCAGTTGTTTAGCTCCGTATCTCAACTCGAACTGCAAATAAACTCCATAGCCGGTTAGTAGCAGCCGTGGAAAACAACTCGTTTTTTTGTGGCAATAGAAATTTAGGATAAATTCAGCAACATCCCTTGATTTGTCAAAAACATTAAGGCCCCATAAGTTTGAAATTTTTTGAAGAACTTCCAAAACTATCCAGAATTTTAGTTTAGGTTACAAAAATAACTCTGCTCCTGAAAATTTACATCTCGTGACACTCTCTATTTACATCTCATGACACTCTCGAGAGTTTAGAGCTATCAGTTAAACATTGTTAGACATTATCGAATATGGTAGATACTGTCTGATATATTTATTGAATACTATTAAATATCAGATAGTGTCATAATATATAAATTTATAAAGAAACCCCTATTTTAGGGCATTTTTTAATTTTCATAAGTATTTTAATTAACATGCGAATATATCGGGGAAATTTAACAACCCCAAGGTTTGTTGGACATAAAATCCGTCCCTTCTATTTGATTAGTAACTTATACATCCCATCTTGTCTAAAAAAAAAAAAAAATTGACCCTATTTATCTTAGGGTTAGGATCTTCATTTTATGAGATAATATATTAAGCCAATAAAGTATCCCAACCAACTAAAATAAATAGTAAAATATCCCTACATTACATATATGTGAATCTAACTAGAGTACTAGAATTTCTATTTGGTATTACTTGGCTGAATCCAGCGTCACCTTATGACTTGATTAAATAAACTTTCTTCTAAAATTTGAGAAATATACCAAAGCACGTAATAATTTTTTTTATTTACCCTTTAATATTCAGTGTGCGGTTTTTTTTTTTAGTATTTTGTATGTAAGGATAAAATAAGAATTTTGATATTAGATAGTAGCAAATATTAATAATTTTATTTTATAAAACCTTTGAGATGAAGTTGCATTTTATTGAATCCCAATAGAAGTGAATGTCATCTACCCTTCTGATTTTGAACTTTGAAGGTGAAGTTTATAATTATGTATTATTCATTTTGTGATTATATCTCTACCATGTGAAAAATGTTTTGCTCATTTGTAGTACTCAAAATGTAATAATAAAATAGTAAGTATCGCTCATGAGAGATTTGACATAAATTTTGAAGATTGATAATTTTTGTTACATACTAATATAATAAAGTTGATAGCTATTAAAGATTACTATATTGTTTATAATTTAAATTTAAATTTACATTATTGATTCTTTATTTTATTCAGTCATTGGTTTTATTAATAAATTTCTTTATGATTTTGGTAAAAACAGATTATTAATATATTTTGCAGAGTACAACGGTGATTTACAATGTTTTTCTAAGTTTTGAGATGGTAATTTTACACCCAAAAGCTTTTAATGAATTGTAGCGTTATCACCAAATGCTTGTAAATAATGGTTTTACCAGAGACGCAAAGTATGCCTTTCAAATAAAAAAAAATTACATGCTTTTTAATTATTTTTTGTTGGGTGTATTATATATGATACAAATAAATGTTTGTACATAAATTGATTTAAACTAAATAATTCTACAATAAAATGAAAAATACTAAAAAAGAGGGAAAGATAATAATATTATACCTTGATTTTCTAATTCTATTTTTCCTCCTAAATCTTTTATATCACAAAAATTTGTATGAGATGCTATGAGAATAACATCTACAGAAATTGAAATCTTTAATAACTGAACAAAAAATGGATCTTTCAATCTCTATTTAAACAATTTTTTAACCATCAATTTAAATGCTTCTTAAAATGATTTCATTAATAAAGTTGATCGATTCTGCAGAACAAGAATGTGTGGTACTTGTTCATTTATTGTAGCAGTTCTGTCTCACCAGTTTAATATAAATAACCCTTATCTCAAACAGCAAATAATATTAGGTTACCCTAAATAAATATCAAATGCTGACAGCACGCCCAGCAGTTTGTCTCAATGTAGTATATTAATTGAATAGATATTAATTAACTCCAATATCTTACGGTAGAAAGTTAAAATAAATAAATAATTCCAAAGTTTTATGTTCATATTATCTAAATATAATTCAATGAAAACAAAAAAAAATTATTGCACAAGAAAGCAAACTCTAAAACTAAATATAATATCAATAATCATCAATATTAAAGGATACAAAAGTCATATATATTCGATGACTTATTCATGAGTCTCCAAAACAAAATAAACATGATGCTAAATTCATGCAGTGTCAGCTAATATTTATTTCATTTAATTATAAATCATGTTTCTTTCCTTTTTCTTAAAGCTAATATTACACAAATTTCTATTATCGTAATTTCTTTTTTTTTTTCAATTTTTCTTAGATGTTTTATAGCAATAGGAATCCTGTTTTACTCTTTATTATCATAAAAATATATATTCAAAGCCTTTGTAATTAAATAATTAGTATTTAGTAAATTTTATTTCCAGGTTAAAACAGGAAATTACAAAAGATCAGTTTTATAATATTTTATTTATATATTTGATGTCCAAAGTTTAAACGAATTTTTAATCTAAAGTACACAAAAGAATATTGGATTTCTTCCATTTTTTTTTATTATCATTTGAGTAAATCAGATTCATGTCACCTTATGATTTCATAAATAAACCTTTCTTCTAAATTTCATAAAATATATCAGTCGTCCTATAATTTTTTTTATTTACTTTTGATTTCAGTTTTCGATATTATACATTCAAACATAAATTATAATTAAAATCTTATAACTTTTGATCAATGCAGAACTTCACCAACCAAATAAAATAAAACTCAATATTATTAAATTACGTTACAGTTTATTTAATTTCAATGAAAGTAATACCAAAATGAATTATAAATGTATTCAAATTGTATTAATGTGTATTTTAAAAGTTAACACATATTAAGAAAACTATTTATATTGATTTAAAAGCTTAAAATATTAGAATAGGATAGTTGCCTTGACATGATATTCAAAAAAAAATTACAGCTTTATGATTAATTTATTAATATAAATAAACGCATATTCTTATTTATTTTCTTTTATTATACACAAAAAATATGATTAATTTGTTACCTTAAAATATACAAATATCGTTGGTTATTTAATTTAACTAGACATATTCCCATATACCATCACTGCTACTTCTCCTGGAAAGACTATTCCCCTGCACTTACAAATATCAAAATTGATTTTTTTTAACTAAATTAACATTTTTTAAAATTTATTCTCTCTGTTATTTACTTTTTAAAATTTATATCAAAATGGGGAGATATTCTCAAGAGACCAAGAATTACACGGACAAATTATATGTTTATCTTCTATGTAATTCTTAGTTAGAAATTTTATATTATTGTTTTGCTAGGGGTTCTCAAAGGGAAAATTTGTTGGATTTTTTAATCCATGTTTTACCTATTTTGGTTAAAGTAATAACCATATTAGGTATTTATATTCGCTTAATTACTTTAAATTAATTTGTACATTATTTTAGGTGAAATAGTAAAATATAAATATTTTTATTTATGTTTTAATATGTACATACACACGCATATATAAATTAATTTTGTATCTTTAAAACTTATTTTATAAATCAGGTTAATAAACTTTTATTCGCTAATTTTGCATCTTTTAGTACTTGATTATTTTATATCTCATACCCAGTAGTCTATGTGCACAGATAACCACTGCCAAGCCATAAAAGTACGAATTAAGAGAATCCACACACTCACACGAAAGCTTTAGTGAAGAACCAAAGAAGTCTCTAAACTTCGAAAAAAAAAAAACCGTCAAGAAAATATTGATTATAGAAGAGCATTAATGAACTAACCGTAGATAAGTTATAAATTTAGCATTATTATATAAACAAATCAAGAGTCATCTTATGACTTCATTAAATAAAATTTCTTTTAAAATTTAGGAAATATACCAAATCACGTAATATTTTTTATTTACCCTTTAATTTTTTTTTTGTATTATGCATGCAAGGATAAATTAAGAATTTTGATATTAGATAATAGCAAATAATACTAGTTTTTATTTTATAAAACCTTGGAGATGAAGTTGCATTATTTTATTAAATCTCAAAAAAGAAGTAAATGTCATCTACTTTTGACCTTCGAAGGTGTAGTCTACAATTATGCATTATTCATTTTATGATTATGTCTCTACCATGTGAAAAATGTTTTTACTCGTTGGTAGTACTCAAAATGTAATAATAAAATAGAAACTACCTCTCATAGGAGATTTGACATAAATTTTGAAGATTGATATTTTTTGTTACATACTAATATAATAAACTTGATGGCTATTAAAGATTTCTATATTGTTTATAATTTAAATTATTAATTCTTTATTTTAATTGGTCATTAGTTTTATTAATAAATTTCTTTATGATTTTGGAATAAACAGATTATTAATATACTTTGCAAAAGACAGGGGTGATTTACAATGTTTCCCTAAGATTTGGCGATGGTAAATTCTATACCCAATAAATTGTAAAGTTATCACCATCTTCATGTAAACAATGGTTTTACAAGTAAACAAATTTTTAGGAGTATACTTTCAAATTAAGACAACTACAAGCTTCTACTTAAATACATTATATGTTTTTGTGCTGTATAATTAATCTAGTTTTGGTCTGTATTGTATTGTGTATGATACAAATAAATGTTAGTACATAAATTGATTTAAACAAAATAATTCAATAATAAAATGAAAAATACCCAAAAAGAGTGAAAGATATTTTTATACCCTAGTTTTCTAATTCTATTTTTGTTCTCCTGCATAGCACTTGCAAGTATGTGTTGGATTTATTGAAGGGATGATTCTCATTTGCCCCTAAGATTGGGCGAACAGCAATCAAAGACCCGGGCATCTAGTCCTGAAAATTTCAATTTACCCCCTAAAGCATGAATCTGGACCTACTTAAGGGTAGAAACGTAATCTTACAATTTCTTCCTCACAACACAATGTAAATATCCCTTATCTCAACCACAAATAATAGTGTAAATAAATATCAAACGATAAAAAAGCAGTTTGTCTTAATCTAGTATATTAGTTGAATACATATTAATTAACTGCAATATCTTAGAGGTAGAAAGTTGAAATAAATAAATACATTCAAATTTTTATTCTTGTAGAATTTTAATATAATTTCATCCAAAAAAAAATTAGTGCAAGAAATTAAACTCTAAAACAAAATATGATATCTATAACCATCAATATTAAATGATAAAAAAGTCATATATTTTCGATGACTTATTCACGGTCTCAAAAATAAAATAAACATGATGCTAAATTCATGCAATACTAGCTGGTATTATTTTATTTATATAAGTCACGTTTCTTTCCTCTCTCTTAAAAGCTAATATTACATGAATTTCTTTTACTATAATTTCTTTTTATTTTTTATAATTTTTCTTAGATGTTTTATACCAATACCAATCCTGTTTTACTCTTTATTATCATTATATATATATATATATATATATATATATATATATATTCAAAGGCTTTGTAATTAAATAATTAGAATTAAGTAAATTTTATTTCTCAGTTAAAAGAGGAAACTATAAAAGATCAATTTTATAATATTTTATTTATTAATTTGATATTCAAAGTTTACAGGAATTTTTACTCAAGAGTACATAAAAAATTATTGAATTTCTTCCAATTTTTTTTATTATTATTTGAGTAAATCAGATTCATATCACCTTATGATTTCATAAATGAACTTTTCTTCTAAATTTTATGAAATATATCAAGCATCCATATTTTACTTTAGTTTCAGTTTTTGATATTATACATTCAACTATAAAATAATAATTTTAATTTTCCAACTTTTGATCCATGTAGCACCTCACCAACCAAATAATCTATTACTCACTATTATTAAATTACATTACAGTTTATTTAATTTCAATGAAAGTAATACCAAAATGAAATATAAATGGTTTACACCTATGAAATAGTTTCACCTCTTTTATTTTATAAATTATGGATAAAATAATTATTTGCATATGTAACAATCTCTATAAGCAACTAAAATACAAGAGGACAAAGCCTTAAGATGTTTAGATGGAAAATTGTTTAACATAAACAAAAAGAGGAAAGCAACATTGATATTAAAAAATTGCACAGATAAATGGGCCGATAAAATGTCCGTTTTCACTGCGCAACAATATTATTGCGGCTATTAAAATAAAATTTAAATGTATTCAAATTGTACAAATGTGTAGTTTAAAAGTCAACACATGTTAAGAAAACTATTTATATTGATTTAAAGGCTTAAAATGTTAGAATATGACAGTTGCCTTGACATGAAATTAAAAAAAAAAAAATGAAGATGTGTGATTAATTTTTTAACTTGAATAAATCAATATTCTTATTTATTTCTTTTATTAGACAATAGAAATATGATTGCCTGTTACCTTAAATATACAAAGATTGTGATGTATTTAATATTTTATTTAACTAAACAATGAAAAAACGATTCCCCACATTCGCAAAGCCATGGATATGAATCAAATAATATTGACAACATATCATGCTAAGTCAATTCACTGATCCTCAAAAATAATATTTTTATGTTATATATTTGCATATATAACTTCCCAAAGCACATGAAACTGGAGCTGTAGATAAATTACGTATAGGAGGAATCCACAAAAACAGAAACATTTTTCAACTCTACAAAAAAAAAATAAATAAATAAAAGAAATTCTTTCAGCAGCGTAAACAATTGTATGATTGCATACTAACTAAAATAATGAGAAGATTCCTTGTTTTATTCTATTACCAAAATTGAAGTCTTACACTCTGGAATAAACTGTTACTTTTGTTTCTCACACCAAGTTAAACAAAAATAAATAAATAAATCCTGTTCACAATCTACCACGACTTTCTCCCTTCATCCACTTGAGCCTAAAAGGTGGTAGAAAAATTAGAGGCATTTAGAAAGTATATGAAAATAACAAGAAATAAAAGAGAATTGTTTAGAAATAATAATAAAAACAACAGCAAAAATAATAATGAGACTAACTTCATATTTTCAACTATTTACCGTCACATAAAAATTACAAATGCAAAGCACAAGGGAGCTAACAAATGCAAATCGAGCATGTTCTACTTAGGGGTGGCAATTTGCCCCGTCGGGTCCGAGGCCCCGGTTTGCCCCGGACAAATGGGGCGAGGCAAGACCCGCCCCAAAACTGTTTTGGGGCGGGTCTGGGGCAAAAGAATTCTGCCCCGGTAGGGGCGGGTCAGGGTCCGGGTCTAACACTTAGCCCCGTTCGACCCGCCCCGCCCCGCACAGTATAAGGGTGTATATGATAAAAAATAAACTATTGGGACTTAAATGATATTATTAGGGGTGATTGTAACACGTTTGAATATATTAGAGGGTTGACAGTAAGTAAAATAATATGATAAAAATTAGAGGTTGTAAATTTTATAGAGGGTTGATTGCAAAAAATAAAAATATTATAGGGGGTTAATTGCAAAAATATAAATGTTTAGGGACGGGGCAGGGCGGGTCTAATTTGTTCAAAAATTTTTTGCCCCGCCCCGCCCCACCCTGCAACGGGGCAATGGGGCGGGGCGGGGCAAAAAAAATTTGAACGGGGCGGGGTTGGGTACCGGCTGCCCCGGACCCGTCCCGCCCCATTGCCATCCCTAGTTCTACTCAACATAATGAAACTAAACAATCTCTCAACCACAGAAAAGCCAAATTACGCGCATACCCATTAGTCTATGTGCACAGATACCGCTACCAAGCCATAAAAGTAGAAATTAAGCGAGAATCCACAGACTCACATGAAAGCATTACTTAGGAACCAAAAAAAAAAAAAATGATTACAAAATAGCGTAAATGAACTAACTGTAGATAAGTTTCAAGCAACTTGTACTTTTTCAGTTGTTTAGCTCCGTATCTCAACGCGAACCGCACATAAGCTCCACAGCTGGTTAGCAGCAGTCGTGAAAAACAACTCGTTTTTTGTGGTAATGGAAATTTAGATAAATTCACTCACATCCCTTGATTTGTCAAAAACATCACGGCCCCGTAAGTTGAAAATTTTTTAGAAACTGGCGAAATTACCCAGAATTTTAGTTTAGGTTACAAAAATAACCCTACTCCTGAAAATTTACATCTCATGACACTCTCTCGAGTTTGGAGCTATCAGTTGAACATTGTTAGACATTATCGAATATGGTAGATACTGTCTGATATACTTATTGAATACTATTGAATGTCAGATAGTGTCATAGTATGTAAATTTTTAGAGACATAATCATTTATAAAGAAACCCCTATTTTAGGGCATTTTTTAATTTTCATAAGTATTTTAATTAACATGCGATTATATCGGGGAAATTTAACAACCCCAAGGTTTGTTAGACATAAAATCCGTCCCTTCTATTTGATTAGTAACTTATACATTCAATCTTGTCTTAAAAAAAAAAAAAATTGACCCTATTTATCTTAGGTTTAGGATCTTCATTTTATGAGATAATATATTAAGCCAATAAAGTATCCCAACCAACTAAAATAAATAGTAAAATATCCCTACATTACATTTATGTGAATCTAACTAGAGTACTAGAATTTCTATTTGGTATTACTTGGGTGAATCCAGTGTCACCTTATGACTTGATTAAATAAACTTTCTTCTAAAATTTGAGAAATATACCAAAGCACGTAATAATTTTTTTATTTAACCTTTAATATTCAGTGTTTTTTTTTTAGTATTTTGTATGTAAGGATAAAATAAGAATTTTGATATTAGATAGTAGCAAATATTAATAATTTTATTTTATAAAACCTTTGAGATGAAGTTGCATTTTATTGAATCCCACTAGAAGTAAATGTCATCTACCCTTCTGATTTTGAACTTTGAAGGTGTAGTTTATAATTATGTATTATTCATTTTGTGATTATATCTCTACCATGTGAAAAATGTTTTGCTCATTTGTAGTACTCAAAATGTAATAATAAAACAGTAAGTATCTCTCATAAGAGATTTGAAATAAATTTTGAAGATTGATACTTTTTGTTACATACTAATATAATAAAGTTGATAGTTATTAAAGATTACTATATTGTTTAAAATTTAAATTTAAATTTACATTATTGATTCTTTATTTTAATCGGTCATTAGTTTTATTAATGAATTTCTTTATGATTTTGGTAAAAATATATTATTAATATATTTTGCAGAGTACAACGGTGATTTACAATGTTTTTCTAAGTTTTGAGATGGTAATTTTACACCCAAAACTTTTAATGAATTGTAGCGTTATCACCAAATGCTTGTAAATAATGGTTTTACCAGAGACGCAAAGTATGCCTTTCAAATAAAAAAAAATTACATGCTTTTTAAGTATTTTTTGTTGGGTGTATTATATATGATACAAATAAATGTTTGTACATAAATTGATTTAAACTAAATAATTCTATAATAAAATGAAAAATACTAAAAAAGAGGGAAAGATAATAATATTATACCTTGATTTTCTAATTCTATTTTTCCTCCTAAATCTTTTATATCACAAAATTTGTATGAGATGCTATGAGAATAACATCTACAGAAATTGAAATCTTAAATAACTGAACAAGAAATGAATCTTTCAATCTCTATTTAAACAACTTTTTAATCATCAATTTAAATGCTTCTTAAAATGATTTCATTAATAAAGTTGATCGATTCTGCAGAACAAGAATGTGTCGTACTTGTTCATTTATTGTAGAAGTTCTGCCTCACCAGTTTAATATAAATAACCCTTATCTCAAACAGCAAATAATATTAGGTTATCCTAAATAAATATCGAATGCTGACAGCACGCCCAGCAGTTTGTCTCAATGTAGTATATTAATTGAATAGATATTAATTAACTCCAATATCTTACGGTAGAAAGTTAAAATAAATAAATAATTCCAAAGTTTTATGTTCATATTATCTAAATATAATCCAATGAAAACAAAAAAAAATTATTGCACAAGAAAGCAAACTCTAAAACTAAATATAATATCAATAATCATCAATATTAAAGGATACAAAAGTCATATATATTCGATGACTTATTCATGAGTCTCCAAAACAAAATAAACATGATGCTAAATTCATGCAGTGTCAGCTAATATTTATTTCATTTAATTATAAATCATGTTTCTTTCCTTTTTCTTAAAGCTAATATTACACAAATTTCTATTATCGTAATTTCTTTTTTTTTCAATTTTTCTTAGATGTTTTATAGCAATAGGAATCCTGTTTTACTCTTTATTATCATAAAAATATATATTCAAAGCCTTTGTAATTAAATAATTAGTATTTAGTAAATTTTATTTCCAGGTTAAAACAGGAAATTACAAAAGATCAGTTTTATAATATTTTATTTATATATTTGATGTCCAAAGTTTAAACGAATTTTTAATCTAAAGTACACAAAAAAAATATTGGATTTCTTCCATTTTTTTTATTATCATTTGAGTAAATCAGATTCATGTCACCTTATGATTTCATAAATAAACCTTTCTTCTAAATTTCATAAAATATATCAGTCGTCCTATAATTTTTTTTATTTACTTTTGATTTCAGTTTTCGATATTATACATTCAAACATAAATTATAATTAAAATCTTATAACTTTTGATCAATGCAGAACTTCACCAACCAAATAAAATAAAACTCAATATTATTAAATTACGTTACAGTTTATTTAATTTCAATGAAAGTAATACCAAAATGAATTATAAATGTATTCAAATTGTATTAATGTGTATTTTAAAAGTTAACACATATTAAGAAAACTATTTATATTGATTTAAAAGCTTAAAATATTAGAATAGGATAGTTGCCTTGACATGATATTCAAAAAAAAAAATTGCAGCTTTATGATGAATTTATTAATATAAATAAATGGATCTTCTTATTTATTTTATTTTATTATACACAAAAAAATGATTAATTTGTTACCTTAAATATACAAATATCGTTATTTATTTAATTTAACCAGACATATTCCCATATGCATGCCACCACTGCTTCTTCTCCTGGAAAGACTATTCCCTGCACTTACAAAATATCAAAATTGATTTTTTTAAACTAAATTAACATTTTGTTTAAATTTATTCTCTCTATTATTTAATTTATAAAATTTATATCAAAATATCAATTCCCTTCATATTATAGTTGGGGTAGATATTCTCAATAGACCAAGAATTACATGGACAAATTATATGTTTATCTTTTATGTAATTCTTAGTTAGAAATTTTATATTATTGTTTTGCTAGGGGTTCTCAATGGTAAATGTTGCTTGATTTTTTAATCCATGTTTTACAGATTTTGGTTAAAGTAATAACCATATTAGGTATTCATATTAGCTTGATTGATTTAAATTAATTTGTACATTATTTTAGGTGAAATAGTAAAATATAAATATTTTTATTTATGTTTTAATTTGTACATGCACACACATAAATAAATTGATCTTGTATCTTTAAAACTTATTTTATAAATCAGGTTAATAAACTTTTATTCGTTAATTTTGCATCTTTTAGTACTCAATTATTTTATATCTCATGCTAGGGGTGCACATGGGTCGGGTCGGGTTTGCCCAAACCCGATTTTGACCCCGACACTGTTCAAACCCAACTCTTTTGACCCGAATTCGGGTTACTATTCAATATTAACCCGATTAAAACCCGATAACCCGATTGGATCGGGTCGGGTTGGATCGGGTTTGGTTATATTCAAACATATTATTCAAACCCGATTATAACCCGGTACTGTTCAAACTCGACTATTCCAACCCGATTTCGGGTTACTGTTCACGATTAACCCAACCAAAACCTGATAAACCCGACAAACCCGATCGAGTCGGGTCGGGTCGGATTATTTTGCACACCCCTATCTCATGCCCATTAGTCTATATGCACAGATAACCACTACCAAGCCATAAAAGTACGAATGAAGAGAATCCCCACACTTAAACGAAAGCATTAGCTAAGAACCAAAGAAGTCTCTGAACTTTAAAAAAAAAGCCATAAAAAAAATATTGATTATAAAAGAGCGTTAATGAACTAACAGTAGATAAGTTATAAATTTAGCATTATTATTTGGGCAAATCAAGGATAATCTTTTGACTTCATTAAATAAAATTTCTTTTAAAATTTGGGAAATATACCAAATCACCTAATATTTTTTATTTACCCTTTAATGTTCGTTTTTTATATTTTGTATTATGCATGGAAGGATAAATTAAGAATTCTTATATTAGATAATAGCAAATAATACTAGTTTTAATTTATAAAAATTTGGATTTTTAGGGAGAAATGCTCACAGCACTCACACAGCTGCTGAGCTACGTTTTCTATTTATATTGAAGGAGAAAAGGGATTACATTGAAGATGCCACGTGTCCTACATCCATGATACAAGATAAACAGCTAATAACATCATTGCACATGGCACCTTACTAGAAGCTAGTAGAAGGAAGAGCAAACTGATTCTGCTTAAGGAGTAAAACAGAGAATAAACAGAATTAATTAAATTATTAACAGACTTAACAGACAGTGAGCTGAGGTGTCCAAAAGCTTGTCCAGCAAGGCAGTCTAGCGGTGAGCTTCAGTGAGTTGTCTTGACATCCCCCCTCAAACTGGAGGGTAATTCACTTACTCCCAGTTTGTTTCGAAATTGCTGGAATTGAGGAGCTGCAATGGGTTTGGTGAGGCAATCTGCAAGTTGATCACATGATGGAACATACCTGACCTCAAGTTGCTTCTGCATGACTTTGTCTCGAACAAAATGCACATCGATCTCTATGTGCTTTGTTCTGGCATGGTATACTGAGTTCGATGATAAGGCACTTGCACTGGTATTATGACACCAGGTAATTGGATATTGTGGGGATTGACAATGAAGTTCAGAGAGAAGAGATTGCAGCCATGTAATTTATGCAGCAACTTGAGCTAAAGCACGATATTCTGACTCAGTGCTTGATCGTGATACAACAGGTTGTTTTTTTATTGCCAGGAGACTAAGGTATCCCCTAGAAAGATGCAGTATCCTCCAATTGACCTTCTGTCATCCAAGCTACAAGTCCAATCGGCATCAAAGAAACCAGTGATGAGGGTGCTATCACTCGGTTTGATATGCAGACCAAATAATTCAGTTCCTTTTAAATACCTCAATATTCTTTTGACTCCTTGCCAATTATGCATTAAAGGAGCCTGTAAGGATTGACTGAGTTTGTTAACAACATAGGCTATGTCAGGCCTTGTATATGTGAGGCACTGGAGGGCACCAACTTTGCTTCTGTAAAGTGTGGTTTCTGGAAAGGGTTCAGAGGCTTCAACTGATTTGGTTTTGCTTATGGCAGCAGGGGTTGTGCATGGTTTCAAGTGCTCCAATTTCAACCTTCTGATTAAGTCAGAAATGTATTTTGACTGGTTTAAGTACATCCCTGTTAAGTCTCTTCTTACCTCTATTCCAAGAAATTAATGTAATTCGCCAAGATCCTTGAGAGCATAAAGCTTGTTTAGGCTTCGAATCAATTCATGAGTTGAGGATGTGTTGTTGCTGGTTATAAGTATGTCATCCACATACACCAGAGTGAGAATTAGGATGTCTTTCTCCTTGAAAATGAAAAGAGATGAGTCTGATTTAGAATTGATGAAGCCCCAATATAAGAGAGTGCTTTTCAGTTTTTCAAACCAGGCTCTTGGGGCCTGTTTAAGACCATATAAAGCTTTGTGAATTTTGCAGACATGGGAGGGTTTAGAGGAGTCAATGTATCCTTCTGGTTGGACCATGTACACTGATTCTTCTAAGCTTCCATTAAAGAAGGCATTGTTGATATCCAATTGCCTTATTGACCAACCTTTAGAGACTGCCAAGGTGAGAATAACTCTGATTGTCCCAGCCTTTACCACAGGACTGTATGTCTCAGAGTAGTCAATCCCAGAGGTTTGGTGGAATCCCTTGGCCACCAATCTAGCTTTGTGCCTGTGAACAGTGCCATCACTATTTAACTTGAGCTTGAACACCCATCTATTTCCCACTAAACTGTAGTTAGGAGAGTATGGAACTAGTGTCCAGGTTTTGTTCTTGACTGAAGCTTCATATTCTGAATCCATTGGCTTTCTCCAGGAGCTTGATTTCATGGCTTCAGAGACTGAATTTGGTTCTGTGTGCTCCTTAATTTCTTCATGTTGTTTACTAATGTTGTAAACTTTGGGCTTAAAAATGCCTCTTTTGAACCTTGTGATCATTGGGTGGTGAGGAATATTTGGATTGGTGATAGGTTGATTGACAGGTGAGTTGTCAGGTTCTCTTCTGATGGATTCACTCATTTGAGGGGGTGATAAACTATTTGAGAGAACTAGTGAGTGATTTGGAGAGGTTCTTAGTGACTGATTTGGGCAAGTATTTGAGGTGTTTGCATCTGTGTTTTTCTTTGAGGTGAGATTTTGATCAGTTTCAGTTACAGCATGATAGTCTTGAGATGTGTCTCTATTCTGAATGTCACAATTCTAAAATCCTTCAAGTTTATTTTCTTTGCTCGACCATCTATTTAGAGTTGGAAGTAAGACACCAGAGGATGGAATAAAAGATTGAATAAAGGAAGAATTATCTCTGACATTTAAGAATCCTTCTTTGAATGGGAATTCTAACTCATTAAATATGACATGCCTAGAGATGTAGATCCTGCCTGTGAAACTTAGACACTTAAATCCTTTATGATGGTCACTATAACCCAAAAAGACACGGTGGAATGGTATTGAAATTTATGATTTTGGTAAGGCCTTAGACAAGGAAAACAGGCACAGCAAAAGGTTTTAAGAGATTGATAATCAGGGAGTTGATTGAACAATTTCTGCCAAGGAGAGAATCCACCAAGAGTTGGTTTTGGAAGCCTATTAATCACCCAAACAGCTGCGTGGAAAGCTTCCCACTAGTATTTTAAGGGAATGCTAGCTTGCGCCAACAATGTGAGTCCTATTTCTACAATGTGCCTATGCTTTCTTTCAGCTTTCCCTTGCTGTTCATGAGTGTAAGGACAAGCAACTCTAAGCTCGATTCCATTTAATTTTAAGAAGTCAGTGAACACCCTATATTCACCTCCCTATTCAGATTGGAGTCCTTTGATATGAGTTTCAAATTTTTTCTCAACATAGATTTTGAAGTGTTAAAAAACTACCAGGGCTTCAGACTTGTTTTTTAGTGGATAGATCCAGGTAAACCTACTGAAATCATCTATAAAGTGTATGTAATACGTAAAGCCTGAGCTTGAGTTCACAGGAGCAGGGCCCCAGAGATCAGTATGAATTAGTTCAAGGACCTGTTTTGTTTTATTGTGAGAGGTTTTGAAAGGGAGAGCATGTGATTTTCCAAATTGACAAGCATCACAAAATTCAGGAATTTCATTGCTATGAGAGAATTCATTACATGTTTTCAGAATTTGGTTAAGAATTCTAATAGAGGGGTGACCAAGTCTTCTATGCCAAACATTGAGTTTTTCCTTAATTGGCATGATGTTTGAGACTGAGACATTTAGACAACACGGACTTATTACATTTCTAGATATTGACTTAGACAAGGATTTAACTAAGAACTGTTTAGAAACAAGTTTTGGAGACACACAGGACTTTTTGACAGGATTCACAGTAGCAACAAAGCTCTTAAATTGTTTATTTCTTCCATAGAATCTTGAGTGAGACATGAAGGATTTTTTGAGACTTTGAGGACAGATCTGATAGAGTCCATCTCTAGTTCTCCCTTGCAGTAGAATTTGTTGAGTGTGTTTGTCCTTCGCAAGGCAAAATTTTGGGTGAAATTCAACAAAAACATCATTGTCTGCAGTAAGTTTGGAAATGCTCAAAAGATTCTTAGTTATCTTAGGCATACACAACACATTCTTCAAATTTAACATGGTATTGCAGGCAGCTATTTTAGAGTGTCCTACATGAGAAATGCACAATTTATTTCCATCTCCTACAGAGAGTTTTTGCTTACCATAATACTCACTCTTGGAGCTTAGCATATCAGATTGAGGTGTCACATGATTTATGGCCCCACTGTCTGCGTACCAACTTCCATCAGTAACAATTTCAGATGTGGCAAATGGAGTCAGATGAGGTGGATTTTATGAAACAAAGTAGGCTTGTTGAGGCTGATTCTGTCTTGGGAATCCAGAAAATCCCTGCCTATTGTTGTTGTTTCTACTTTGATTAGTTGATCCCATATAACTCAGGTCTGTTCTATAGAAACAGATTGAAGCTGGATGGCCAATCTTGCCACAAATTTGGCAAATTGGCCTTGATTGACCAAATCTACCACGTCCTCTGCCTCTCTGGTTACCATTGTTTGTGCCTCTTTCAAAGTTTTGGTTAGGATTCCTGGAGTTGTTGCCTTGTTGTGACTTATCACATTTGACATTTTGTCTTCCAACATCAATATTTGCTGACACTTGGTTGAGGCTAAGATTGGTGAAACTGTTCAGCCTTTCCAATCGATTCTCAAAGTTGAGAAGAGTAGCTTGGAGATCCTGCCAGGAAATATTGTCTTTGCTTTGAATCTGAACAACAATGGGTGTATAGTCAACATCTAGCCCAAGAGTGAAAAATGAGATCAGGTCATTCATTTCTATAGGACTTCCTACCACAACCAAGTTGTCCGATATTTTCTTCATAGTTGCCAAATAATCACTCATCTTCATAGATCCTTTCCTGGTGGTTTGAAGATCAAACCTGAGATTTGAGATTTTGGACCTATTTTTGTTTCCACAATACTCCTCTAGTGCTTTCCACAGTTTGTGAGAAGTAGGTTGGCCTATAACTTGGGTAGCAACTTCACTGGTGATTGAGCTAAGAAGCCATCCCATTAGTAGGCTGTTGGTAGTAACCCATTCTTCATATTCTGGGTTTGGAATGAGTTGGGAGCTAGTTTCATCTTCACCAGGAGTAGTTGCTGGAATAAATTCTAGAGGACAAGCTTTAGAGCCTAGGACAAAGCCATCAAGTTTGTGACCTCTCAAAGTGGGTAGGATCATAGCTTTCCAGATGGTGATATTATCTTCATCGAATTTGATAGGAAAAGATTGATTCAGAGTATTTCCGAAGGGTGAGCTCCCATGGAGAGAAATTGAACGAGATGAGGAGTTTGAGTCACCATTGGAGTGACCTGTGTCCACTGAACCAGCAGACATGGCGTAGGCCTTAGAAGGCTCTGATAACAATTTGGATTTTTAGGGAGAAATGCTCACAGCACTCATACAGCTGCTGAGCTATGTTTTCTATTTATATTGAAGGAGAAAAGGGATTACATTGAAGATGCCATGTGTCCTAATCCATGATACAAGATCAACAGCCAATAACATCATTACACATGGCACCTTACTAGAAGCTAGTAGAAGGAAGAGCAAACTGATTCTGCTTAAGGAGTAAAACAAAGAATAAATAGAATTAATTAAATTATTAACAGACTTAACAAACAATGAGCTGAGGTGTCCAGAAGCTTGTCCAGCAAGGCAGTCTAGTGGTGAGCTTCAGTGAGCTATCTTGACATAAAACCTTGGAGCTGAAGTTGCATTATTTTATTAAATCTCGAAAAGAAGTAAATGTCATCTACTTTTGACCTTCGAAGGTGTAGTCTACAATTATGTATTATTCATTTTATGACTATGTCTTTACTATGTGAAAAATGTTTTTACTCGTTAGTTGTACTCAAAATGTAATAATAAAATAGAAAGTACCTCTCATAAGAGATTTGACATAAATTTTGAAGATTGATATTTTTTGTTACATACTAATATAATAAACTTGATGGTTATTGAAGACTTCTATATTGTTTATAATTTAAATTATTAATTCTTTATTTAAATTGGTCATTAGTTTTATTAATAAATTTCTTTATGATTTTGGAATAAACGGATTATTAATATATTTTGTAAAATACAAAGGTGATTTACAATGTTTCCCTAAGGTTTGCCGAAGGTAAATTCTATACCCAAAAGATTTGAATAAATTTTAATGTTATCACCATATGCATGTAAACCATGGTTTTACTAGTAAACAAATTTTTAGTAGTATACCTTTCAAATTAAGACAACTACATGCTTCTACTTAAATACATAATATGTTTTTGTGTTGCATAATTAATCTAGTTTTGGGCTGTATTGTATTGTGCATGAGACAAATAAATGTCAGTACATAAATTGATTTAAACTAAATAATCCAATAATAAAATGAAAAATACCCAAAGAGGGTGACAAATATTATTATACCCTAGTTTTCTAATTCTATTTTTTTCTCCTGCATAATTTTATTAAAAATGTCAAAAAACGAAAATTCGTATTTGAAAAAAGAAAACTTGCATGATACGGACAAGTCACCCGCTGCGAGGTACAGCACTTGCAAGTATGTGTTGGATTTGTTCGAGGGATAATTGCGAACTGCAAATCGAAAACCCAGGCATGTGGTCCTGAAAATTCCAATTTATCACCTAAAGTTTCAATCTGGACCTGCTTAAGGGTAGAAACGTAGTCTTACAATTTCTTCCTCACAGCACAATATCAATACCCCTTATCTCACACCACAAAAATAATAGTGTAAATAAATATCAAAAGATAGCAGAGCAGTTTGTCTCAATCTAGTATATTACTTGAATACATATTAATTAACTCCAATATCTTAGAGGTAGAAAGTTAAAATAAATAAATAAATTCAAATTTTTATTCTCATAGAATTTTAATATAATTTCATAAAAAAAAAATTTAGTGCAAGAAACCAAACTCTAAAACAAAATATAATATCTACAACCATCATAAGGATAGAAAACTCATATATTTTCCGTGACTTATTCATGGGTCTCAAAAATAAAATAAACAATGATGCTAAATTCATGCAATATTAGCTGGTATTTATTTTATTTAATTATAAGCCACGTTTCTTTCCTCTATCTTAAAAGCTAATATTACATGATTTTCTATTATTATAATTTCTTTTTATTTTTTGCAATTTTTCTTAGATGTTTTATACCAATACCAATCCTGTTTTACTCTTTATTATCTATATATATATATATATTCAAAGACTTTGTAATTAAATAATTAGAATTAAGTAAATTTTATTTCTCAGTTAAAACAGGAAATTATAAAACATCAATTTTATAATATTTTATTTATTAATTTGATATTCAAAGTTTAAAGGAATTTTTACTCTAAAGTGCATAAAAAATTATTGAATTTCTTCCAATTTTTATTATTATTATTTGAGTAAATTATATTCATATCACCTTATGATTTCATAAATGAACTTTTCCTCTAAATTTTATAAAATATATCAGTCATCCTTATTTTAACTTTAATTTCAGTTTTTGATAATATGCATTCAACTATAAAATAATAATTTTGATTCTATAACTTTTGATCAATGTAGAACTTCACCAATCAAATAATCTATCACTAACTACTATTAAATTACGTTACACTTTATTTAATTTCAATGAAAGTAATACCAAAATGAAATATAAATAGTTTACACTTATGAAATAGTTTCACCTTTTTTATTTTATAAATTATGGATAAAATAATTATTTGCATATGTAACAATTCCTACAAGCAGCTAAAATACAAGAGGACAAAGTCTTAAGATGGTTAGATGGAAAATTGTTTAACATAAACAAAAATCCAAAAGCAACATTGATATTACCAAATTGCACAGATAAATGGGCCGATCATAGGTCTTTTTTCACTGCGCAACAATAATATTGTGGCTATTAAAATAACTATTAAATGTATCCAAATAGTACAAATGTGTAGTTTAAAAGTTAACACATGTTAAGAAAACTATTTATATTGATTTAAAGGCTTAAAATGTTAGAATATGATAGTTGCCTTGACATGAAATTTAAAAAAAAAAAATGAATATGTGTGATTAATTTGTTAACTTGAATAAATAAATATTCTTATTTACTTTCTTTTATTAGACACTAGAATATGATTGATTTGGTTACCTTAAATATACAAAGATTGTGATGTATTTAATATTTTAACTAAATAATGAAAAGACGATTCCCGCATTTGCAAAATATCAAAATTTATTTATTTTTACTAAATTAACATTTTTGTTTAAATTTATTATCTCGATTCTTTACTTTGTTTAATTTTATATTAAAAGATCCGTTCCTTTTTATATTATAGTTCGGGTAGATATTATCAAGATACCAACAATTACATAGACAGATTATATGTTTGTCTTTTATGTTTTTCTTAGTTAGAATTTTTATATTATTGTTTTGCTAGGATTTTTAATGGTAAATGTTGTTGGATTTTTGAATCCATATATTGTTTACAGTATATATTCTTAATGGCTAAGGTAATAACTATATTAAGTGTTTATATTAGCTTGATTGATTGCTTTAAATTAATTTGTACATTATTTTAGGTGAAATACTAAAATATAAATATTTTTCATTCCATTATGTTTTATTATTTATACATATTAATTAATTTGGTATCTTTAAAACTTATTTTATTAATCATTTTAATGAACTTTCATTTGTAATTTTGCATCTTTTTATACTTATTTTATATCTCATGTTAATAAACTTTTATACTTTGTTTGTTGTATATTTTTTCGATTCCATTAATAGGCCTCCAAAAATAATTTGACTAAAAAGTTTGTATCGTATTATGTGACAGTTTGATTTATTTTTCGCAAAGGGTATGATAATTAACATTTGTTTCCAACCTTAAATAATTATAAATTCTCCTATATTATCTCAATTTATTATTGGATGAATTTAGTTAACTCCAATAGCTTTGAAACTTAAAAAAATTAATTTCAACCCGATTCAAAATATAATTTAATTCAAATTTTATGCCAAAAGTATTCAATACAATCACTTGTTCATGGATGTGATTAATAAAATAAACACGAGGTCCAATTCATGCAATTTCTTTATATGTTAATTAATTTATACGAATTGTAATAAATATTTAGCTATTATTTTATTTAGTTATTAAAGCACATCAATTGAATACAAACTCTAATTCTAATTATAATTCATGATTTTAGCTCTTTTTTTTTTATCTTTAACTAATTCCATCCTATTAATAATTTATGTATTTAGGTTTTAGAGGTTCATATTCGTATCGAGAAAGCAGATCTATTTTAATTTTTTTATTGTAAAATGACTTAATTTAATCCAGTTATTAATTTTATTCTCTTTTGGCCTCCACACTTTCTGATTTTTTACAAATGACCCCTCCAAATGTTTAAGCCTGGATCCACCCCCGTGTATGAGCCTACAAATTGAAATTCTATCCTTATTAGAAACTTTTGCTTTTGAAATACATATTAAATGAAATAATTTAATTACAAAGTTATACAAACAATTGCAAACTGACACGACCCGCCCCTAGCTACACGGGCGAATCATGTCTAAAACTGTGGGCTACAACTATTTCTTAATTCTTTTCTTTCTCATGGAACAAACTTGAAATAATTTCCATTACATCCACAAATGAAATTTAAATAAAACAATTTAACTATTACAACCTTGACCTATCCTTGCACCATCACATGGCTGGGCCTCCAGACTTTCTAACTAGACTATATTTTGCTTTCACCTGGGGGAGAAATTTTTAAAAAAAAGAAAAAAAATAAAACAAAAGAGTGAGTATAAAACTCAGTGAGTGGGAATAACAATATATTTGTAAATAAATCTAAAAAAATATATATCATCATAAAAAAAATATTTGCTTATAAAAGAAACAATCTTTAAAACTTGTAACTTTCGTATCATCTAAAACGTCATAAAACTTTAAAATAAATAACTATTGAATGACTAAATTCATCAAAATATTGCTTTTTATTGTCTATACTTAAAACAATAAAATAATCATCTTTAATCATATAATAAAGATACTCTTGATGATCATACTAAAAATATTTATTCAACTGTGATAAAAAAAAATGCGTAACTTTCCATGCAAATCTTCCTTTGAAAAGAAACTTATATAACTCATGAGAAAAATTATGCTTCGTTTATCATAAAACTATAAAATAATGAAGCTGCTAAGAGTACATAAACTATCATAGCTAGTAAAATTCTTTCTAAAACTTTTGAAGAAATTTATACAAATTTGCTAAGCATCTTTCTTTTCTGAATACTTTTCTTTTCTTAATTCTTATAAATATTTAAAACTCGTACTGATATACTAAACAAGTACCCCTGAAGTTGTCTGATTCCTACCTGGCGAGATCTAACATCGCACAGGCAGTGCTATATGAATCTCTTCATACCTGGTGAGATCTACATCACGCAGGCAGAGCTATCTGTACCTGGCGAGATCTAACATCGCACAGGCAGTGCTATACTAGTCATACGCATGCGTAGAGCTGCCCCCAAAGGGCTAAAGCGCCCAGATCACACGGCCCAAAGCCTCTATGTGTGTCTGAACGGGCCCCAAAGGCCTCTATCTGTATCACTGTCTAAGTGATCTGAATAACTATCTGGGTATCGGGTACTAACTTAGTATAACATAACTGTGCTTTATTACTTTTATTAAAAATTGATTTCATTTTAAAAACTGCTTTAGATGCTAAACTTTATCTTTTTAAGCAAACTTATCAAAATCTGAAAATTTATGCAAACTAAAACTAAAAATATTTCTATTGTTTAAATTAATCCATAATAAACATTTAGAAAGACATTTCTAAATACTTTAAGAAATTCTTGAGTCAAATGACTATGAAAACTTTAAATATCAAAACTTCCACACTTTCTCTAAATTTACGAATTATAACTTTCTGAAAAGAAAACTAAAATACGCTTTAAATATAAAATCTTATTTTTCATTTCTAAATGTTATATCTTTGTTCAAAACTAATTTTGAAACTAATATTCGTGTCTACAGCTATTTTGAAAATTAGCTTTGAAATATCTTAGTAATAAAAAGTAAGTATAACCATCGGATATATCTACCTTTAAAAAAAAATACAAAGGAAACTAACTTGAATTCTTCTAAATTCGCTAAAATTCTCGAAAATTCTATAAAGTGTTAAATAAACAAAACTAAGTAAATACAAAAAAAAATATTTCTTAATTATCCACAAAAATAAGTCTTTTTCTCGCAAGAAATACTATAGAAACTAGCTTGACTTCTTCTAAATTCGCTAAATTCTTTAAAATACTAAATAAACATAACTAAGTAAATACTAAGACATGTTTCTAATTATGTAGAAAAAATAAATTTTCTACTCTCTCTAAAATTTTCTAAAATATCTATAAAATCACATTTAGAGAAATTATTATAACTCATAAAATAAAATACTTTTCCACTCACAAATTTGGTTGCACAACACGGTTAGGTCGGATTTGGTTCCAAAATCAACGTTTCACATAGTTGGTCACATCCTTCAACAAAGAATTTATCCTTCATTATCCTAACATCATAAAAGAACTCATCACATCATATTCAATTCATAATCAACTTGAATATTTAAAATTCTCAATATCAAACTTCATATCTTAATCCAATCAATCCTAATTAACTCCATTTCCAAACTTCTTAAATAGAACAGTTCTTGTTCTCTGATTTTTAATAAATAATTGACTTGTCAGAATGGTCTAAAATTTTATACAAACCTTATACACATATATATCTAATGACATATAAAATTTCATAGCATTCCAAGTTCATTAACCACCTCAAAATCTTCATCTTTCCAAATACAAAAATTCTGTAAATTCATTTCCAGAACTGACCTCTCCATTTTCCAAAATACATGATAATTCGTAATAAATTTGTAAAATCACAAAACTCTCCAGAATTAAACTAGACATATATACGAACTCATACCCCAAATTTCATAATTTTTGAAGACTTCTAGATACCTCAAATAACTTACCCAAAACTGATTTTCTGCAGAAACATTGAATTTCTAGTAGTGAACAGTAAACTTCGAAAATTTATATAAAATTGCATACTCAACATTTTTCAATGAATCCAACTTCAAACAAATCCTTGAGATGTCTATTTTAACATATATAAATTTCAGAATCAGATTTAAAGCCAATAAATTACACAAATTTTCGGAATTAGTACTGTTCACAGAACCCTAAATTTCCATAATTATCATCAAAACTAAAAATTCCTTAAAACAAATTCCATAAAAATCAAGGAGAGTGTGAAATACCTTCAATAATACTTCCAATTTCATTATTGTTCTTCATTCTCTCTCTAACTTCTCTCTCTAAAATTTTAAAGCATCCTAATATCTCCTTAAATTATAATTCTCTTGCATACAATATACAAAAATAACTTAAATAGTCTTGGAATTATAAAAATTACCTGATTTTTTTTTTTTTTTTTGTTTCTCCAATAGCCCAGAACCTCTCTCACGTCTGTCTTCTTCTCTTCTCCCTCTCTAGATTTTTCTTTCTCTTTTTTTTTTTTTCTAATATAAATGGTACAATATGAGAGGATGGGCTGGGTTGAAAAAAAATTGGGTTGGGTTGCTAAATAAAACTAAATGGGCTTGAGTTTTTTCTTTCTTTGTAAATGGGCCAAATAAATGGGCTGTTTCAATACTACCTCCTCAAAAAAATTTCGTCCTCGAAATTTGTAATAAGTCTAAAGTATTCAAATGCTTGAACATATTCATGTAGTACTATATAACAATACCTTTATAATTATACGCTTTGAGAATCATGTAACATAACTCTTCTTTTTCTTCATTCACTACTAAGAATCATTTCAATAAGCTACAAACCTTCATTTCTTATAAAAGAAGGATTAGTCCCTGATTGCTGCAAGAATATTACCTTACACGTGAATCAACCTCTGTCTATAGATTAGGAATACCAATTCCTAATTCTTTTGACTTATAAGTGTAACAACTTCTTTCTTAACTTCTCCCGTACATATTTTCACTTCTTAAAACCAATTAATGAGTTGCCAAATTGGTACGACACATCCTAATTATCGCTATCCTTAGGATCCCGGCGCTCCGAAGGAAAGCAATAACCAAGATATGTCATTACTAAAGGCACTCTTTATACTTCTACTGCACAAATTTGTTAAAGCACTTGTAAGAATAGTACATGAGTCTGAAACTTGTATCTAAAAGACCATGGATGCATCTATGAAAAAAAACGTCAATAAAAATCTTGACAAGATATCCTTTGCCTTTCAAACTTAACCAACTTACAAATCATTTAAAATAATAATAATTATTATAATAACATCATCAACAACAATATGTCCCATATGTATTTCCATCATCATGGACTCTTGTCCTCATCTCAACTCAATCACCAAAACTTCTAACATAATGTCATTAGCCTCAAACTCTTTAAATGCTTTGATCATCACAAATCCAACAATAATAACTTAACTTTTTGCCAATAATATATAAAAATTTATAACTATTATTGCAAAACATATTGTACACCTATTCATAACCATAAGCTGAATCAAATAATCATGTCAAAATCTATACAAGATAAAGAGTCCACTTGCATATCATAACGTATAGAAATACAGATAGTTCCCTCGACACATTGCCAAATATAAATATGTGCACATACTGAATTATTACTTGAAAATGTAACTTACTACCTCAAAGCCCTCTTCGTTATATAAATAACATGAAAACGTCATAACTGATAACCATACAAATCACTTCTTTTCAAAACTATCCCACATGATTCAAAATCTTAGTTAGGTCATGACATTGATATAGTTCTACTTTCATAACTAAGCGAAACCAACCTTATATTTCTTATTGAGCCACTTAAATCCTTCTACTTGTCCATATACATCACATAAGTTGGACAAAAGATCCAATGACCCACTTCTAACAATACATCAAGAAAATAAATTTTTAGGTTCCACAAAAGTACTTTCACAACCTCTGAAATCTTCATCACTATCTCATCAATAATAGAATCTATACTAAATACTTCATCTTCATTTTCATTTTTTTTTCATACTACTATATAAAGATATGCTCTTGGCATTATGTCATTATCATTCAATGCTTGCTCATATCTCAATTTACTATTCTCAAAACTAGTGCTTCAAAGTAAAAGCTTCAATCATCTTATGTCATCGTATACTACATATCATGCATAACTCAATTATCATAAAATCATCCAAGCAAATCAATAAGTTTCTAAATTCCTCCTCAGTATATTTTGCATTCTAAAATAGCATATATCATGTAATTCCTCATATTACAATTATCATAACTCAATTCTTCATATAATCTCAATTTTTATATGAAAAACATCACAATTCATAGTACTAACATAACTTAAAAATTAAGCTACACATAAATCCTCTAATCCACAATGCTTGATAAAAGTATCTAGCCTTATATCAAATATTTCCGTTCAAATCTTAACAACTCAAAATACTCACATAGAACAAGACTACATCCTAAAACAATTAGATAAGCAATAAATTTCTAAGATAGGTATCTAATGTCATAACTAAGTCATAACTAAATAATCTCTCTTTGAGCTACTAAGGCTAAGCCAATTTATTTCTCCAACTATGTTCATATGAGGCTGCCACGCCTAAGTTTGATGGTGCTTCCACAAACAACTACATCTTTCCAAAGCAAATACTTTTATTTGATATAGTAGAAGCCTACAGAATCTTAACCATGCTCTGATACCAAATTAACACGACCCGCCCCTAGCTACACGGGCTAATCATGTCTAAAACTGTGGGCTACAACTATTTCTTAATTCTTTTCTTTCTCATGGAACAAACTTGAAATAATTTCCATTACATCCACAAATGAAATTTAAATAAAACAATTTAACTATTACAACCTTGACCTATCCTTGCACCATCACATGGCTGGGCCTCCAGACTTTCTAACTAGACTATATTTTGCTTTCACCTGGGGGAGAAATTTTTAAAAAAAAGAAAAAAAATAAAACAAAAGAGTGAGTATAAAACTCAGTGAGTGGGAATAACAATATATTTGTAAATAAATCTAAAAAAATATATATCATCATAAAAAAAATATTTGCTTATAAAAGAAACAATCTTTAAAACTTGTAACTTTCGTATCATCTAAAACGTCATAAAACTTTAAAATAAATAACTATTGAATGACTAAATTCATCAAAATATTGCTTTTTATTGTCTATACTTAAAACAATAAAATAATCATCTTTAATCATATAATAAAGATACTCTTGATGATCATACTAAAAATATTTATTCAACTGTGATAAAAAAAAATGCGTAACTTTCCATGCAAATCTTCCTTTAAAAAGAAACTTATATAACTCATGAGAAAAATTATGCTTCGTTTATCATAAAACTATAAAATAATGAAGCTGCTAAGAGTACATAAACTATCATAGCTAGTAAAATTCTTTCTAAAACTTTTGGAGAAATTTATACAAATTTGCTAAGCATCTTTCTTTTCTGAATACTTTTCTTTTCTTAATTCTTATAAATATTTAAAACTCGTACTGATATACTAAACAAGTACCCCTGAAGTTGTCTGATTCCTACCTATCTAACATCGCACAGGCAGTGCTATATGAATCTCTTCATACCTGGTGAGATCTACATCACGCAGGCAGAGCTATCTGTACCTGGCGAGATCTAACATCGCACAGGCAGTGCTATACTAGTCATACGCATGCGTAGAGCTGCCCCCAAAGGGCTAAAGCGCCCAGATCACACGGCCCAAAGCCTCTATGTGTGTCTGAACGGGCCCCAAAGGCCTCTATCTGTATCACTGTCTAAGTGATCTGAATAACTATCTGGGTATCGGGTACTAACTTAGTATAACATAACTGTGCTTTATTACTTTTATTAAAAATTGATTTCATTTTAAAAACTGCTTTAGATGCTAAACTTTATCTTTTTAAGCAAACTTATCAAAATCTGAAAATTTATGCAAACTAAAACTAAAAATATTTCTATTGTTTAAATTAATCCATAATAAACATTTAGAAAGACATTTCTAAATACTTTAAGAAATTCTTGAGTCAAATGACTATGAAAACTTTAAATATCAAAACTTCCACACTTTCTCTAAATTTACGAATTATAACTTTCTGAAAAGAAAACTAAAATACGCTTTAAATATAAAATCTTATTTTTCATTTCTAAATGTTATATCTTTGTTCAAAACTAATTTTTAAAACTAATATTCGTGTCTACAGCTATTTTGAAAATTAGCTTTGAAATATCTTAGTAATAAAAAGTAAGTATAACCATCGGATATATCTACCTTTAAAAAAAAAATACAAAGGAAACTAACTTGAATTCTTCTAAATTCGCTAAAATTCTCGAAAATTCTATAAAGTGTTAAATAAACAAAACTAAGTAAATACAAAAAAAAAATATTTCTTAATTATCCACAAAAATAAGTCTTTTTCTCGCAAGAAATACTATAGAAACTAGCTTGACTTCTTCTAAATTCGCTAAATTCTTTAAAATACTAAATAAACATAACTAAGTAAATACTAAGACATGTTTCTAATTATGTAGAAAAAATAAATTTTCTACTCTCTCTAAAATTTTCTAAAATATCTATAAAATCACATTTAGAGAAATTATTATAACTCATAAAATAAAATACTTTTCCACTCACAAATTTGGTTGCACAACACGGTTAGGTCGGATTTGGTTCCAAAATCAACGTTTCACATAGTTGGTCACATCCTTCAACAAAGAATTTATCCTTCATTATCCTAACATCATAAAAGAACTCATCACATCATATTCAATTCATAATCAACTTGAATATTTAAAATTCTCAATATCAAACTTCATATCTTAATCCAATCAATCCTAATTAACTCCATTTCCAAACTTCTTAAATAGAACAGTTCTTGTTCTCTGATTTTTAATAAATAATTGACTTGTCAGAATGGTCTAAAATTTTATACAAACCTTATACACATACATATCTAATTACATATAAAATTTCATAGCATTCCAAGTTCATTAACCACCTCAAAATCTTCATCTTTCCAAATACAAAAATTCTGTAAATTCATTTCCAGAACTGACCTCTCCATTTTCCAAAATACATGATAATTCGTAATAAATTTGTAAAATCACAAAACTCTCCAGAATTAAACTAGACATATATACGAACTCATACCCCAAATTTCATAATTTTTGAAGACTTCTAGATACCTCAAATAACTTACCCAAAACTGATTTTCTGCAGAAACATTGAATTTCTAGTAGTGAACAGTAAACTTCGAAAATTTATATAAAATTGCATACTCAATATTTTTCAATGAATCCAACTTCAAACAAATCCTTGAGATGTCTATTTTAACATATATAAATTTCAGAATCAGATTTAAAGCCAATAAATTACACAAATTTTCGGAATTAGTACTGTTCACAGAACCCTAAATTTCCATAATTATCATCAAAACTAAAAATTCCTTAAAACAAATTCCATAAAAATCAAGGAGAGTGTGAAATACCTTCAATAATACTTCCAATTTCATCATTGTTCTTCATTCTCTCTCTAACTTCTCTCTCTAAAATTTTAAAGCATCCTAATATCTCCTTAAATTATAATTCTCTTGCATACAATATACAAAAATAACTTAAATAGTCTTGGAATTATAAAAATTACCTGATTTTTTTTTATTTTTTTTGTTTCTCCAATAGCCCAGAACCTCTCTCACGTCTGTCTTCTTCTCTTCTCCCTCTCTAGATTTTTCTTTCTCTTTTTTTTTTTTTCTAATATAAATGGTACAATATGAGAGGATGGGCTGGGTTGAAAAAAAATTGGGTTGGGTTGCTAAATAAAACTAAATGGGCTTGAGTTTTTTCTTTCTTTGTAAATGGGCCAAATAAATGGGCTGTTTCACAAACAGTGTAAAAAGAGCATCTGAACTTTTAAAAAATATTACTTGTTATCGAATCTAAACTTCACCAACCTACTAAATTATCACTCACTATTATTAAATTGAAGTTTATTTTATTTATATAAAAAATATATCCAAATGAATTATTATCTTTTTTTTTTTAATTTCACCCATTGCATGGCTCTTTTTTTTTCTTTTTTCTTTTTAATTTTATTACATAAATTATTAATATAAAAACAAACCTATGTCATCATCATTATTATTATTATTGAATGTCCCGGAATGTACAAGCCTCAGAATCGCGAAACATATCAAAATAGTAAATACAAGTGATGGGCATACCGGTAATCTCAGTGCACAACAAACAAATTTAAAATTAAAAAATAAATTAAAATTCCAGGCTGGTACTAAGTACAAGCCTAAGAAGCACAGCACACACCGACGTAGCAAGTACAACGAAGGGGCATAATTGTAATTTCTCAGAATATGCCAAACAAACGATGGATTCTCTCCTATAAAGCCATCACTCGTCTCTGTACAATTCCCTCTACCTTGTAAGTCGAAATTCTCTAGAATTTCTGTGCAACTCGAGAAAACCCCGGTGAGTTGCTCCAAATCCACTCAAATTCTCGATCTTTCTTCATCTGCCATACAATATGCTTTCTGGTTTTGTCTCTGTTTGCTGGTTTTCCTCTGTTAGTGTTTGCTTTAGTGTGGTGATCAAATCGTACCGGGGTGTTGGTGGGGTGAGTGTTGTTGTGGCCATTTTTGTGAAAGATTGATGCTTTTTGGTTGTAATTAACATGATTTCATCTGGGTTTTTAGTGATTTGCATTGGCTTTATTGTTTTTGTTTTCTGTTCTTCGGTTGACCTTTCTTCAAAGAAAAAAAATGGAATTTTTATGTGGGCATCGACTTTGTGGTTGACTTTAGAGAGAAAAGCAAAGAATTTGTTTCGATTAATTGGTTGTTTTTCGCTTTTTCTAATCCATGCAAAGTATAAAATAGAGAGCTTTGTGGCTCTTTGTTTTTGTTTTTGTTTTTCACAATTCATGTAGTAGGTTTTGCATTATGCTGAGCCATGAAGTTCTTGAAGAACCTTGAGCTATCTTTGCCATTCTCTTAACCATGGTTGCTAAATTTCAGTGTGGCAATTAATTATTATATTGATATACTCATTAGGTTTTTTTTTTTAAATTTATTTTTTACATGGTGTCTGCCTTGATTTTAAGAGATGTCTCAATCAGTGGAGGTAAATTTTTAGCAAATAAAATAACATGTAGTTTAGGAGGCTTTTGTTTATACATTTTTCTATTGGTATCAACTCTTAGTTTAAGAGGGTTTTCTTTTACTTTATTGTGATTAAGATTGTATATGATTACTTATTTGCTGAATTTGAATTTGATTTTTATGTGATTACTAGCTGAATTTGCGGAATTTGATATGATTATTTAGGACTCTGGAAACTACTTTTTGAAGTGAATAGAAAAGGCAAGTTTTGTTTTCTGTGGTGACATTTTAACTTCCGAAATGCCAAAGGATAAAAGAGTTCAATCTTTGTCTTTTGATCGGTCTAGGGCATCTCCTTACCCTTGCAGTTCTAGTTCCAGGGATTCCAAACAGTACGAAACTGAGATCCCATCTGGACCACTTGAGAATACTAGAGAGTGGGAGGAAGTTAAGTGCCCAATCTGCCTTGATCATCCCCATAATGCTGTTCTCTTGCAATGCTCTTCGTCCGAGAAGGGCTGTCAACCTTACATGTGCAATACAAGCTACCGCCACTCGAATTGCCTTGACCAGTTCCTTAAGACATCGTCAACTCTATCGATGGAAGTACCTCAGGATATCCCCTCCACTAGCTTGAATCCTTCTTTAATAGGGGAGGAAGCATCAAGGCATGTGCAATCCAGGCATGATGTGAAACTATTGCAGCCAAAGCTTATGTGCCCTCTTTGTAGGGGAGAGATTTTTGGGTACAGTGTGGTCGAGGCTGCCCGTCAGTTTATGAATTCTAAAGTTCGTAGTTGTTCCAGTGAGAATTGCGATTTTAGTGGGACTTATTCAGAACTGAGGAAGCATGCAAGATCGGATCACCCTTTGGTCCGACCAACAGAGGTGGACCCTGAAAGGCAGCATGATTGGAGGAGGTTAGAACATATAAGAGGCTTTACCGATGTCCTTAGCATTATGCAACCAATGATAGGGGAAGACAACAGCGAAGACTTTGCGTCATATGGTTCTTATGACACCATTCTCTACTTACTTTTGGGATCATATCTCATTTATGAAGTGGAAGAACTCCTTGTTAGTAGAGATAGACAGCCAGTGCGTGATATCAGGAGCTTGCAGAGACCATTGAGGTTTAGGTACAATATGGAGGCAAATAATGCCCCCAGGTATAGACCGATGAATGACATTCGACCAGGGAGGACACACGCTAGGAGGTATAATATGGAGACGAACCGAACCCCTAGGTGGGTTGACGATATGGGAGCAAGAAGAGTAAACCATGGCAGATACAACGTGGAGACCAACAGAGCTCCCAGATGGAACGACCATCCACGTTCACAGAGAACGAATTCTAGCCAAGGATTGCGTTGGCGTGGTCAACAGAGGTTTAGATTCAATGATCAGCGGTGATCCCAGCATCTCATTCTGATCATATTCCTTGCAAACAACCTTCATCGTTTATGCTTTGATGTAAGTACCCTTTTGTTGAATCTTTTTTCCTTATCATTTGTTCTCTCTTATCATAAAGTTAGCAGAACCTGCAACATTTGCTCTTGTGATCCATTAATGGTTTTGTCTTTGCAGAGCAAACCTACTGGAAGGTCTCGAGATGCATTTGTCTACTATGGCCGCTGTTCAGGCTCTCATTGTGATTAGAGTAGGAAAACAAAGAATGCTCAGTCTTTGTTACTGGAATTTGTAGGCTGTAGGCAAGTCTGAATCACAACAATTTTAGTCTGAACTTAATTGTTTCGAACTAGAACTTTGAAGTTAAATCTATTTTCCCCCACACGGCCCTCACGCAAAGTCGCCCACCCCCCGGCTCCACCCCCCCGGAGCGCCGCCCGCCACCCACACCTTCCTCTCCCCATCCCCCTCTCGCCTCCCCCCCCCCCAAAAATATTATGATCATCTTCGATATTTAATGGTGAACTCCAAACTTCGGTCTGCGGTTGAAATTGTTTATTCAGCATAGAAAATTATTGTTCCCTTTGATGCCATGCTGACCTGAAAATATTGCTTGTGGACTTAAATTGGGGGGGTTGTGATTAAAGATCCAATTCATAACATGTCAAGATCAACTAATAAATGCCTGAACTGTTGATATGTTAAACGTAGATTTACATAATTGGGTTAAATTCAATATTTAAGTTAGGATTTTTTTTTTAAAATAATAAACGGTGGGTATTATATTCAGACGACCCCGAGGTTGTGTTGCTCGAGTGTTTGAATAATTGTGTACTTGCCCAACTATGATTCATCAAATTCTTACTGTTTTTGACGTGTGGTAATGGTTAATTTTTTTCGGAAAAATGTGAAAAAAGAGGGGAGGTGATTCAAGAAATTACTATTTTTATTTTTAAAGATTAGATGCCTTAGATTTAGATCCGGCAAATTCTAAACATGGCTCATTTAATAAAAATTTATTTCGTAAAACGTCTTTCAGATATAGTATTATTGGATCAAGTTGTTCACGAGTTTTCACGATAAAATTAGTTTGATATTGGATTTTGGTTCGACATATAAAAAATTGTTTTACCTTGTTAATATTAAAGATAATTTAGTAAATTTTTTTATAATACATAAAAAAATGTATAAGAAATTATTACAAATATTAATTTAGGATTTAATTATTTATCTTAAATATGTTTTGGATAGATTTATGAATGGCCTTAGATACAAAATTTTGTTTATAATTTTGTATTGTATTATATTTGTATTTCAATAGATTTTAAAATGGGTTAACATTAGTAACCTTGCCTATGATTTGTTATAATATTAGGTAGAAAGTATGTTTGGAGAATATATTAGCGTAATCTTGAATGTTTGTATTTTTGTATGATCCATGTCCGTCAAACATGCAGTTTAATATCTCTCGGTCCATCAAAATAGATTTGGATGTAAGGGTGGACATTTGACCTAATGGGTTTGGGGCCCCGAAGCGACCGTGTGGATGGAGCGCGGCTTGACCCCCCCTATTGCTAGCTAGGGATGGGTTTGGATCCTAAGGAGTGTTGCCCCGTCCGGGTCCAGGTTTGGAGTCGGTTATGATTTCTAGCCCCGTTTGACTAGTTCTGTCCTGTCTTGCACAGTGTAAGGTGAATATCAAATTATAAAATATAAGGACTTATAAGTAATTTTAAAGGATGATTTTGATAAATTTTAATATATATGTGGGTGTTTGAAGTTTGACAAAGTATATAAAGAAAAAGCCTTTAAATAGAATGGGTCCATTTTACTAAAATTTGCTTGATATATGAGAATATAAAGAAAAGATTTTTAAATGTGGTGGGACTATTTTAACAAAAATTTTCCTACATATTTGTAAATGGATTGGATGGGGTAGGGCGAAGCAGGTACAAATCTAGTAAATATTCTTTTGCACCTTCATGCCTGGCCTTGTCCCGTTCAGGGGCAATGGGGTGGGGCAGGGTAAAATATAATTCAACGGGGTGGGAATGGATATCTGCTATCCCGTACCAATCCCGCCTCGGTTCTAACCCAATTTGGATGATACAAAAAATGTAAACGTCTAAGGTTATGTTGATATATTTTCTAAGCATGTTTTTTGCTTGATATTATGCTAAGCCATAGGAGAGGTTAGTGATGTTAACCTATTTTAAAATATTTGCTAGATACTAAATTTATAAACTATTATTTCTATTTTATGTTAAGAATTTATATAAATCGTGTTACATAATTATTATCTAACTTGAAAATAAAAAACGAGTTAAATGGGTGGACTAAGGTAACACATTCAATTAACAGTTGGGTTTAGATTCTAATATTTAGATTTAATAAGTTAATATATCGAATTTAGATTAACATAATTTAATACAGTATGAGTATGAAAATAAAACAATACGAAATCGTTCTAACTTGATCTACCCGGGTTTAATACCCAACAACAAAAAGCATAAAATGTTATTTGACTCTAGAATATTAGACCTTAAAAAAAATCCGAATTATTTCTCAAAATCAATCATTAATTTTAATATTTTCTCAGTATTTTATTATAAAAAAGCCAATATCTGATTTTTTCAGTTATACCGTTATTATAAAACAATTTTCAACTTATCCAGTTCTCTCACCATGCATAAAAAATAATTATCAAGTATATTTTCAAATAAATAAATCAGAATATTTGATATCTTTAAGTTAAAATAAAAAAAGGAAAAGAAAAGAAAGAAAAGCATTAGACAAAGACACGTAATAAAATGAAAAACAGAAGACAAAGACACGTAATAAACAGAGGAGAGAAGTGATGCAAGTTTAACTAGCGGACAGAAGCCAAAGCCCTAACTAACAAGAACAAACCGCTTGAACTCTTCGCTTTAGGTAAGTAAGATCTTCACTTGTTCAAAGCCCAGGTTCACAAATAGACTCCTCAAGCTTACCTTACAGGTGGGTTTTTTTTTTTTAAATATTTTTTTCTCTGTGGACTTGGATTGCTGTGTGTTAATACAAGTTGGCGGTTGATTTGTTCAGATAAGTGCTAAGTGTCTACCAAGAGAACATGGCAAGAGCGTTATCCAACATAATCTTGAAGGGAATCGCAGGGTGCCCAGTTGGGCGTTCTGCTAGAGTTGTAAGACTCGATACCCTTTTACTTCATTTAAGATTTTGCGATCGCAATTAAAACCAATGAAATATTATGCATCAAGATGAGCTTGTTTGTGTTCTTTTTAGATGCTGCAATTGAAATATAAATGTCGTCCAATAGTTTTATCTTTGCTTCAATTCGCTTTTGGTCTATGTGTGTTCCAAAGTTCATGCGAGTTTGAAAACTGATAAAACCTTGTGTGTTCCAAAGTTCATCGGAGTATAAATTGATTGAAATTACAAGTTTACGTGTGGTGTAGTTGAAGGGTTCGTTTGGAAATATTTCTACACCACCAAAAGCAATCTCAGATGAATCAAAAATAGCTGTTATGTCAGTTTTGTGGCATTTGGTAAAATAAGCCAAAAAAAAAAAAAAGTTTGATTGCTATTTGGGGAACCATTTAATAGGTGCTTCTCTAAAAAGTAATTTATGGGATAGTACAGGCATTCATAATATGCTTTTAAGCAAAGCAACTCCAAAGTGGAGCAAAAAAACTGTGATTTACAGCAAGGAATTAATTGCTTGTGTGGATGCATGACTGTGTTTGGTACATTTCAGTCTGGTTTTGTCTGAACTGAAAATTCCATAGGGGTTGAAGCTTTGTGAGCCATACGCATGTTTTTTAATTCTTTAAGTATTATCATGCCAATAGCTGCCTTGCATGAAGTTGTTTCTCTAATGTGTTTGTTATGGTGGTAAGGGGAACATAGGGTCATGGTTTTGTATTTCATTGTTTGCAGATATCTGGATCCTGTTACCACAATGGAATGAAATACTCTACTTCTGTGCCAAATGATCCTGATACACATGATGATTTTAAACCTACTAGTAAGCTTGAGAATTCTGGCATTTCTTTGAAAGACATTGTTGAGCAGGTTAATCTCTCCTCCGAATCTTCTAAAGAACATATGTGTATTCTGAGCTTCTTTTTTGCTTCGTCAGATAAAATTTTCTTTGTTTTTATAGCCTTAGATTCATTTTTTGCTATTTTATTCTATTGTAGGATGTAAAAGAAAACCCTGTTATGATTTACATGAAGGGGGTTCCTGAATTTCCTCAATGTGGATTCAGTTCGCTAGCAGTGCGAGTGCTGCAGCAATATAGTAAGTGTTCTATGTTTAGCCTGATGACCTAAACTCTTCAATTGCTTAACCATTTCCTCTGTAAGTTTATTCTGTTGTCAGTGAAAGGAAAATTTTTTTATAACATAAAATGCTATACAATGCTATGAAAGAACGCGGGAGACATCACTTTCACTTTTCTGTATGCTGCACTTTTGCTCTTAGTCTAATTTCTAATTCTGTATATTGACAAAAGATAACCTGTTCAAGAAGGAAATCTCACATATTATTGTCTTCATATGTACTTTAGAATCTCATCAGTAGCTTTTCAAAAGAATAGTCATTTTATTAACTAGATATATCAAATTTGAAGGATAACCATAATTTTGATTGCTCTTAGTGTCTGGATTAGAACTATGTCAATTAATAGTCAAAAGCCTGTTATATTATACAAGCTTTTTCCTTTTCGTCTGATATGTCTTGCAGTGTAGATAGGAAGTACTCGTTGCTTCTCAGTTCAAGATAATGACTAGTTAAAATTAAATAACAAACTATTTTAGTAACCACGGTAGAAAGGGTAACTGAATTCTAAAGTTTTGCTGCATGTACAAGTATTTCCCAAAACCAAGAGCAGTTCTTGGCTGGAGCTTTACGTACATGTTGTTTGGAAAGTAATTCTGTTCCTCTCTTAGCTTGTGAAAAAGGTTTCCTTATATTTCTGCTCTGCCTGCTTTGCTATGCTTGATATCTTTTTGGAATTATTTTTAAGATGTGATTTGTTCTGTTTAAAACACAATGACAAAAGGTTTCTAATAAAATTTAATGTTCAGAATCAACTTTTGCTGTAGAGATGGTGGAGCTGTAGAATAATTTTGGTCATTACTTAAGTTCAAATTTGACTGAGTTTCCTCTGCATAGTTGTTCTCATTATAGTGTGTTTTGTTGGCTTCATTAGCAAAGATACTGCTGCTTAAGTAAGTTTACACATGTTTCTGGCCTGTGCAGATATACCTTTAAGTGCTAGAAATATCTTGGAAGATCCTGAGCTTAAAAATGCTGTAAAAGCATTCAGGTGAGCTAGTGATTGAGAGTATTTAACACTTAACGCTAATTATGGCTTTGAAATTGAACTTATTTGACGTGAATAACCAACAATTTGTACTTGTTCGTTCAATTACTTGAATCCTAAATTATGCTTGTTTCTTAAACTCCATGTTCCTTCTATGCAGCCACTGGCCTACATTTCCACAGATTTTTATCAAGGGAGAGTTTATTGGAGGTTCAGATATCATTCTCAACATGCATCAGGTATCAGATAATATATATCAAACCCAAGTCTTGATTTTATAAAAGTGCAATGCTGTTGCTCTAATGCGATGCTCTGTCTTGTGCAGTCCGGTGAGCTAAAAGAGAAGCTCAAAGACGTTGCGGCGAACCAGAAGTCAGAATAAATTGGTGCTTTTGAATGAATGTAAAGAGTGGGGCGGACTACTAGGTCTTTTCTATATTCTCATGTTACTGGGAAGAGATGTGGGGATGCTAGGTTTATTTAAGCTAAGTTTCTTCAGGCTCCTTTTACACAAGCTTCGGATTGTTTGTTGAACACCCATTTAAGCCATTTTTGATATGTTCATACCGTTGCGCCAAAAGAAAAATAATAAATACCAACTATCAAGAGAATCACTGTACTTTTGCAGTGTGGAATTGTTGGCTTAACTGGAAAATTCTGACAAATTTTTGAGATTGTGATCATACTACCTCATAATGTTACATTATGGAGATATTTTTCTTAAGTGTGATGCACAATTTTCGCATGATTTTTATAAGTCTAGATGGTAATATGCAGCACTATATTTCTTCATCAGTTGATTCCAATGTTATTAGTATAATATTCAATCTAATTAGCTTAAAAATTGCTAAGATGCGACGGCAAATGGAATAGTGGCACTGCAAAAAATATAAATACTGATTTTCTAATAGACCGATAGAAGCCTCAAAAGTCCCCACTCTCAGATTCAATAGTCAAAAAGAACAGAACCACAGAGGTTCCCCGTCTCAACTCACTATTTCAACTCGAAAATCTGTACAAAAGATAAAACTCTGAATAGCAAAACGATTTAGCCACAAAAGTAAAATATTCTTCTGTTTTTCCACAACAGACCAGAAAAACTACAACATGGGCAATGCCCCTTCTATTCGAGTAATATTCCTGATTTCTAAAACAGAATTGTTCTGAACACTCAAAATTGTATGATGTCCCGTCCATGATGAATAGCCAGCATAAACCATCGTAATAATAACAATAATTGGTCTGATACTGAATATACTTCTTTGTATAAACAGCAGCACTTCATCCGGGGATGCTCACATTGGGATTGTGGTCTTGTGGATGGTGCGTCAAGGAATTCTTTACAACTTGCAGGCTGCTACAAGCAGAGTTATGCCCAGCATTATCATTGTAGTTCAAAAGCTAGGCCTGGGACTGTATTACAACAAAATCGACAATTCCACGTTAACCGAAAAAGTATGAGGCCCTTCATTTCTTGGTACCAACAGAGCATAAATATCGAAGCATATATTCATTGGATGAACATGTATCTGCCAAATCCTGATGTATTCTGGTAATTGCCTTCTGCAAGGATTTTAGCGAAGGAAGTAGGTTTCTGGAATTCTGTTGAATGGAGTTACCATGAGTTTTGCAGAGCTCCTGCCACAAAATAGTTAGAAAGCATGTAAGATTTGGTTTCAAAAAAGCCAATGGGTCTGCAACTAAAACAAATGGGAGACTTAAAATTTTGAAGTTCAGGAGGAAGTACCTGACACCAGCGAAGTATAAACTCCAAGTGTGGACAGCTTTCTAGAAGATCTGAAAGTGCCTCAACTAATCTCTGTATGTATCTGTGAGGGATTAATGAGGCAACAGCAGGTATATCAGCAGGACTAACAGCAAAAATGCATTTTTTTATTAGATTATCTTCGTTTAAACGAAGGCTGAGGATTAAAGCTCTGTTTGGTTGGTCTTCATCTAGTGCTGCATCAACCGCCTGTGCAATAAGGTAAACAAGAAATAGTATAAAACAAAAATTAGAGAATATGATATTCACCAGAATCATAAAAACAAAGATTCATAGAACTCCATGGCTTTAGATAGGTACCTCTGGTGTGACATCAATGTCAAGGTCAGTGGGATCAAAGATAAAAGAATCATCAATTGAATAAACAAGAACCCCTTCTGTTGTGGCTGCCACAAAGCTACGGCTGGTGGGTGCAATTCTCAGGCATTTAGTTCGAATAATAGGCCTTCCACGATTAGGCATGGCTCCTGGTAAATCATAATCTAACTTCCCTCGTGTTTGTTTATCAACTCCTTCTTCTGTGTCACTGTTATCATCATCAATCAAATCCACTGGGCCTGCCTCTGTCATATTCTTTGAGTTCAAGAAGTCAAGAACTCCATCTAGAGAGAGATTATGGGTTATTTGAAATCGACGCAGCAGAACCTGCACAAAATTAAATGCGTTACAGGTCTCAAATACCCAAGGAGTTTGGGCATAACAAAGAAAAAAGTTAAAACTCATGAGAAGACCAAAGGAAATATTCAAGACCTTTTTTCTTTTTCCTTTTCTTTTCCCCTTTCTTTTTTAAATAGGAAACACTGTGGATATTTTCTATAGCAAGCATATATAGACCTATATAGCCTAGAATGAAGGACATGTACAAGTTAGTAATACCAAATAAAAACAGCAAAAATAATAGGTAAGACAGCATAAAATTAACCGAAAGGCTATATCAATCCTAACTTTTTCAACCGAATTCCAAACCCAGGTGAACTTATTTCACTTCTTTAGTAACAGAACAGACATTAAAACTGAAGTGCAAGATCAATAATGGAATTCAAGGTAGGCAATGTGATTACTAACGGAAACATGTACGCACTGCTGGAACATATTTTAGATTTCACAACAGCACTGAAAACTAGTCATTTCAAGAATCAGAGTCCACTCCAATATCCAAACCCAGAAGGGAATGAAAACCTTATGCAATTACTCTTTAGATTTCTGGAAAGCATCTACAGTTTTCAGTTCTTAGACAAACTAAAGAAGTATATCATTTGGCTAGGTCATTTTGGACTTCCAAAAAAGGTAAGGTAAATCTTGCTATACGTCAAACAAACTTGATTCACCAAGTGCCAACAATGATAGGGAAATAGACTAAATTTTCAGAACTTCACCTCCCCTAAACAAAAAATTCCAGTACAGTGCATTTTTGAAAATTTGATGAAAAAGGCAATGGAAATTATGCATGTAAAATTGTAATAAATAAAAGATTGAACATAGCTAATTTACTATTTCACTAAAAAATCTTCCATACTCATCCTAATTTTCACACCAACCATAAGGCCGGTGAAATACTATAAGCAAACCAGAAAGGCCACAAAGACAAAGGACAAGTTTGCAGTCCACATAATAATAGAACAGACTAGTATTAAAACTCCGAATACCATAAGGGTCAGTGATAACTTATTTACATGCTCTTCTAAAAATAAATAAGTGAAAGAATGGGAAAAGAAAAGGTATTTGCATGCAAACTAACCTGATCAGCTACATCATACATACAAATGTATTTGCTGCTTCCCCCAGCTAATATATAGCTTCCATCGGCAGAATAACATAATGTTGTGAAGCACTTTCCTGAGCTTGAATTAGCTGCTGACCTACGATCAGTCATGAGACGCCCACCAGATATATCCCTACGCCCCTCAATGGTGTACATTAACTCACCATTAATTGGGTCCCAGAAATGGATGAGCCCATCTAATGTGCTGCAAGCCAATTGCCTTCCATCTGGGCGATAAACCACAGTAAGCACGTCATATGTGTGAGTGAAGTTTTCCACAGAACCTTTTCCTTCAAACACATCCCACAACCGAACAGTTTTGTCCCATGATGAAGAAGCTAGAATGGCCTACATGACAAACAGAGCAGCCTCATCAAGACATTCAGGAGACAAGAGGTGGAATAAAAAATCTATCAAATAATTTGCAAAACAATTAAATAAAATACAAAATCAATATGAGAACTACAAGAGGTAGTTCAAATTCAGGAAAATGAATGAATAATTCATTGGAGAAACTTAGCATATGTAACCAGTCTAATCACAAGGTCAAAGGATAAGTTAACTCACATTTGTCGGAGAAAATGCCAAGCCATGAACAGGACCTTCATGACCACTTAGAATATCCAACAATCGACCCGTTTTCATTGACCATACAAATATCTATTATATAACATTATGAAAAAAATGTCAGGAAATATAAATTATGATAGCTGAGGACTACAAAAACTTCTTACAGATGAGAAAATGTACCTCAAATGAATCTAAAGTTCCAGCACAAATAACTTCACCGCTTTGATCTGCTGACAAAGAAACAAACTGCCTAGAAGAAGGGGTAGTAAAAGTCCTAAAATTTCTATAGCGAAACAAATCCCATGCACGAACTGTCCCATCCAGAGATGCACTTAAAAGGCAATGGTTATTAGCCATAAAATGGAGAGCAGTAACAGCATTGGTGTGCTCAGAAAATGTCACAAAGCAAAAGCCCGATGAAACAGTCCAAACCTATGACAAGCAAGTTCAATACCTCAACATGAGTTCAAGACTTCTAAGTGCAAATGTTTAAAGAGGTACATAGTCACACATATTTAGCATGAAATGACATGAACATACAAAGAATCACTTTCAGGAATTATACAACCATATTTGTTAATAGGGAAAGGGAAAAAGAATTTCATGTACATAAAACTTTCCAAACAAATAACTTAAATGCTACTATTGAATTAAATCTAAAGACAAAACGCACGTGCAAAATGCTAACAACTAGTATGTTGTCAACTGAATAAAATTGAAGCTTTTATGGTTTAACATGGAGCTCATAACATCACATCTTAGGCCATCCATCCCAAGACCACAAGCACAAGAGAAGAAATCACAGCAGAATGGCCTTCCATGGCTACAGGCACATGAGTGATGCTAAAAAAATCATAAAGTAACTTCAACCCAGATAAAATAAAAATTACAGGAAAAACTATAGAATAAGATGCATATCGCTTAGTTAATTTGAAGATGCATACAATCTTGTGATGAATAGTTTATAAATAGTATGAAAAAGCATATAATTCCAAAGTATTAGATCTTTCAAATGTGACTAGAATACAATACCTTGACTTTGTTATCATCTGCACCAGTGGCCACTAGTTGTGAATCTGGTGAGTATGCAAGACAATTGACATCAAAATAATGTCCCTGCTGCTTCAATATATAACTCTCTGATCGCCATTCCCAGACAAGCAACTGCCCTAACTTTGCACAGCCAAATGTCAACCAATTCCCTAGCTCATTAAAAACAGCTGTAGTAATCTTCTCCCTTGAAATTGATAACAAATGAATACAGACAAAATCAGGCATCTGATATAAGCCAAACACACCATTTGAGAGCCCTACAACCACCATATCAAGACCCTTATGATAATCACAAGCTGTCACCTTTGCAGGAGCCTGCTTAAAATCATCCTTCCTCAACAACTCCCATTTCTGCTTATGCAGATACTCCTTTTGTTCACCTAAATCACCATCTTTGCCGTCAATATCCTTCCTCTTTTTTCCTCCATCCTCCCTCCCTGGAGTACCTGGAGACGGAGGTTCCGAATCTTCTCCTCTAATTTCATCAATTTTACCATCATTGCCACTACAACCCCAACTAAAAATATAACAATCACGAGCGATCGTATAAATCCTATTTATCCTACCAGTCTTTTTATCAACACCAAAAAAACAACCCACAACTGAATCTCTGTGACCTAAAAGCAAAAAGGGCTTATTGCTACTAACATCCTTCAATTTCTCTTTTACATAGAACAATCTTGCGGTCAAATCTTTTGATCCAACAAGTAAATATTTAGAATCGGGACTCCAATTCAATGCTGTAACTTTGTCATTGCAATCAGCTAAAGTCCTAACTAACTCAAAAGCAAACACTTCTTTCTTAAAGCCTGGCGACCGCCATATCTGCACCAGTTTACCTGTAGATACCGCAAAATTCCAAAATAAATTCAAATGCTGAAAACCTATGTAAAAAAAAAATCCCTATATTGATGGCACATTACTGGCCAATTTAAAATTGCTTAAAAATCCAAATAAAACAAATCCCAATCAATCAAAGTATGCATCAAAATTCATAACATATAAGTGGCCAAAGCACTTTTGAGTGAAAGTGCTTTTATATTAGCATTTATTAAGTTCTTCTCCAACGGCAGCACAATTTCTTTCCTTTAAACACAACAAAAGAAGAATTAAAAGCGCTTAATATGCACAGGCTTTTAGCAATTTACCTGCAGCAACGGCTATAAATTTTCCGTCAGGACTAAACTGAATTGCATTAACGGGATATTTAAACTTAACGCGGTGGAGAACCACGTGGCGGTGGAGGTTGATAAATAGGCAGCGCTGGTTCTCATCAACCGTCAAGAGAAAAACACCGTCCGGCGAGACCGCGAGGCGAGATATGTTAGACGACGATTGGACGGGTAGAGTCACCGTTTGCGACTTTATCAGGTCCGTGACCGACACTCGGTTACCGACGGGTGAGATAAGCTGCGTGTTCTGGTTAACGACAGCATTGCCTCCCCTGTAGGGCGCGCCCAAGAGATTCTGAAAGCGATAGTTCATGAGGAACGGAGGAGCGTTTGGACGCTGAGAAAGGAGAAGAAAAAAGTGAGGGGAAGCTCAAGCAAGGGTTTTTGGTTTAGGGTTTATTGACAGAGGAGACGATGATGATGATGTGGGCTCGGCCCAACAAACTGTTTGCTGGATTGGGCCGGAGTTGCGGCCCGGAGAAACGACTTAATAAAGTTGTAAAGTCAAGTCAACAGAAAGTGAATAAAATAAAATAAAATAATAAAAAAAGAAAATAAATATTTCCCGCCTGTCGTCGAGGTTTGAAAAAAATAATGAGATAGAAAAGAGTGCAGATTCTAGGAGAATGGAAATTATCTCATTTTTTTTTTTAACTCTTTTAGAAAATGTGGCGACGAAGTAGTGAGAAATTAATCGTTTCGAATCAATATGGAGTCGCCTGAAGGTGATCGGATCAAAGCCACTTCGTCGATATCAACGCCTGCCTCGTCTCCGGCCGTCCAAGTCAGTCTCCCTTTCCACTCTTCTAAATTTATTAAAAAAATGTACGACGCCGTTTTGTTAGTGTTTTTTCGTTTTTTGATTTATGCTGGTTAGATCGAATCATTTTTCAGTTTCTTTTTTATCTTTATTTATTTATTTTTTGTTTGAGTGGCTATAGTAAGTGATGTGCTGTGCATCGAAATAGTCAATTATTAAATTTTTTTTTTCATGATTGGTTGAAGTTTTGGTCAGAGATTTAGTGTTTAAATGATTCAGGAATTGGATTTGGTTGATTTGTTGCGGATCTGTCTAGTGTTATTGCCTTTGCTTTTTAAACAAACAAAGCGTATTTGAGAATTTTAGGAATGGAATTGAAGAATTGGCTTTTTTTTTTTTAATTAACTATTGTTGATGAAAGTTGCCTTTGTTTTTCATTTTTTGTTTGATGCAAGGAAGCAGTTTGGGCTTCTGGAAAGGGTAGAAAGAAAAATGAACTAATGAAAGTTTTGTATCTTAGAACTTGCGAATTGAGAGAGCAAAAAATCTGCTTTTGTGTCCAGGGCAACCGTCCTTCTTTATTGGGTTCCCTCTTTTTGTTTAATCACAACTAGAATGTAATGAGATATGAGATTCAGAACTTTTTTATGTCATCATCTTTAAATGTAGATTTTGGAGTTGCTTTTAGAGTGTTTTGATATGATATATGGAGCACGTGGCTATTACTGTTGTTAAAAAACTTGTATCCATTTGTTAGAGTATTACAACTGATTTGCATTAATAAGTTGGTCAACTGCATCTCTTTGATATGAATCCTTAATAAATATATCCGCTAAACCACATTTAGTAATTTGCCTACAATATATAATCTTGTGAGAGCCTGTCACTGAGTGGACATATTTGGCACTGGCTGTTCATGCTTTATCTCTTAAGTGAAGATAGAGATTTATTTATGGAATTCTCAGTTGCAGGGTTAATCCTTATTTCTGCTTTTTGTAATTCCAGGAATCTCCTTTTTTCAATTACCTTAAAAATCTCTCCCCTATAAAGTCGGTTAAAACAGCACGGTATGCACAAAGGTTTTTTGGAACTCAGTTTCCAACCCCACCACCAGTTTTTAGATCACCCCAGGTAGATCTAGAGCGAGAAACCAGCTTTCTGAAAAGGTTTGAATTGTCTTAACCTTGTGCATTTATTGATTCTGAATAGTCAAAATGCATATGTTCTTTTTTGTTCGTAACTCCTTGCTAATTTAAAGCATACAAGACCTTCTTCCGTCAATTGAAGCGTTATATCCACATGTTGTCAGCAGTGAGAAAGATGAAGCGAGGGCAGATGTTTATGGACATTGTGGTAACCAAGCAAACACCAAGCTCATTCCTTTCTTGCAAAATGAAGTCCAGACTTGCAGTCCTTCAGGGTGCGTTGATGACTATCTGAATGATCCTGTGGATGTGGACTGTACGAACTCTGCTGATTCATCTATGCAACAAGCTAACAATGGCTGCCAGTTGTTACAATGTGGTTTCCCTAACCGCAAAGAAACGATCACAAATGTTAATGATGCTAATGATGGAAGTTCAAAGAATTGCATGCTTATGTTGCCAGATCAAGCTGATGCTGATATGCCTTTCAGTTCACTGGAACTGATTGAAACTGCTGAAGAGGTTGATTCCAATACTTACTTTTTATATGCCCTAGGTTAACATACGAAAATAGATTTATTTTCTAATGTATTCAAATGCAATCAAGTAGAATATAGTGAATTTTATTTTAAAAGACCTTAGTAGGTGCTTTTATATGTTTTTTCCTCAGATTGTGAAGTTGCAGAATGCAGGTGTTCAACATAATGAAGGGAATGGTGATTGCCAGTTGTTGCTTGAATCCTTGCAAAGTACTGAAGCATATAAAGATTGTCCAGAGAGTTCAAGACCAGTTTCAAAAGGCTTCTCTAAGGTACTTGTGTTATTAAATACTTCTGCGAATGCATTATGTATTTTTGTATCCCTTTCTCTCTTTTATCCAAGTAGGAGGATAATACTTTTCTGGTGTCATGTCAGCATTTATTTTAGCTTTACCTTGACAAGAGACTTATCCATTTGTCTTCTTTGATAATGGCTTTTTGCTTGATAAGTACAATACGCATGCAATTATGACTTTTAGATTGATTTCTGTGATACACCAATTTATAGCTGTATAATGTAAAATGTGAAAGACATTTATTATATTTCATTTTTAATTTATAATGTGCTATACCAACTGTCGCCTAGCATATTTAATGTTTGTCAGCAATAGTTGCTGTTGAGTACTGCTTGATACCATTTCTTGAACTTGGAAAAGCAGAAGTTGCATATTCAATTTGTAATTCAGTATTATAAATTTATTTTTAAACTATGATTAATTCTAGTTTTCTTATAAAACACAAAAGCTAGATATTTTCTGATGTATTCCTTGTCCAGAACCGTTAAAATTTTGTTAAGACTCAGAAAGAATCATGATTTGCCTAGTGAAATATTTTTAATTGGATCTTGAATAGGTATCATCACATGAGGCTATTTAATCAGGTAAAGGGTACCCATACCTGAAGAAAACCCAATTGGTAGTAGGGGCAATTGTTTTTGGCCAA